>CM064509.1:12245637-12378137 GCA_032716605.1 Paralithodes platypus
ATTGTAACTCCGATTAAATCACATCTCCCTCCCAATCTCCCTCCCTCTTTCCACCTTCCCTATCTGCACCCTTCCCACTTCTTCCAACCCATCCTTCCTCCTTCCCCCTACCCACACTTTTCTCCCCTACCTACCAATCTTTCTCGCGTACCTCCCTAGCCCCCTTCCTCTCTCCTCCACCCTAGCTCCCTCCTTCACCCACCCACCCCTCCTTCTCCTCTACCTCCATCCCCCTTACCAACCTTCTCTCCTATCTCTTTTTCTCCGCTACCTCCCCCTCCCCCCCCACGAATTAACCTATCTCCCTTACTTCCCTCCCTACCTTTCTCTCTCTCCCTTCCTCCCCACCCACCCCTCCCTCCGGCAATTCATCCATCTCTGCCTTTCATGTCCCTGTGTTGCAGAGGGGCTTTGTTGTGGCGCCCCCTTGTCTGGTTGCATGGGTGAACAGGTGGGGTGAAGTGGTGGGCAAGGGGAGGTTAGGGAAGGGGTGGGGAGGTGTATTAATGAGATGGGGAGGTGGATGAAGAGGTAGGAAGGTGGGGTGAAGGAATGGGAAATTGGAGTGAAGAGATGTGGAGGGGTGAGGTTGAGGATGGGTGGGGAGGGGGAATGGTAGGGAGGTTGAGGATCGGCGGAGAGGTGGGGTGAACAGGTGGGGATGTTTCGTCAACGGGTGGGGAGTGGTGAGAAGAGATGGGGAGGTTGGGTTGAACAGGTGGGGAGGCTGGGAGAGGGGTAGGGGTAAATGGAGCTTTACTCCGACAAATCTTCATTTATGCTGTATTTACATATACACATTCAGTATTTTCTCCCTAGTTTCAATCAGAAGGTTACCGATATGCAACAAAGGAGAGTTGGCATAATCATACAGTTGTGTTCACTTGTGTAAAAGATGTCTTACTTAACCCTTTGAATATTATGACATATTTTGACAGTTTATTGTGGCTGCCATTAGACGATTTTAGACAGTTTAGGAATTATCTGTGAGGATGATCAGGGTAAAAACTATCCCTATGAACCCTCTGACTTCCATATGCACTTCCTAATCTAAATTAAGTCGTCTAATAATAGCCAGAAAACAGAAAATAAATGCGTATTCAGATCTTGAAAGGGTTAAACCATGTATAAATCAGAGTTGTAGTTGTGACGCTTGACCAGACTCGTGTTGTAAACTGTATCTTGTGACATAAAGAGATGTGATTCATACTAATCATGATTCAGAGAAACGACTAATAGAAACACTGTTATCAAATATTATGGAAGGTAATATTAGACAACACAGAGAGTGACTATGTGCTAATATAGTGGACAAAAATGGAGGATGAGATAGAAAAGAGTTGAAGATAGCAGAATAGGGTAGACGGGAGGAGAATTGGAGAGGAGGAGGGAAGGAGAGAAGGTGAAGGGAGAGGGGAGTGTATGAAATGGGAGAAGAGGAGATACGAGGGGAAGAGAAGATAATGGAGGGAGTGAAGGGAGGGGGGGAGTGGAGGATGTGGGAGGGAGAGAGAGAGAGAATATAGAAGAAGGTTGAACATACAAGAATATGGAAGATGTGGTGAAAAGAGACGAAAGGAAAAATGAGAGGGGAGGAAGAGAGAGAGGAGAAGGGAGGAGACGAGGGAGGGAAACGGGAGGGGAGAGAGTGGGAGTTGAGCAAGGGATAAACAAGCTGTGGAAATCTATAGGCAGAGGATGTAGTACTGACGGATACATGTAGGGGAGAGAAAGGCCTGCACGTAGGTGTGTGTGTGTGTGTGTGTGTGTGTGTATGTGTGTGTGTGTGTGTGTGTGCTGATAATATAGACGGGTGGTGTAGTGCTGACAGATACGTGTAGGGGACAAAAATGGCTGCACGTAGGTGTGTGTGTGTGCTGATAATATAGACGGGTGGTGTAGTGCTGACAGATAGTGTAGGGGACAAAAAGGGCTGCACGTAGGTGTGTGTTTTGATAATATAGACGGGTGGTGTAGTGCTGACAGATAGGTGTAGGGAATAAAAATGGCTGCACGTAGGTGTGTGTGTGTGTGCTGATAATAAAGGCGGGTGGTGTAATGCTGACAGATAGTGTAGGGGACAAAAAGGGCTGCACGTAGGTGTGTGCGTTGGGGTGTGAGGGGGGATTCTGATAATATGAACGGTGGATGTAGTGCTGACAGTCATAAATATAGAAAAGTCACCCAAAAACAGGTGTACCAACCCCCCACCAACACCTAACCGGAACTACTTCTTATAGTACCAGTGGGCGGTCACATGGCCCCATATCTACAGGAGTGACGTCACCACCACCAGCCGACCCAGGGCTGTAACCCCGCCAATCAGGAAGGAGCATCACCTGTAGAGTGGACATGGGAGGGGATACGTAAACCAATCCTGAAGGCCTTACCATTGTTATCCCCCCTCCCCCCCATCATCGGAACGACAAGGACTTATGTCAATGCTAGGAAGGGCCAAGGGTGCCCTTTTCCCATGTAGTCAACCCAGGCCTAAGAAGACCTAAGGAGTGGACATGTACTCAGACCAGCTTGGGAAAGGTATCTCACCCTTCCTCCTGAGCTGAGTGTCAATGACCTCCCTAGGTGCTCCAAAGCCCAAAGTCTTAGTGTGGTAGAAAATAAGGAGTATTAGATATCTCCTGGTTCCTCGGTCAGTTTCACTGCCGGAGCCATTCGTTGTTGGACGTAAAAGTACTTTCTTATCTCGGTCAGCCTCACTGCTGAGATTATCCGTGGTCTGTCTATCAGGCCCTCTCTTAACGTAACTTGAATTCAATTAGTCGTAATTCTAAGTCAAACCTTCAGTACGCTATCAGAATTAACTCTCCCCGACATATTAACTTACAAAAGTTAGGGGTTGCCCGAGCGCCCGATATTTCCCCCACAACACTCTTTCTCACACTGAGGGACCATTAGAGGTCGGAGGAATTTGGGGTTGCCACCAACCGACAGATTATGATCTAACTTACTGAGTTCAATATGACGCAAATCGCATCATACCCTTATTATTGAGCTATTTCACTAAGTTCATATGACGCGATCGCGTCATATGATACTTTTGGGCAAACCGCCATATGACGCGATCGAGTCATATATGACGGAGGGGGTTAATATCGCCATCTTATGAGTAGCTTGTCACATGCTGGAATGACCACTCCGTCATCTAGCCCCTTCCTACTCATAGATAGCTAAACTCTGCCTTGCCTTGTATCTTCTTCGAGTCCAGCTAGAAACCCCCATTCATTCTAAGCACACACAAGAGTAATTCTTGATTATTTAATATATATCTTCTTTGTCTAACTCTGTATATGTTGTGTATATATTATTGTCCTAGTTCTGATTTGTACAGGTATAATAAATAAAGTGAATACCTAATTGCTACCATTTGACCATGCTACGGGTAACCTCCTTAAGGTGAACCCCAGGTAAATAAATTGCCGGATAATTACTGTTATGTTATGTTGGGACTCTTATGTCCGATATCTTTACTCACCGTAATTACAATATATATGTGAAAACCAAATTTGGCTACTCACTCTAATACCTCTCCCTTTAGCAGTTTAAGACCCATACATACAGTATAGTTTACACAGCCCTCACTCCTCCACATCTAATAACGAGGCCTGGTATCTTATTGGTGGCAGCGGTGTCTGCGTGGCTAGAGGTAAATGAGTGCATAAAGCGAATTAGTAAACCACTAGTTACCCCGTCAAGTAAGAATAATTCAAAATGTCAGAGGAAGAACCAAAACCCTCCATTATGGCCTTCTGCCCAGAAACTATGGACATTGCAATATACCTAGAAATGGTCATGCCTACCATCACCCTGAATTATCCCGAAGCTGAACGTGCCTCCATTTTGCTCTCTAATGTAGGATTCCGAACGTAGGCTCGTTTAACCGGGACCGTGACCACCGAGACACCATGGGATGACCGAAAACAATTAATCATCACCACTTTGCAACCATCAATGGACCGCGTCCCAGCCCTACATAAACTGTACGGCATTTTGTTCACAGGGGACTTTGATGACACCTTGCATAAATTACGCAAATGTACACAGCCTGCCTACCCCACAGCATTCGCCGAACGCATAAATGAAGTCATGTTCGATAATCTAATCAGAATTGTACAAAGTCATGTCAAACAATATTTCACTGTCCACGAAACCACCAGCCCAGCTACAGATGTTGCCACCATCCGTAAACTCTTGACCATTTCCCAGGAGACTCCCAGTAAAATTTGTGCCCTCAGCCGCACCCGCACGCATCCCCAACAGGTCGAAAACGATTCCACCCCCCAGACTCACCTAGCTCAGCCTTCCGCACATACTTCTGAGACACCCCCCCTTCACACCTACCAAACTCAGCCTTCCGTACCTACGTCTGCTACGCCCACCTTCCACCCATGCAATGTTGCTCCTATTAACCCCATCTCTTACGGGCTCTCACCCCCATCAGTTCCCCAGTATGCACCGAGGAACGACCAACATGCACCCCACCCATCTCCCGTAAACTTGTATGAATTTCCTCCCTGTTCAAAAAATTGTCCCGTCCGGACTTGGCAAGCTCGCAACCCAACGCAATCAAAACCTCCCCCCAACCAATTTGCAAATCAACATTCTGCGTATCCGTCCCAACCTCAATTCAACCAGTATCAGTCGAACCATTATCGTGGCTGTCGTCCATACTGCCCGCACTCACAAAAACTCCAACGACTGGCCTTGACCGAGGCGGGCCATCAATACCCCCACTACCCCCCTCAATATCCCTCCCCAGTACCCCTACCGGCACTCAACCGCTCATCCCTAACCCCGCCAGTCCTCTCGCCGATTACGAACTGGATTTTTAGCCACACCCCCAACACCTTTTCAGGTTGCGGGGGTCCAGTCGTTAATCCATAAACCACCTATATACCACAAAGTAAAGGTCAGCGGATTACCAGTTCACCTACTTGTGGATACAGGCACCGCACATTCATGCCTTCACACTCACTTTTACAAGCGATTACACCACAAATTTGGCCCATTACAACCGTCATCACTGACGCTCATCAGTGCCGGAAACACGCCATTGCAAATACCAGGATCTTACCCCGTCACCATGACGCTACCTCACGGTCCGTCAGTTGACCACAAGTTCGTAGTATTAGATGCACACGCAGACACCTACGACAGGTACCTCGGGTTAGATCTAATACAAATATTAAATGCACAGATTGACTGCAAACACCGACGCTTACAATTCGAAGTCCAACCTCAGACGTGGCGTCTCATTGCCCAAGCCACCACCTCTCACGCCATATAAATTCCCCCCCATCATCAAGCTTGGGTACCTATTAATCGCACCCGCCAATGTACCCCTGGTGTCCTCTCCTGCCTCTCACATTTCGCCACACTGCTTGACCTCCCCCGCTTTACTGTCCCTGTCCATGAACTGTCTATAAATAGCAAACATTTCCAAGCACCCCATCAGCCTACCGAATGGCCTGCTGATTGGAAAGCTGGAAACATTCGACAATGTGAACCCTTCCTGCCACGGCCCCCAAGAAACTCTGTATACCGTTAGTACCACCCCGCCTCCCACGTCATCATCAACGAGCCTTGCAACAGGTATTGCTATCCTTTCAGGATATATTTTCATAAACCTCAGATGACATCAGCCACACAAACCACCTCATGCACACCACAGGGCCCCCCCCCCCCTTTCAGGCAGCCCCTGCTGCGTAAGAACCCCATTCTGTGCCGCGAGGAGGAAAAGAAAGTCAGAGAAATGTTAGATGCAAGACTACTGAACCCCTCCATCAGCCCTTGGTTTTCACCCGTCGTACTAGTGAAAAAAAACGACGGCTCCCTGCGGTTCTGTATCAATTACCACCAATTGAATGACTTAACAATTAAAGACGCTACCCCCCTGCCATGCATAGACGAATCCCTAGATTCTTTACACTGAGCGAGCATATTTTCTACCCTTGATTTGCAAGCTGGGTATTGGCAGGTACCATTACATCCTGACCACCAACAAAAAACTGTTTTTTCTACAAGCAGTGGCAGACACTATGAATTTAAGGTACTACCTTTTGGCCTATGCAACGGCCCCGCTACTTTTTCTCGATTAATGGATTCCATCTTGCAAGGCCTCACCTGAGAAACATGCCTAGCGTATCTAGACGACGTCATAGTTTTCGCCAACTCATGGGAAGAGCATGTAGCCCGCCTTACCGAAGTTTTTTCGCGGATACGACGAGCCGGGTTAAAATTAAAACCTTCCAAATATACCCTGGCACAAGTTTCCGTTCCTTACTTAGGCCACATAATCTCGAAACATGGCATCTCACCCGATCCGGACAATCTTGCTGCGATCTGGGAAATTCAACCACCGCAATCAGTTAAAGGCGTACGATCTTTCCTCGGGTTAGCCTCCTACTACAGGCGTTTCGTGAAAGGCTTCGCGTCCATTGCCAAACCCTTACATGAGTTGACACATAAAGATGAGAAATTATTATGGACCGAGGCCAGTCTGAATGCATTTAATACACTCGAAGACACCCTCACTTCGGCTCCTATAGTAGCTTTCCCAGATAACAGTCAACCATTCCGCTTATATACAGACGTATCTTTAACAGGTATCGGTGCCATACTAGCTCAAATCACAGATAATAAAGAAAACATCGTAGCATGCGCCAGCTGCACACTGACCCGAGCAGAAACAAACTATGCCGCAACAAAAGGAGTAGGACTAGCATGGGCACTGCAGCATTTCTGGTCATACTTATTAGGTGCAAAGATCACCATCATTATTACGGACCATCATGCTTTACAGAGGCTCTGGACATCTCAAACCACAAACTCAATAATAATAAGGTGGCGGGAGACATTAGAATTGTTTAATTTAGAGATAACTTATAGACCAAGGAAACTACACACGAACACTGATGCGCTGTCTCGCCTAAACACGTCCCCCATTTGCCCCAGGTCACGACTTGCCTCACCCCCCCTAGCCGTGCCTGTCATCTCTATAGCCAGCATCTCCACGTGGGACATAGAGAACAAACCCGACTGGCCACCGCCAAACATGGCTTCCACTCTCACGCGAATAGGGGATTCTTTTTTTATTGACTCCGGCTACATCGTGTTGAGCCCCGATGAGGACAGGAAAACATTCACACTCCTTCCCGACAGCAACGACATACACTTGGGCTATACAAAACTGCCCCTATCCTGCAGGTTATATTCTCACAGACCATTGACACTGGAGAACTTCCCCATGACTGGCTATTGGCAAATTGACTCCTATTTTCAAATCTGGAGACAGAACCCTCCCTGTTAACTATAGACCTGTTTCGATTACCTCAGTTCCTTGCAAAAGTTTAGAACATATCATCCACCGACATTTAATGGACCATCTAGATAGGCAAAATATACTGACTGACGCACAGCACGGCTTCCGGCCCAAACGGTCGTGCTAGACATAACTACTTGTGACCACACATGACATATCCCAAACCCTTAACGACCTCAAAATTCGACAAGTTGACGCCATAGTACTAGACTTTGCCAAAGCCTTCGACAAAGGGCATCCGAGACCACTTCTTCATTGGATTAAGAGTTTCTTGACCAATCAGGGTCAACGCGTTGTTCTCGAGGGTTCTCATTTTTCCACTCTCTCTGTAACTTCTGGAGTCACACAAGGCACTATCCTGGGTCCCCTACTTTTCCTTTCATACATAAATGACCTCCCACTATCGCTTACTTCTACTACTAGACTTTTTGCAGATGATAGCTTAGTTTATAGACCAATTACTAATAGGGACGATTGCCTTCGACTACAGGACGACTTAACTGCGCTTGAAGAGTGGGAAGCCAAGTGGCAGATGACATTTAGACCGGACAAATGTCACCATATCCGTTTCACCCGTTCAAATAAAATCATCCCATTCTCCTACAAAGTCCATAGCACATTTTTTGGATACTGTTCCCTCCCACAAATATTTGTGGGTCCACATCTCAGCGGACATGAGGTGGACCACTCACGTTAGCAGCGTCAGAGCAAAGACTAATAGGGTCCTGGGCTTCCTGCGCAGGAATCTCACCAAGTGTAAAGCAAACATCAAAATTCTAGCATTTAAAACACTTGTTCGGCCACACTTAGAATACTGCGACACCGTCTTTTTTTTTTTTTTTCCAAATTACTTCCTCTCGGGCATAGGCTGAGAGCCTTAACATTCACCGCTTTACAATGAACAGTGAAGCCCGTGAGGTCTTGTTCCAGTCTAGGGAGTGAGACACGTGAAGCACGTAGAGCACAACGAGCACCTGCCATCTTGCCTTCACATGAGGCACGGTGCTCACTCATGGCCCGAAACGACCCCATCTCTGAAGCCACCTCGCTCCCGTGCTTCACTGTCTCACCCCCTACACTCGGACTCTCACACTTACACACACACAACGCCACCTGTTGAGCAGATAACTCACCAGGCATTGCACCCCTATAGCATATTTTGAATATGGGAATATTCATACAGTGCTATTTAATCAGGGAACAATGAGGGTATTTTATTGACGTTTCGGTGGGCTTGTGGTAATGCACTGATACTAGGTACAGCACAAATTCCATCCCAATAATATCTTCCCATTGATACATCGGGATTTGAACCCGGGACCTTTGGATTACCAGGCCAGTGGCAAGACCACTCCACCACACCTCCCCTCACACCTCACCATGTTTTCCCCAATTTCGGCCTACCTCATGCCTTACACACAGACAGCGCACCAGAATTTTCTGGCCAAATCTGGGCAGCCCTGTCAAAAATGGTGGGTTACTCAATTTCACATTCATCCCCTTACTGGCCTAAGGGAAACACCATATGCGAAAGAAGTCAAAAGAACATCAATAACCAAATACATACAAGACTCCTCGCCAGTCAGTCAAGGGACTGGCCTTAGTCAACTGAGAATGATCCAGTGGGGGTTAAATTCCACCCCAAAAGGTGACGGCATATCACCTCACGAAAAGGTATTCGGGGTTGCGCTTGCCTTACTCACCCTTCGCCACTTAATCTACCCCCCTCAGCCAACGCAGATGCTCACCCCACTGTTGCACATATAGAAGCGAGATTGTATCAGCTGCAAGCTTGCCAAGACCTGTCCAGGGACTAACAAAACGCGAGAAACCCCTTCAAAATTAGCGACGTCATGGTGGCAAATCTACCCTGTCAAAATAAGCTCCAACCTAAATTAATTGGCCCATTTAAAATAAATAAAACCCCAAATGCGTATCAAGTAGTCATCAACTACCACGGAGAGACTAGAATATTTTGGAATCGCCATGTTAAAAAGGTACACATTAGCGACACGAAAGAACAAACACCCATACCAACCCCACAGCCCATATTCAACCCAGCCGGGTTACCCGCGCCATCCCCTCCCACATACCCACCGCACACACCTCCCCCCACACCTCCCGACCAATTTCCACCTTACCCATATCAATTCCAATTCCCACCTTACCCCAGACACTCACCATCACTACAACCCCTAACCCTTCCACCTCCCCCCATTCAAAAACCTCCAGGTGAACGACCCCGCACACCACCACACAACCCACCAAACCTCAAACACCCCAACCCCACGCAACTAACCAACACCACCCTCTCCGTCCACATATTCTCCCTACTACTCAAGATCAACCTCACACATCCCCACCCCAAAAACCTCCCACCTTCTTACTCCCAACCCCTAAATCACCTATCAACTCCACACCTTCTCCACCCCACCACAGACATACCACACTACTACCTGACACAGTATAAACCCTAACAAACTCACAACCCACCAATAACCTTCCCCAAAATCAAACATCTCAACAAAACCCACCAATTCCGCCCCCTCTTCCTAACCCTACCACCTATGACCTTCAAACTTCGTCACATAATGCACCTTGCAGCACCCAACCCATGCAAACCACTTTCCTTCCCACATTCCACACGACAACCCTACTACAACCTCCTAAGATGCTCACAACTAACACAATCACTCGCTCGGGCAGAGTATCCCACCCCTCCTGCACAGATTAGAGATTAACTGTACTTTAGCGTCTGCAGCGATTGATAAAAGGGACCCACACAGGTCACCAGTTACCTACACCATACCACACCGAGCACACCTAAAGGAGCCTTAGAAGTCCCAAACATGCTGATCCGTTTTGTTTTGTGGACCTCAGTAGAGGGAAGAAAGTGCCGCCTGAGTCGTCCAGATCAACTGCTGGAGATGCTAAAATCTACCAACCAGTCCACAGTGCTCACCATCGTCAGGAGAGATGGGCCCTGTAACGACTTCACCCGCCACTGGTATTATATCCTCCAACACCTGCAGCCCTTCGCCGTCACGGCTTCAGAGAAGAAGTTCCTTCTCCAGCCATGAGGTCGTAACTTTTGTACAGGAGGGGGTGGTGTTATACCGAGAGAAAATTAAGACGCGAAACGGTAACCAGCCACCCGCATACCTTGTGAAATACCAGGGCACTCCCAACCGACCTCCACACCAGAACCTGACACACACCTACATCCAGGGGCACCGACGACAGGCTCAACCCTTATCCAACCCCGTACGGCTACTCTGTGTGTCCAGGCATTTTGGCTTGAACGTCCCTTGATTTTGGTCATCACTCTTTCAACTCTGGGGGAGGCACTCGCTTACAGGCAGTTCTGCCTTTTGTCTCCCTCACATAGAAAAAATAAAATAAAATAAAGAATCAGCGGAGGCATCGTCGACCATTGGGGCTGTATAATAACGAAGCCAGTCCTTCAACCGTTCTCTCTCAAGCGGAAGAGGGTAAATATAGAAAGGTCCCCCCGAAGACAGGTGTACCAACCCCTGACCAACACCTAACCGGAACTACTTCTTGAAGTCACACGGCCCCATATCTACAGAAGTGACATCACCACCACCAGCCGACCCAGGGTTGGCCGACGGTCAGGTGAACCCCGCCAATCAGGAAGGAGCATCACCTGTAGAGTGGACGTGGGAGGGTATACGTAAACAAATACTGAAGGCCCTACCATTGTTATCCCCCTTAACCCCCATCACTGGAACGACAAGGACCTATGTCAATGCTAGGAAGGGCCAAATGCGCCCTTTTTCCAAGTAGCCACACCAGGCCTAGAAAGATCTAAGGAGTGAACATGTACTCAGACCAGGATAGGAAAGGTATCTCACCTTCCTTCTGAGCTGAGTGTCAATGGCCTCCCTAGGTGCTCCAAAGCCCAAAGTCTTAGTGTGGTACAAAATAAGGAGTATTAAATATCTCCTGGTTCCTCGGTCAGTTTCACTGCCGAAGCCATTCGTTGTTGGACGTAAAAGTACTTTCTTATCTCAGTCAGCCTCAGTGCTGAGATTATCCGTGGTCAATCTATCAGGCCCTCTCTTAACGTAACTTGCATACGATTAGTCGTAATTCTAAGTCAAACTTTCAGTACGCTATCAGAATTAATATCGCCATCTTATGAGTAGATTGTCACATGCTGGAATGACCACTCAGTTATCTAGCCACTGCCACATGGATAGCTAAACTCTGCCTTACCTTGTATCTTCTTTGAGTCCAGCTAGAAACACCCGTTCATTCTAACCACACATGAGCATCATTCTTGATTATTTAACATATATCTTCTTTGTCTCAATCTGTGTATGTTATGTATATATTATTGTCCTAGTTCTGATTTGTACAGGTATAATAAATAAAGTTAATACCTAATTGCTACCATTTGACCTTGCTACGGGTAACCTCCTTAACCCTTAATTAGCGGCTCACCACATAAGTCGAGTTAAATAAAGCTGGACTATGTGGCGGCGCTCGACATAACTCGAGTGGCAATTTCAGCACGTAATGTTGCTGAGAGAGAGAGACAAGTGGTGGCAGGAGAGTAGCGAGCGTATGACTGCTCCAGACCACCGCGGCGAACCTACTGACACGAATCTCACCTCCCTCCTACCTCTCTCACTCGCTATATAAGGAATTGTATGGGGGAAAGTGCCTAATTACATGCTTTTTGCACTCGCGTTGCACGGTTATTGCAAGAAAACTAGCCATCATAAAAGGATCGTTATGGTGTCATTCGAAAGCTCTGTTTATGCCCTTTCAGGGATAGATACTTGTTTTACGTTCTGGGTCTTATTTAGGCATGAAAATGATCACGTAAACAGCCCTATTTTGGCTAAAAACACCCCGCTGGGCGGTACATATAAATAAACCGCATAGGCCGCTCTTAAGGTGTTAAGGTGAACCCCAGGTAAATAAACTGCCTGATAATTATTGTTATGTCATGTTGGGACTCTTACGTCCGATAACTTTACTCACAGTAATTACAATAAATGTGTGAAAACCTAATTCGACTACTCACTCCAATACCTCTCCCTTTAGCAGTTTAAGACACCCATACATACAGTATAGTTTACGCAGCCCTCACTCCTCCACATCTAATAACGAGGCCTGGTATCTTATTATATATATACCGGTATATATATATAAAGAGAGAGAGGGAGATAATATTTCAAAATACATCCAAATAAATCATGAAAGATTAAACAGGGCGGAGGCGGGGTTTGAATTGAAAGTGTGGGAGTAACTTTGTATAAGCGAGAGGTAAACTTCGCCAATGTACAGTGTATACAGTGTATTTATTGTACGGGACAATACTGTATCCCAAGGCAAAAAATGGTAAGATCCTGTGTAGCGGGAGGAACTGTTTTTTCAGATGCCTATTTACTAAGAAACATTGAACAATATATTTAACCTAACCTAACCAAAACCTAACCTAAGCTAACCTAATATATTAGTGGACTATTTATTAATGTAAAATGTAAAAAAATAGTGTAACATTAGCAAATGATTGAGATATATGTACAGGTCCACCCGCTACACAGGATTATACCCTCGTAGCTACCATGGGATACAACAATAGTATGAAGGGGGGATGGGCTTTGCGCCCCCTTAACTCCCCCGGACTTATTGTCATCATCATATATTATATTTCCACCAGGGGGCAAATGGGATAATATTCAAGACCTCTTTCGCAGCCCTATTAGAAATCATTTATTAAGAAAAATAGGGACCAATAGACTCGCCATATTTTTCTCATTATAGTCAGCATGGAGGAATTTCGTTATCGACACTTGAAAAAACCCGATTATAGCGAAAAATAACACGAAAATAATGTCACGAACGTAAACAAGGCATTGCACCCATTGAATCCTTCGACCTGGGTCCTCTTCTTCTTGTTTTGAAAGATGCGGTGAGTGCGATTCACCTAATAAATGGCTATAACGTTACTCACAAAAACGATATTATATTATATTTTATTAGGGTTAGGTTAGGTTAGGTTAATCTAATCGGAAAAGGATAATATTCAAGGACACTAGTGCGACGTTATGAGAAACAATTTATTAGGGAAAATAGGCACCAATAGATTCGCCATATTTTTCTCCATATAGTCCGCATGGAGGATTTTCGTTATCAACAAATTGAAAAATACCCACTTCACAGACAAATACACCAAAAATCTAAGTTAAAGCGGGGGTGTGGGGGCGGCAGCCCCCACCTATAATACTAGGTTAGGTTAGGTAAGGTTGTTAGGTTAGGCTAATGGGTCAATATTTACGAGTCACACCACAGCTGGAATCTCATTTCTAATGGTAGTTTTGGGTTCCTATCATTCTATGTTTCATTACTATATACTTTTTATCCACCGGAAAATATTATTTTGTCTTGTTTTTTATTTTTTATTTTATTGTTTTTATTTTTTTTTACCATTAACCTAACCTAAAAACCAAACCTAACCTAACCTAACCTAACCTAACCTAAATGTATTTGGGGGCTGTTAGGTTAGGTTAGGTTAGGTTAGGTTAGGTTAGGTTAGGTTTTTTGGTTAGGTTAATGCTAGGCTAAAAAAAAAAAAAAAAAAAAAAGCCAAGAAAAAAAAAAATTCCGGTGGATAAAAAGTATATAGCAATGAAGCATAGAATGATAGGAACCCAAAACTACCGTTAATAATGAGATCCCAGCTGTGGTGTGACTCGTAAATATTGACCGGCTAATGTCCTTTCAAAGGGGTATAGGGTAGTAAACACTAGGATAGCCTATACCCGGTCAGACGTAAGAAGAAGAAGAGTCCTGCAGTAGTCTCCTTGAATGCTACCCGGAAAATATCAAGGAAACCGACCACCTTTTATTTCGTGATTTTTTGTTTTTGGTTTTAGCTAGTTTTCATCATTATACAGTGGTTGTCATTAATTAGAATCTCCGGAAAAAACGTTTTCCCCATTATCCAACAATCTTAATATACGGACCCCAATAGTGGGGAGGGCTATGAAGTACAAGGAAATTGAGGGGTAAAAGACGAAAATAAGGGGTAATATTAGCCTAACCTAACAACCTTACCTAACCTAACCTAATATATTAGGTGGGGGCTGCTGCCCCCACACCCCCGCTGGTTTGGTGTTTGATTAAAAGGTTGACGGTCGCCAAAAAAAACTGTAATGAAGTCTACGGTATTTACTCCGCAATCTTCAGCTTTAACAGGAGGTAAATATTAACTTTTTCAAAGTAATTGAAAACAGTTTTTCCGGAGATTATAATTAATGACAACCACTGTATAATTATGAAAACTAGCTAAAAAAAAAAAAATCACGAAATAAAAGGTGATCGGTTTCCTTGATAAATACCATCTAATCTAATATAATATTTGTACATTTTGGAAGAGTGCATGGCCTCCCCACAATTTTCCTTACCTACTGTAAAAGCGCGATTCACCCAATAAATGGCGCCATTTAACGGAATATCTTCAAATTAATGAATAATGGGTAAGTTAATGCAAATCCTCCACTCAAACCATGACAAACAACAATTAAACACTATATTCCTTGGAAAAAATATAAAGAAACTTGGTAAATAAGGTGGCTCTAGCTGTCTTGAATGTTAGCGCAAATGGTACTTATAACCGAAACCACCACTAATTATTACTCAATATTTGAAGGCTTTTATAGAATAAGGATGTTGCACAGATCATATTAAAATGTGTTTCAACCTCCGGAGATACATTTTATGTACACTATATAAAGTACTGTACAAGTATAGGTAGCATTCAAGGAGACTACTGCAAGACTCTTCTTCTTCTTCTTCTTCTTACCTCTGACCGGGTATAGGCTATCCTAGTGTTTACTACCCTATACCCCTTTGAAAGGACATTAGCCTAACCTAACAACCTTACCTAACCTAACCTAGTATTATAGGTGGGGGCTGCCAGCCCCACACCCCCGCTTTGACTTAGATTTTTGGTGTATTTGTCTGTGAAGTGGGTATTTTTCAATTTGTTGATAACGAAAATCCTCCATGCGGACTATATGAAGAAAAATATGGCGAATCTATTGGTGCCTATTTTCCCTAATAAATTGTTTCTCATAACGTCGCACTAGTGTCCTTGAATATTATCCAAGTATAACTTATAACCTATAACTCTCTGTATTGATGGCAGTGAAACTCTTGTTAAGCCCCCTACTGTTAAAATAGATGCTGATTTAAATGAGTCATGGGGGGGGGGGGTTGAGGGATCCTTAACCCATCCTGTATCCAAAGGCAAAAACAATTGTATATTTACTCTGAAAATGATTTACATCTGAGTGTTTTAAGATTGTTGGATAATGGGAGAAATAACATTTTCCGGGGATTGTAACTAATATCAACCATTGTATAATGATGAAAACTACCTAAAGCCAAAAAGAAAAACCATGGGAAAATTAGTGGTAGTTTTGGTTATATTTTCCGGGCAAATAACAGCTGGCCATGGGATGATTTCGGATAAACAACAGTCAAATTTAACGGGAACATTACCGCGAGCGTAAAAGTTATGTAAACACAGCGACGATATGCCCGCTACCACATCCCTTATCAAGGATTGTCGACGAAATTGAGTTTGTTTATGAGCGGGACTGTTTTATAGATCATATCAGGATTTTCAAATTTGTTGATATCGCAAATCCTTCATGGGGACATTATTGAGAATATTATTGCGAGTCTATACGTACCTGTCGTCCCTAACAAACAGTTTCTAATAGTCCGGTAATATACACATATACCAAAAGAATAAACAAATTACATATTTTGATAGCGTATTAACTTACCACATCCAGAGATATTAAAGAAAGGGCGGACACCTCCCAGTTCGTCACCTGATGAATCCACGAGTCTTGTTTTGTCTTGGGGTTATTATGGGCGCCTCAGGCAAAAGATTCGCCCGCTCCGGTCCTACCAAAGCTGCGTGAGGCTGAGTGCAGAACAAAGATAATAGGCCACCACCATGGCCACACTATGTAAACATTATCACCGTAAAAACACATAGTCCGTAAAAGTCATAAATCCCAGAAGCACCAGGTCATCAGGAGGAGAGCCAGAAACCAAGGAGCCGAGGAACAAGGCCCAGAGCAATGTCGCGGAGCGAGGCGCCCTCAACAACCATCCCCAAACAGTCCAGGAGGAGTTGTCGGAAGGAGTCCATTGCAGAAGCCAGAGAGGTATGCACATCCCTATGATCAGGGTTATGGCGAGGCATGGCATTAGAGGCGTATGTAGGGTGGCCGGTCGAAGGAGGGGTGGGCGAGATCATGGCAGATCCATAGGACGTGAAGTCATAGGTGGGAAGGTCTCATTGAAGCCGAAAGGTATCCACAAGTCTATGATCATACTCTCGAATGTAGATACACACAAATTAATAAAAAACACCTCTTGTAGGAATGATTACAGCACAAATTTCAGCACGAACCGAGAGTCGACGTGGCCGTCACTGTGATAACCTTTAAACTGAGTTTTTTCCACCCAACCCAGTGAAACATTTTGCTTCGAGAATTTACGGAACTGATCGAAACAATCTGCATAATTAAAGTCATCTGAAAACCGAATAATCTAATCTTGTAAGAACGGCGAAGCAATAATTATTGCTAGTTACTGGAAGTACTCTCCAGGACACAAATTAAGGTATATTTTGGTTCCCTTAAAGTGTAAAATGAACCATTGAAATGCGTATAATAGGCTAAGCATTAAAGACAAGACTCAATTCAGTTCGAAATAGCTTGGAACATTTGAATGCAGGTTCTTTTAAAGTTTTGAAGAGATAATGAAGCTCCAAAGCAGTTTCTTCAGCATTTTGGCCATCATTCGACAATTGTATACAGTTTAAGAAGGCTTTGGAAATGTAATGGGTAAAGACTATCTCACTTAGCCCTCTGACTTCCATATACTCTTCCTAATCTGAAAAAAATCACATAGTAATAGCCGGAAAACAGAAACAAATGCGTATCGGATCTTGAAAGGGTTAAGTGCATCAAAAATAGTGCCGAGATGAAATTGTTGATGTCCGAATCCTATTATTTACGAGAGAACGGTACAGTCGTGGACGGTGACCGGTCAACTCAACCAGTAGACCATTTCAACCAGTAGCTCTCAACCAGTACCAAATAAACCAATACGGTTAGGTTAGATTAGGTTAGTACTATATTTTGGCACTGGTTTGGTTGGTCTTGGTTGACTTAGCACTGGTTGAGAGCTACTGGTTGAGATGACATGGAACCGTCGTGGACAGGAATATCTGGACACAATTCGAAGCACAATAATGATACACTGGCGAACCATTATGATAAACAACTTGAGATGGTTCGACTCGGTTCAGTTGTTGGTCGGGGAGATTGTCTTTTACAACGGCCTTGTATATAATATATTTACAAATACCAAATTACTGTGATTCATTTACGCTCAGTGTCTTGTTGTTATCATTATGAGGTGTTCAAGTATCTCAAGGGACTGGAGTTCTCGAAAAGGGGCTCCAGTCCTGATGCTGTTCTTGACTTACAATGTGCTGGCTTAATAATCCAGAAGGATTGATAGCCTCTGAAGTACTATTTGAACTAACACACTAAGTATTTATGTAGTTACAAACATCAAACTATTGTGATTCACTTGGTAACGCTCACTGTATTGTTTTTATCATTAGGATGTGTCCAAGTATTTCTGATCTTGGCTAGACACTCTAATTAGTGAAATTAGTTAAAATTGGACTTCAGAGGCTAGCAACCCTTAGGGATGGATCACATGCTTGTTTTCATTAATTTCATTGGGAGGTGTTTGATGTTGGAGTGAAATTAATTGATATATATATATATATATATATATATATATATATATATATATATATATATATATATAAGATCCGTGTTTGCGTTATGTGGGAGTGGAGTGTAGGGTAGCAGATAGAGCCCAACATAAACCACATTAGTTTAAACCTCCGAGACAACGTGGGTCTATAACTTGTACCAGATGTAAAGGTCAGGAGGGTTAAGGTGGAGTCACACGTGTGCTATGTCACGCAACTTTTTTCGACAGATCCGCTCAGAGCAAGGGACTGGAGTCTTCGAAAAGGAACTCCAGTTAGAAAATAAGAACATAAGAAAATGGGAGTCTGCAGTTCTAACGCTATTCTTGAATTACAGTGTGCTGGCCAAATAATCCAGAAGGGTTGATAACCTCTGAAGTCCTATTCTAACTAATGTCTGACAACTTGTACATCTACCTTAGTAAGCCATATGATACCCATGATAGTCTACCTCCAGTCTAGTTTCCGATAATATTGTAAATAGCTCCAACTCCAGTATGTTAGCTTCTGACTAAAGCATTTATGGGAATTTGGTACGTCTATCTATCTATCTATTGCCGGACGCCTTACTCACCTTACGAGGGTGGCCATACACAGAATGCCCCCAAGCGGACCTATTCCCTGTGAGAGGGACAACCCGAGCCAGTTTATTGAAGGACTTACAGGATTGACCACTCAATTTAGGATCCGTCCGACTCCGAGGCCCTCTGTGTATCTTGTTAGCACTATTTTTCTACAGTGGTGTTCGGCTAATCCATCCACTAACCTGCCTTTCCCTTAGGTAAGCAGTACGGATTTGTATCAGGTTTACTCCCCTAGACAGGTTGCCAACCAAGGCTGACGAGTCCCATCCACCCGGATTTGTATAAGGTTGTCTCCCCTAGATGAGTTGCCGACCAGGGCTAACGAGTCCCATTTGGTACGTATAGTTAATTAAAATAGGACTTTAGAGGATATCAACCCTTCAGGACTATTAAGCCAGCAGACTGTGAGCCAAGAATAGCGTCAGGACTGGAGCTCTTTTCGAGATCCCCCCGACAGTTTTTTACATATAGTTAGTTAAAATAGGACTTTAGAGGCTATCAACCCTACTGGACTATTAAGCCAGCACACTGTGAGTCAAGCATAACGTCAGGACTGGAGCCTCTCTGCGAAAACTCCAGTCCCTTGTTTACATATTATTTATAATCTTCAACATACTCGCCGGTACAGCACTACCAAACTTGAGTGTGGATAATAGAATAAACAGTTTGTAATAGAACGGTTAACATTAAGGGGAAATGGGTCGTTTGTCTGGTCCCTCTTCTTCCTCATGTTTAGCCCCATTCATTTTCAGATTTGATGACGTTCTTCTCATTAGTTTTGGGATTTTTTTCTTTTTTAATATTAAGACTTGTCGTGCCATTTAGGTGTCGATTTGTACCTGGCGAGCGACAGCGAGCCTGTAATTTAGGAGGAACTGGCCTTCGGCTAAGACATGTTTCTACCGAAAAAGCTGCAAATATGTCTTAAAGATTTTTTTTTTTTTTTTTTTCAAAGTTTGATGGAGGTCTAGGGTGGAAACTAGAAAAAATACTGAATAATTGAACAAATCGACCAAATATTGAACCATCCCCCTTAGGGGAGTATTAATTTGAACTTTTTTTTAGAAAATTCACATATATGAAATTTATAGCAAAACACACGCATGAAAATAATAATTTTTAGTACTAATTGAAAAATTCCTGAGACACAGGAGAGCAGACCTGAGGAGAGAGAAAGAGAGCCGGCATCTCATCCAAGCTATGACATGGCTTCTATGCTGGCGCTTTTTCTCCGATATTTGTTCAGCTTATCTGGCATAGAAGACACTTGCACAAGGTCCCATTCCTCCCGACGATGAGAAGACCAGAGGAGTAAAGCTTCCTTGATCCCTGTTCAAAATTCTTTCTTCATAAGCACGTTTCTTCTCACTTTCGTTTCTCAAGTATGCCACCTTGAGTCCTCGCTCCCGATATGTTTGAGCTCTTGGGTTAAAGATTCTGCTGCCTCCCTCTAATACACACAACAGAAGCCGTTAAGGGAGCCCACCTCGCTTCTTTTTATGTTTCTCTCCCTCTCTCTTTGGCTTGTATCCATTCGGCCCCATTCAGCCTACTGTTTTAACACTCAACGAGCGGCTAGGTCGGTAAATTCTACTACCTGCCAAGCGGGTGGTTTTACCCTAAACGAGCTTATTTCCGTGCTCTTTTTCATGCATAAACAAGAGCCAGAGCGTAATACAATTATGTATCCCTGAAAGGGCGATAATTGAGCTTTCCAATGACACCTGAACCATCCTTCTATGATCACTGGTTGTCTTGCAACGATCGTGCAACCGAAGGGCAAAATCGCTAAAATACGGTCATTTCGTTACATAATTACGTGTGTAGCGAGGGAGGGAGGGTGGATGTGTGTGTAGTATATGTCAGTAGGCCCAAGGCAACCGTGGCGAGCGGTCATGAGGCAACCTATGCTCCTCCCATCGCTCGTCTCTCTCTCAGAGCCAATATTGCGCCAAAATTGCACACAGACATAAGTCGGGCCCCGCCACATAGTCCTTTCTTCTCCATACGGACTTAAGTCGGGCCCCACTAACCCTTAATTAGCGGCTCACCACATAAGTCGAGTTAAATAAAGCTGGACTATGTGGCGGCGCTCGACATAGGTCGAGTGGCAATTTCAGCACGTAATGTTGCTGAGAGAGAGAGACAAGTGGTGGCAGGAGAGTAGCGAGCGTATGACTGCTCCAGACCACCGCGGCGAACATACTGACATGAATCCCAGCTCCCTCCTCCCTCTCTCACTCGCTATATAAGGAATTGTATCGGGAAAGTGGCTAATTACATGCTTTTTGCACTCGCGTTGCACGGTTATTGCAAGAAAACTAGCCATCAAAAAAGGATCGTTATGGTGTCATTCGAAAGCTCTGTTTATGCCCTTTCAGGGATAGGTACTTGTTTTACGTTCTGGGTCTTATTTAGGCATGAAAATGATCACGTAAACAGCCCTATTTTGGCTAAAAACACCCCGCTGGGCGGTACATATAAATAAACCGCATAGGCCGCTCGTAAGGTGCTAAAGAAGGGTTAAGATGTTTACTCCCATCCAGGTGTCAATGTTTTCCTGGTGAGCGGTAGCGAGCCACCATATATATATATATATACAGTATATATGTTTGTTTTGAGAGCAAGCTAAATATGTGAGACATTTTTCGATAGAAAAATATCTCCGGCGAAGCCGGATTTCTCCATACAATGCTGGATCGCTATAGCTCGCCAGGAAGATGTCGACACCTGGATGGGGATAAACGTCTTAAAACAGTTGGCTGAATGGGGCCGAATGGATACAAGCCAGAGAAAGAGAGAAAAGGAGAGAAAGAGAAAAAAAGCAGGTGACCCCCCTTAATAGGACCCAGATCACCAGTCAAAAATACGGCCAATATTCCTATTTACTAATTTCTTCAACGAGTGTCCAATATTGCTGGTATATTGGTATAACTCTATGTCTGCTGGTTTTCTTCCTTGTAATTACAAATTTGCAAATATATACCGGTAACTAATCTTTCTTGAGAACTCTGTCATTTGCATCTCTCTCGCTATTCTACCGCTATGACAATAATATATATAATCAGTGTTCCTCAGAACTCTCTAGTGTATACCACCTCCTCTACATAGAGCACGTAGCACCCGTCTTGCAACACAATCCCACCCTTACTCTGTGCAACTCTCCAACCCAAGAGTGAAACGATACTCCCAATCTTTCTTCTATTCAACAGCTGAGCTCTGGAACTCTCTCCCTGAATCCATCTTTCCCTCATCCTATGACTTAAATTGCTTCAAACTCCATGTGTCCAGGCATTTTGGCTCGAACATTCTTTGAATTTGGCCCTGTCCCAGGCAGATTTGCCTTTTGTCTCCCTCATCCACATACAAAAAAAAAAAATATCATCTACCTTCAGTCGACTTGCCGATGCCAGTGCAATGCTCCTTCAAGCTCCGTGTGTTCAGACATTTTGACTAACGTAGCCTACCTTGAATTTGGACCTTTGTCACTCTCAACTGCGGGGGGGGGGGGGAGGCAATTGTTACATGCAGCTTTGCCTTTTGTCTCCTTCATACAAAACCCAAATCTCAATTCTAACATGGTAGCTCCTGAATCGATAGAAATGATTTTACCTAGACTAATATACATTCATTCTAGTTGTCGATACCAGTGCAAATCCGCCCGCACTACCAGGGTATAATGTACTTGCCGTTCAGAAGTTGCCGGAAAAACGTCATGTGAATTATATTTTACGTGTGGTGACAGAGCTAGCTAGACCACACATATATTACTGGATTAACCACCTCCCCTGCCCTCTGACACATACTACACTCATACCACGTTTTAGGGGGTTATAATATTATCTCTTTATTATTTTATTATTATTATTATTATTATTATTATTATTATTGAAGGTTTTTATGATGTTTAAGCAATTTTCAAGCATTGTATTTAGTTTGCCCCCTAGATTCCTTTCATTCGCTTCCGCAAAAGCCCCCCTCCAAACAGAATATTTTAAATTTTTCGAACTTGGCCAAATTATCGCATCGTTATCGCTCGCTCAGGAAACAACCAGCACCTGAATGAGGAGATTCGTCTTATAATCTAAAAAACTGCTTTTACGTGAGTTGACGGTGTGACGCACCCAGTGCTGTGCAACGCAACCTGATTGTACTCCTTGGTACTCGAATGTACCGCCCGTGATCTGGCTACCGTCAGCCGCAATGTATATTGAGTGTGACAACTTATAACTATGTTCTTTGTATCTCTGCAAAGGTCTCGTCATGTGCTAACCAGTGGTGGGTTTTGTTTTAAGCCATGTCGAGACCTTCCATTTAATATGTAGTATCAATAGAGAAGTTGATAGATAAGACAATGGGAGTTCAGAGAGAGAGAGTGAGTTAGGCTTCAGAGCAAGAGGGTAGCAACGCGCCGCGCTGCCGGCCGGGTGGTTGCCAGACGTATGGACTGGTTGGCAGCCTTGCCCTTATAGCTAGGCGCGATAGGGTTGGTAGTCCCTTGTTGCCTGCCTGGGCTGGGCCCATGTTGTCGTACAGCACACTGCCTGGAGGTTGGCTGCGTGTTCCTTGACCAGGTTGCCTAGAACCTTTGAGATTCTAACATCCCTTGCCCTCTCTCCCAACTTCTCACGGTTGCACTCTTTCTCTCTGACGACATTACTCTCATTTCATTCTTCTCTCTATTTAAATGCATAACCTTCCCTTGAGGTCCTAAAGGAGTTTCAGCACTCACCTCTCGTATTACTCTTAGGACAAGCATATATTTACATGTATTAGATTTAAGGGGTTAATGTGAACAGCGATCTTCTTGATGAGGATAGTTGGTGAACGTTCTACATATTCACAAGTTATATGCCCTGCTCATCATCCCATTTGTGACTAGACTGGTGCCATGTGTAAGAGCCCGACCATGCCCAGGAGTTGTCTGTAGAGGGACGAGGACTTAGCCTTGATTTGCATACCGAGCCAGGAGCGAGTGTAGCACCCGAGACTACAGCTCGCTCGTAGTGCCGGTATAGTAGAGTAACGTAATTTATCTGTCCTTGTGTTCTCTACAGTCTTCTCCTGGATTCTCGCTTTCGGTGCTGGGACTCGTTGTTCCTGTGACTTGGCCTGCTAGCTAGAACACATGGGGATGATGAGTGGGATATATCTTTATTTTACTATGCATTGCAGCTCTCTTTAAGTATATATCTATAACACTTTACAATACACATTACTCACACACAAGACAACACTATTAATACTTTCATGTATCAATTAACTGCACTGTCGTTTTGCTGCTGTGTCCGGAGTTCTGTTGCGTAGGGCGCATACGGACTCGGAGGGGAGACAGAGTGAGAGAAGCGAAGTAGCCTATGCGGTAGTGGGCTACCGGCGCAGTACTGTTGCCTGCAACCATTTAGTTATTCCAAGTATAGATTCATTATTATAATAAGTGACTACTGTTTATGTTCCTCCCATGTGTATTATTAGGTATCTACTGGATCATGAACATCTTGTATGCTACATGCTAGTGCATGTTAGTAGGGGACAGTTAGTGTAGTGCACGCGCTTTCAAGTAGGCGTGTACATTTGTCATTTAGCATTTCACTGTCATACCTTTAGCCTGCTTCTATTCTACATTATTAGAGGCTTAATATTAACGTAGTTTCTTGAGTATTGCATTTCTTTAGTAATAACGTAACCTATAAATGTCTGAGGGAGTTTAGCCTCATAGCCTACCCCAGTTGTACACTTTCGCCGAGTTAAGGTACCTCGTTACCGTAGACGATAACTCTGTAGGGCGTTGGTGCTTTTGTTGTCTGGAGCATATAGTATTTGGGACTGGAATCGAGCGTGTCGTTGTCACTTAAGCCATTTCTGTCCTACGATCAAGAATCCCGAATATGTATTGCCGATCCAGCCGTAACAAAATGGCGACCTTGCACAAGATTCAGTAGTATCCTATTACATGTTTTTTGGAGAACTATTCTATGCTACCTAGTAGAGCTGGCTAGAATTTTCTTGCATATTGGAGGAATTTTTATTGTGTCATTATTGTATTGGTGGACTTGCAGATTGTTTCGTTAGGTGTCTAGAGTAGAGTCATTCAAGCATCTTTAACATTTTGTGAGTCGAGACTGCAATTAGTAATAAGCACTTTTTTTTGTTTATGAACAGCAATTGTATAACCAGCACTATGTCTAATGACTCATCATTTACGGGGGAGGACAACATGGTACAGCCTAGTGACCAGCAAGTACAGCAGATATTTAGGGAGGGGAGTGTTATAAGTGGAGAGAGGGATGCCCGGGCATTTTTGCAGACACCTTTGACCGAACAGCGCCTGCAGGCTATTGATTGTTACGGTCTTCGCTGTTTAGCCACGGTTTTGGGGCGGGACTGTCCTGACAGTTGGCCCAAGAAGAATTTGGTGGCATGTTTGTTGGGTGATGGCGATGGGGCGGTGGGTGGAGTTGGGTCTTGGGGGGTTCCCTCCAAGCCTCCATTCCACTCTACCCCTGAGCTGGGCCCTCAGCCAGCGAGTCTTAGCACGATGCAGCAGGAGGGTTCTCAATGGCAAGCTGGCTTACCCGTAAACACGTCTCGGTGTGGATCCCCCATTTTGTGCTCTCCCCCCCCAGGCCTGTCTCCTGAGATGTTATTTCAGCTAGAACTAGCTAAGCTTAAGTTGCGAGAGAGTCAACAGGCTAGTATAGAACGGATTAAGCTGCAGGAGACTCAGATACAACAGGCTAGTATAGAACGGATTAAGCTGCAGGAGACTCAGATACAACAGGCTAGTATAGAACGCATAGAGGTTGCTAGAATCCAAGCCAATCAGGATGCAACCAGGTACCAGGCTGAAATGGATGTCGAGAAGTCTAGAGTAGAGACCACGGGGCGTCATCTCAGTGGTGGGCACCGGGTTACAGACTCACTTTCGCATTTAATTAAGTTAGTACCCGCATTTGATGAGACAGCAGTGACTGAGTTTTTTGCTCGTTTCGAAAAGAAGTGTCGTGAGTATGACTGGCCGGAGGTTAAATAGGCAGCATTAGTTTCATCACATCTAGTGGGTAAGGGGTTGAAAGCCTACGATGCACTGTCACTGGACGAGAGTGTCGTGTATGGACTGGTGAAGGAGGCTGTGCTCCGGGCCTACGAACTGCAACCCGAAACTTATAGATTGAAGTTCCGTGGCGTGAATAAGAAGAGCGACGTCAGTTTTATGGAGCACGCACGGGACTTAACAGATGCATGTAATAACTGGTTTCGGTCCGAGCACGCAGAGTCGGCTGAGGAAATTAAGCAACTTTTCTATCTGGAACAGTTTGACAAATGTACTGGAACCGATCTAACGCTGAACATTAAGGAAAAATGTCCCAAGACAGTAGAGGAGGCTGCCAAGATGGCAGACCTCAGATTATCATTGATTCGTGGTTGCGGTGCCGCTCAGAAGGCTGAGTCAGGGCAGAAGGGGCGCTATACCCCACCCACCAGAGTTTTCGATAATAACAAATCCTATGACACACATAACCACACTAAAAGCATTGCACCTAATAACACCTACAAACACAAGCCTCTCCCGTTTACTAAAGGTCAGGTCCCTTCTTCGCCCGCACAAGGGAAGAAGCCCATTGGGGATGTGAAATGTTACAAATGTCAGAAGCTAGGCCATTATTCACGTGAGTGCCCTAGTAACACTCCCGCTAAGCCGGTGTCATTGGTTCACAGTATCGGTGTGTCTCTGAAGGCTGCAGCAACTGCCCGGGGTAGGTTGTCAGCAGCTGAGGCACACGCGGTAAAGAAGCGTACGGAAGGCTCGACACCTGTCCGGGACACTTTCTGTAGCCATCGGGGACACGGGTTTGTGAGCTGGGGGAGTGAACTACGGAGGGTTGACTTGTTGAGGGATACGGGGGCTTCGCAAACTTTGTTGAGGAACTTCACAGGGAAACCGATAAATGCGGCCAGAGTTGTTGTGGTGCAGGGAATAAATGCTACGAGGTCATACCCACTTGTGAGGTTGGAGTTGAGAGTGGGAGAGGTGTGCAGGGAGCTGGATGTAGGGATCGTTGAGTGTTTGCCAGTTGAGGGCGTCGACCTTCTTCTCGGCAACGACTTTGCGGTGCCCACTTCCGGGACTCCACCCTTAGTCGTTGCCGAGAGGGCGGCCGACGTGGATGGTGAGAATCGGGAATGGGTTGGGAGGTGCCAACAGGATGAGATGGCCTGTGTGGTAACCCGATCTCGCTCTGCGGCTCCTGCACAGCCTAGCACTCAACCTCGGGGACAGTGGAGGAAGGATCAGGAGAAGGTTGCTAAGGGCAGGAAAAGGGACATTGATTCTGCTGCACTTCTCGGTGATTCGGTACTTGGACCTATAATAAACACGGGAGTTGACTCTGGCCCAGAGATGGTGTGTAACAAGGCAGAGTGGGGTAAGACTTCGCGTGAGGCAAGAGCTGTAGCGAGAGCCACTAAGGCAGTAGAGCCTACTAGCCGGGGTAATGTCTTATTACAAAACCATCTTGATGCATTGACGCCCGGGGACATAAGTGAGCAGCAGCTGCAAGACGCTAGCCTAGCTTCTTATAGCAATGGTGCCATAGAGTTGGAGGAAGATGGGGATGCGAAGCCGGGAGATTTCTTTAGGCTCAACAGGATATTGTACCGCAGATTTTTAGACCCCAAATCGAAGTGGGAGGGCGGTGCGAGGGTAGTAGACCAGGTGGTTGTTCCAAATAAGTATAGAGAGTCCTTATTGTGTCTGGCGCATGATGTGCCGGTGGCGGGTCATTTGGGGGTAACAAAAACATTGGCGGCATTGGGCAGGTTTTTCTGGTGGCCTGGGGTAAAGGCTGATGTCTGTGCATGGGTGGCTGGGTGTGCGACCTGCCAGACAACGGGGAAGCCTAACCAGACAATCCCGAAGGCACCTTTGTTTCCCATACCTGTCACCGGGCCTCCGTTCAGCAAAGTTGTAGTAGATTTGGTTGGCCCTTTCCTGCCTACTAGTAGTGGCAATAAATTCCTGTTGACAATCATGGATGTGGCTACGAGATACCCAGACGCATACCCCATGAGAAACGGCTCGGCAAAGGCAGTTGTTAAAAACTAATTATTGTTCTGTTCCCGTTATGGATTTCCACGTGAGGTGCAGTCAGACCAGGGGAGCAATTTTACATCCAAATTGTTCAAGCAAACCCTTCAGTTGCACGGTATATGTTCTGTAGTGTCGTCAGCCTACCATCCCGAGAGTCAGGGAGTCTTGGAGCGGTGGCACTCGACCCTGAAGAGTATGCTACGCTGTTACTGTGCAGAACATGACACTGATTGGGATTTGGGTCTGCCGTATGTTCTGTTCGCTGCACGTGAAGTCCCAGGAGAGAGCCTGGGTTCAGTCCAAATCAGCTAGTCTTTGGCCATAATGTGAGAGGACCTTTAAGTATGGTGAAAGAGATCTGGGAGGGCGAAGAGAAGCCGGGGTCTGTACTTAAATATGTCCTTGAGAGCCGGGAGAGACTTATAGGTTGCATGGCAGCGGCAGGTAATAACTTGGTTAATGCACAGGCGGTCATGAAGCACCAGTATGACGCCAAGGTGAAGCTTCGGGAGTTTTCGGTGGGTCAGGAGGTAATGTTGCTTTTACCTTTGCCTGGACACCCCCTTTCTGCCAAGTTCATTGGGCCGTATGTGGTGGCTAAGAAACTGTCCTACCTTGATTATCTCGTTGCAACACCTGACCGTAGGAAAAAACATCAGTTATGTCATGTTAACCTCATGAAAGAGTATGTGAGACGCCCCTCAGAGCCTCTCACTGTCCCTGTGCTGGCCTGCAGCGGCCAGGGTGGAGAAGGAGGTGGGGACAGTCATGCTGCTGAGGAGGATAGCTGGGACTGTGTCATTTCCGCGGAACAGTGGGCGGGGAATACTGAACAAGAGGCTAGGCAAGCTGTAAGTCACCTGCCTGAGCACCAGGGTGCTGCTGTCCTAGGCCTGTTCAGGTCATACCCCTCTGTTTTCGCCGAACACCCAGGTCTCACTACTCAGGTAACGCACGACGTGGACGTCGGTGATAATGTGCCCTTCAAGTCAGTGCCCTACCGTGTGCCCCCGGTAAAGTTGCCAGCTTTACGGGAGGAGTTAAAGTACATGGTTGAGAGAGGGATGATCACTGAAGGTTATGTGAAGTGGACATCACCCGTCACGTTGCAGCCAAAACCTGACGGCAAGGTGCGGTTCTGCATAGATTTTCGTAGGCTAAATGGCTTGACCACTACCAACCCTTACCCTTTGCCTCGAGTTGACGACAGCGTGGACAAGATAGGGAATGCAAAGTACCTTACTAAAATTGATCTTGTAAAAGGCTACTGGCAAGTACCCCTGTCGGACCGAGCTAAGCAAGTTTGTGGTTTTGTGGTAGATGGCACGACCTACCAATGTAACGTAATGCCTTATGGGCTTAAGAACGCACCTGCCACGTTTCAGAACCTGATGAACAATATTTGTGACGAAATCCCTAACTGCACGGTCTACCTTGATGACGTGATAGTATATGATGACGATTTTGAAAATCACCTAAGGCACTTAGAGACCCTGTTTGGGAAGTTGCACGATGCTGGGCTGGTGGTGAACCTGAGGAAGTGCGAGTTTGTAAAGGCTACTGTGCAGTATCTTGGCTTTGTGGTCGGGTTAGGCCGGGTGTGCCCCCCCCTGAGCAAGATACAGGCTATCAATATGTTTCCCAGGCCCACCACTAAGCGCCAGGTCATGCGGTTCCTAGGTATGATAGGCTATTATAGGCGCTTCATCCGGGGATACTCTACTGTCTTAGCACCGTTAACTGATCTACTGTCGAAGTCAGTGAAGTTCTGTTGGGCTGCGGAGTGTCAGAGGGCTTTCGACCTAGTCAAGCACCTGCTGTGTACACATCCGATTTTGAGGGCCCCAGACTTCTCCAGGAGTTTTCAGCTGGCGACTGATGCCAGCGGTGTGGGTGCCGGGGCAGTGTTACTGCAGACTGATTCCGAGGGCTTGGAACACCCAGTGAGCTTCTTTTCTCGCAAGTTTAATTCGGCACAAAGGAATTACTCGACTATAGAGAAGGAGCTTCTGGCTATCGTTTTGTCGCTCAAACATTTCGAAGTTTATGTTCCAGCCTACGGCCCGGTAGTGACGATTTATACGGACCATCATCCCTTGAAATTCCTAAATCAGTTTCACAATCGGAATATGCGGTTGACCAGGTGGTCCCTAATGCTCCAAGAGTATAATCTCAACATTCAGCATATTGCCGGGAGTGAGAACGTGATAGCAGATTGTCTATCAAGGGTTGATGATCCAAGATAGTCGTGCACGGTGTGTGGGTTGAGCAGGAGTAAAATTAGGCTATCATAACGCCGTCCAAAAATATTATAAAACAATAAAATAAACGAGAAAACTCTTTCTTTTTTTTAGTTTTGTAAGTCTTTATTGTTGTAGCATAATGAATGCGATATTGTGTTTTATGTATAATTCACACTTCAGTTGTTGTGCACCTTTTGCAATTAGGGGCAGCTAAGGGTAGCAGGTCGGTTGGTTGCCTGTCAGATTTTGATAATGCTTCTAAGGTCGATTATCTAAAATCTTGGGGGGGCTGTGACGCACCCCAGTGCTGTGCAACGCAACCTGATTGTACTCCTTGGTACTCGAATGTACCGCCCGTGATCTGGCTACCGTCAGCCGCAATGTATATTGAGTGTGACAACTTATAACTATGTTCTTTGTATCTCTGCAAAGGTCTCGTCATGTGCTAACCAGTGGTGGGTTTTGTTTTAAGCCATGTCGAGACCTTCCATTTAATATGTAGTATCAATAGAGAAGTTGATAGATAAGACAATGGGAGTTCAGAGAGAGAGAGTGAGTTAGGCTTCAGAGCAAGAGGGTAGCAACGCGCCGCGCTGCCGGCCGGGTGGTTGCCAGACGTATGGACTGGTTGGCAGCCTTGCCCTTATAGCTAGGCGCGATAGGGTTGGTAGTCCATTGTTGCCTGCCTGGGCTGGGCCCATGTTGTCGTACAGCACACTGCCTGGAGGTTGGTTGCGTGTTCCTTGACCAGGTTGCCTAGAACCTTTGAGATTCTAACATCCCTTGCCCTCTCTCCCAACTTCTCACGGTTGCACTCTTTCTCTCTGACGACATTACTCTCATTTCATTCTTCTCTCTATTTAAATGCATAACCTTCCCTTGAGGTCCTAAAGGAGTTTCAGCACTCACCTCTCGTATTACTCTTAGGACAAGCATATATTTACATGTATTAGATTTAAGGGGTTAATGTGAACAGCGATCTTCTTGATGAGGATAGTTGGTGAACGTTCTACATGTTCACGAGTTATATGCCCTGCTCATCATCCCATTTGTGACTAGACTGGTGCCATGTGTAAGAGCCCGACCATGCCCAGGAGTTGTCTGTAGAGGGACGAGGACTTAGCCTTGATTTCCATACCGAGCCAGGAGCGAGTGTAGCACCCGAGACTACAGCTCGCTCGTAGTGCCGGTATAGTAGAGTAACGTAATTTATCTGTCCTTGTGTTCTCTACAGTCTTCTCCTGGGTTCTCGCTTTCGATGCTGGGACTCGTTGTTCCTGTGACTTGGCCTGCTAGCTAGAACACATGGGGATGATGAGTGGGATATATCTTTATTTTACTATGCATTGCAGCTCTCTTTAAGTATATATCTATAACACTTTACAATACACATTACTCACACACAAGACAACACTATTAATACTTTCATGTATCAATTAACTGCACTGTCGTTTTGCTGCTGTGTCCGGAGTTCTGTTGCGTAGGGCGCATACGGACTCGGAGGGGAGACAGAGTGAGAGAAGCGAAGTAGCCTATGCGGTAGTAGGCTACCGGCGCAGTACTGTTGCCTGCAACCTTTTAGATATTCCAAGTATAGATTCATTATTATAATAAGTGACTACTATTTATGTTCCTCCCATGTGTATTATTAGGTATCTACTGGATCATGAACATCTTGTATGCTACATGCTAGTGCATGTTAGTAGGGGACAGTTAGTGTAGTGCACGCGCTTTCAAGTAGGCGTGTACATTTGTCATTTAGCATTTCACTGTCATACCTTTAGCCTGCTTCTATTCTACATTATTAGAGGCTTAATATTAACGTAGTTTCTTGAGTATTGCATTTCTTTAGTAATAACGTAACCTATAAATGTCTGAGGGAGTTTAGCCTCATAGCCTACCCCTGTTGTACACTTTCGCCGAGTTAAGGTACCTCGTTACCGTAGACGATAACTCTGTAGGGCGTTGGTGCTTTTGTTGTCTGGAGCATATAGTATTTGGGACTGGAATCGAGCGTGTCGTTGTCACTTAAGCCATTTCTGTCCTACGATCAAGAATCCCGAATATGTATTGCCGATCCAGCCGTAACAACGGGGACAGGCAGACTCAAGGGCAGACCACACACACTGTATTACAGGCCTATACCCTGTTCCAAATAGGTAGGCCAAAACACGTGAACACTAACCTCAGTTACTCAAAAAGGGCTAGAACAAATGAGCTGTAAATTTCCACGCCTATTCCCAGACTAACCCTTCCCAAATGGTGTAAATATCAGCTCGATTACTGTAGTTGTTTGTGAGTTATAGTGGTTAATGTTCAAGAGTTTGGCCTACTTATTTGGAACATGCACGGTATAGCATTGTCCACTGATTTCTATAGTTCGTTCATTCTAGGTTGGGCAGAAATCGTAACCTTTAACCTCTGTAACTCAAAAGAGGCTGGAGCAAATAAGCTGTCAATTCATACACATATTTCCTGGCCAAGTCTTCCTATTGGGTAGAAATATTAGCTCGATTACTCTAGTTCTTTTTGGTTTATCAGTGGTTAGGGGTTACGATGTTTGCCCAACCTAGAATTAACAGACTATAGTATAACTAACACAAGCGGCCAATATTATACTAACCACTAGTGGATAAACAGAGGTGATATTTACCCATTTGTTCTGTATTCATGTTTTTAAATATACTCGATTGTCTGTCACCTGACGATGAATTTTCTCTCTTAGCAGCTGATGTCTCGATACCAAGGGACTGGAGTTTTCGAAAAGGGGCTCCAGTCCTGACGTTATTCTTGATTTACAGTGCGCTGGCTTAATAATCCAAAGGGGATGATAGCATCTGAAGTCCTATATTAACAAATAGTCTAGATACTTAATGGAAACAAATATGAAATTACTACCGGTATATCTTTGCATCATACACGTACCAAGTTTTTGTTATTAAAAACATACATCGATACAAATATTTGTATAATAACTTGCCATTCAAGATGAAAACATGAACATTTACCGTCAGCTGAAAGTAAATGGACTATTGTTAAGGGGATAGTTGCTATATATGAATAATTGTATATATATATATATTTCTTTGTTTTTCAGATATTTATAATTTCCTTTAGTTTCCTCCCTAGACCTTCATCAAACTTAAACATAGCGCCCCTCAGATCCCCCTTAGAGACAAATTTGTACAGTTTTCGGTAGAAACATTTCCTGGCCGAAGGCCGCTTTCTCCAAAAATTACAGGCTCGCTTTCGCTCGTCAGAACAAAATCAACACGTAAATGGCACGAAAGATCTTAATATTGACAAAGAAATGGGGCGAAAGGTCATAAAATCGCCAAACTAATGGGCCGAACGTCATAAAATCCGAAAACTAATGGGATTCAACATGAAGGAGAAAGGGGACCAGAAAAATAACCCAACCCCCCTTAAAGCTACTTGGTAATTATTGAACTTAGGATAATCTACCTTTAATCTAGTCACCGATACCAATGTATAGCAATTCCAAGTCCGGTATGATAGCTTCTGAATTAATCCTTTAGGGGAATTACGGTGCTTAGCCCCATTAGGTTGGAAATTTTAAGACGTTCGCCCACTTAGTTTGGCTATTACAAGAAGTTTCACCACATTTCTTTGTCAAAGTTAAGACCTTTTGTGCCATTTAGGTGTCAATTTAGGATATATTTACAGAAAAATGCACAAATGTTTTTTTTGTTTTTTTTAAAGATTCACGGATGTCTGGAGAGGGAAAATAAGATTCTCCGCTTAGATAATATAAGCATGGCCTATTACTTGTTTCTATGACATCTGTGTGTATGAAGGAGACGAAAACAAACCTGTCTGTAACAAGTGCCCCCCCCCCCGGAGTTGAAAGAGTAATAGAGATCAAACTCAAAGGTACGTTAGAGTCAAAGTGTCTGCACACACAGAGTTTGAAGCAGTTTAAGTCGGTTGAGGGGTAGACAGATTGAGGGAGAGAGTTCCAAAGCTTAATTGTTGGGTAGGAGAAAGACTGGGAAAACCGGTTCAAATAGAGATTTTGGCAATAGAGGTGGGAATATGTAGAAAGGCGGTGGCACCCACCCTTTAAAAGGGATGAGATATACACTGAGAAAGCTCTGAAAAACACTGATTAGTGTAATAGCGGTAGAAGAGTGAGAGAGATGCAACATTGCGGCGTGTAGTCATAGCTTGTATGGAATTAGTAAGAGGAGGTGAGATGATGAGACGAAATGCTTTTGCCTCAATCCTTTCGAGAGGTGCTGTATGGGTTGAACCTCCCAAGTTGGAACATCCTCACACATGCGAACAACACTCAAATGTGTGTATTTTCCGCGGTGGTCATACGTTACCATGACAACCCAGGGAGCGGAAGTAATTAGGAACATAATTCATGGGTAATTAACACAACTAATGACTGTCACCGTAATGAGCTTCGTCTTGGCTTTACTGGGCATCTCCTTAAGGGGAGATGGGCTAGTTTTCCTGGCCCCCTTCTTCCTCGTGTTTAGCCTGTTTGTTTTTTGGATTTAAAGACGTTCGGCTCATTAGTTTGACGATGTTAAGACTTTACACCCCATTTCTTTGTCAATATTTAGACTTTTTGTGCCATTTAGGTGTCGATTATTTTTCCTGGCGAGCGATAGCGAGGCTAGTATTAAAAGTAATCGGCCTTCGGCCGGGGCATTTTTCTACCGAAAAATTTACAAATCTATCTAGGGGGTGTTTTTTACAGATTGATGGAATTCTGGGGAGGAAACTACAAAATAACAAAACTAATAAACACTAAGCAAATATATGTCTCACTCCCTATACTGGAACAAGACCTCACGGGCTTCACTGTTCATTGTAAAGCGGTGAATGTTAAGGCTCTCAGCCTATGCCCGAGAGGAAGTAAGTTGGAATATAGAATAAAGAAAAAAAAAAAAAAAAAAAAAATATACGCCCATCTGCCCTTATTAACACTGTAATATATGGGTCTACATAATATATACGCCCATCTGCCCTTATTAACACTGTAATATATGGGTCTACATAATACATCACATTGATTCTAACCAAAGTAGTACACAATATAAATGTACTGTTGTATCAAACTCATTTCAGAACAATTCACTTGTTTGGATTATATTTAAAATACACATTATAAATCGAACGTTCCTTGATTTTGGCCCTGTCACTCTTTTAACTCTGGGGGAGGCACTAGTCACAGGCAGTTTTGCCTTATGTCTCCCTCATCCACATAGAAAAACAAAATAAAAAACATAGTGCTTCACAAGCCATAGTCAAGTATTCGAATGGTTATGAACAACGATTATTGTACACTTAGTATCCATGCAAAGATTAGACAGAAAGAGCCATGACTTTTGACCTAGAGTGTACTATCAACGACAAAAGTTTGTTTCCCCAACCTGCCGCTGTGTGAATCCGAACCACCTGGGGGTCGAAAAACGAAGCATACATTGGGTGTAAATGGCACTTCTTTCAGATGCTTCGTTTGTCTACTCCCTGGTGTTTCGGATTCACACAGTGGCTGGTTGGGGGATCGAACCTTTGTCGTTGATAATACGCTATATGACATACGTCGCGGCCATTTCTGAATCATCAAACTGCTCAAATGATTCCACGAAATTCATATATAAGGCAAATAATTATTGAGAAGAATCGATTTGGTTCGGGATTGCTGCGAAAATTTAACGCCATGACGTATGTGTGAGTTTACTATACCCTGTTCCAAGTAAGTAGGCCATAACTATTAAACATTAACCTTTAAAACTCACAAATGGATAGAGTAATCGAGCTAACATGTCTACCATTTGGGAAGGGTGGGCCAGGGAATAGTTGTGGATATATACAGCCCACTTGCTCTAGCCCTTTTTTGAGTTACAGAGGTTAGGGTTCGCGATTTCTGGCCTACCAATTTGGAACCGGGTATAGTCAGTTCCGGTGGCGAGGTAGGCACGGGTTGCTACTAACAACACAATCGCTCGTATTCTTAAGGGGAGATCTGTTTAGTTTACTCCCTAGACCTCCATCAAGCTTAAAAAATATACCTCTAAGACCCTTCAAGATAAATTTGTAATTTTTTTCGATAGAAAAATTTCCTGGCCGAAGACGATTCCTCCTCGCTTTCGCTCGCCAGGAAACAAAATTACACCTACTGTATATGACACGAAAGGTCTTAACATTGACAACAAATGGGCGAAAGGTCTTAACATTGTTAAACTAATGGGGCAAACGTCTTAACAAAATTAAACAAATGGGCTAAGCATGAGGCAGAAGGTGGTCCCAAAAAAAACTCTTAAGCAAATATCTCCCCTTTAACATTATTTTGTTTCCTTCTCATCGCTTGAAACCGAACGAATACTGTGGGAATGAGTGTTGTTTATAGAGAGTACACGGATTACCATGCCTATTTCTAAAGATAACGTTATTTTTCAAGTTATTTTGTCTTTCCTTGGCGTTGCGAAGAGAAAGAATTGTTTAAGGGGAGATGGGTCGTTTTTCCTGGTCCCCCTTGTTCCTCATGCTTAGCCCCATTAAGTTTTAAAATGTTATGACGTTCGGCCCATTAGTTTGGCGACTTAGAGACTTTTCGCCCCATTTATTTGTCCTTATTAACACTTTTCGTGTCATTTAGGTATGATGTTTTCCTAGCGACCGATAGCGAGCCTGTAATTTAAGAGAAACAATGTTTCTATCGAAAAATGTACAAATTCATCTTGAAGGAGGATCTTTAGGGGGAAGGGGGGGGGGGGGGGCACCTTAATGGAGGTCTAGGGAGAAAACTAAATTCAATGATAAAACATACATTAATGAGGAAATAAGTACGCCCATCTCACCTTCAGAATAACGCCCATTTTCTGTTTACATCTACTGTACAGTATATCTAAGGGTAAACTAAGACATCTGAACGTGACAATTCCCATAGAAACCCATCGCATGAGTGGTTGAGTGCTTGTGTTGAGCAAGGTCCATAGATGTATCTATGGACCTTGGTGTTGAGGAGGGAGGTAGTTGTGATGGGGAGGTAGTCACGGGCTGCTGCTAACGAAGTCATTAACTTGTCTGTCCTGTCTGTCTGTCTGTCACCGCTCTTACTTTAAGCTTCTGGTATCTCTTACTCACTCACTCTCACACTCTCTCTCTCTCTCTTTCACTCTCTCTCTCTCTCTCTTATACATTTCAACTCGTTGATTATAACACCAGTACGTTTTAACAGTGGTAAAACCTTTTATTTGTGTTAAATACTCTGCAAGTACTTTGCAATTACTCATTGCTGCTGAAAATTGTCTACGATTATTCGACTATTTACGCAGTTTCTATAAAAGATACAAACGTTATTCATACTACAGGTATATATTCATATGCTATGGACAGTTTATTTCCGTAGTATGCAGCACTTTCATAATTAAAATGGATGGCTTAATATCGATTCCCATTATATTGGGCCCAATTAATGAATACCAAGCTTAGTCTGATATCTACAAATCTTTTTGTTATCTCTCTCTCTCTCAGCAGGTTGGGTGAATGGTCGGAGACATGGCAGATGCCACCAAACTTAGAAAAGTGCAAGGTGATGCATATTGGCCAAGCAGACCCCTAGTCAGGATATTCACTATTGGGAATGCCTCTGGAAGTGACTGACTTGGAAAAGTATTTGGGTGTTCTGATTAACAGTGACCTAAAGTTTTGCAAGCAGTGCATTGAAGTAGAGAAGAAAGCTTGGGCTATTGGGCTATATTCAGAGATAATTTAAGTATAGCAATATGGAAATAGTCCTCATACTCCTCTTCCTATGACTTAAATTGCTTCAAATTCCGTGTGTCCAGGCATTTTGGCTCGAACGTCCCTTGATTTTGGCCCTGTCACTCTTTCAACTATGGGGGAGGCACTCGCTATAGGCAGTTATGCCTTTTGCCTCCCTCAATCACATAGAAAAAAAACAAAAACAAAACAAAACTTTACAATGCTCTGATACAGCCTTTCATGGAGTATGCTCTTCAATTCTGGTCTCCAGCACTCAGGAAAGATATAGAGCGACTGGAAAGAGTACAAGCTAGGGCTAGAAAGCTTAATGACTAGTTTAGAAGACTGAGCTATGAGGACCGGTTGAGAGCTCTTGATCTCTTTCCGTTGGAAACACGCAGACAACAAGGTCAGCTCATGAAGTATTTAAAATACTTAATGGGTTTGACACTGTGGATTATAGCAAAATGTTTAGCTTCCATATGAATACAACAAGCAACCATGGCTGGAAGTTAGAATTAAAAAAGTTCAGCACTAGTATGTGAGGACACTTTTTCACATATTAGATCTGTTCTACCTGGAACAAACTTCCCTCAAAGGTAGTAAGCATTTCTTCGGTAGAGCAGTTCAAGAAGAGAGTAGATAGTATTTGTTCACACTCTGCATTGAGTGTAATGCACTAAACAATCTTTCTCCTTCCACTTCGAGGATCTCCTCGGAATGGACTGTAAGGTCTTTGAGATACTAACTATTCCTTGTAGCTCCTTGCAACTCTCTCCAATTGTTTTCTTCCCCCTTAACCTTCAGTTCAGTTCTTGTCTGTTCTTATCTCCACTCCATTTTGCTCGTTTCCCTGCCTGAGATAAATGTTACGGCCTCATCTGTTCTTATCTCTTCTCCGTCAGTAAGATCAATTCACTATACCCTGTTCCAACTTAGAAGGCCAGCAATCGTGTACCGAAACCTCTAACTTAAAAAAAAGTTAGGGCAAAGGGACTGTAAATTTCCACACCTATTCTCTAGCTGACCCTTCCTAAATGGTAGAAAGACTACCCTAGTTGTTTGTGAGTTATGGAGGTTAATGTTCAAGAGTTTTGGACTACTTACTTGGAACCGGATAGATAGTTTCGTTACCATACAATTATATAACTTTACATGAGGATGGAAGATGTTATGGCTTACTTGTACATTTCGATGACATTTTCGGTAAAAAACAATATAGCAATTATTCTTAAAAACAATATAGCAATTATTCTTAAAAAACAATATAGCAATTATTCTTAAAAAACAATATAGCAATTATTCTTAAAAAGCGACGTACGTTGTAAATCAGGATATCCATACAAAACACAATTATGTTAACATCAATAGAGTTATTGGTTTGATTTATATATAAATATATATATATATATATATATATATATATATATATATATATATATATATATATATATATAGATATATATATATATATATATATATATATATAATATATAATATATAATATATATATATATATATATATATATATATATATATAATTATATATATATGTATATATACAGAGAGAGAGAGAGAGAGAGAGAGACTGTATACTGTATACTGAAATACTGTAGAGTGTAGATACTGTAGATAGATAGATAAATAGATAAAGGGCGAGATCGTAAGCAAGAGCAAGTAACATAAACACTATATAATCACCCTTTGAACTGTCACTATATTATTATCAGATCAGACAGGAGGTTAACACTCCCTATGCAACGCACAAGTAGGTTTAAGAATTCGTTTGTTCCAAAAAGTATAAAACTCTACAACTCTTTTGTATTTCGATACAATTTATATGTGAACAGTTGTAACGCTCTGTAGTATGTAGGGTGGTGTTGACTTGTATATTATGTAAGTATTAATTTCACTGTAGATTTTATTTTAATATATTGATGAATTTAATGCCAAAATTAATTTCAAAAACTGTAATAAACTGATTTGATATTAAAGTTATCATATTATATCATCTTATCTTACAGTAATAATATCCATTGATTTGTATAGTATACATTATATAGAAGTAAAATCATATTTACTAAAACCCCAACAGGCAATATCAGTATATAAACACATGAGGCAAGGAAGTGTAATTAAGAGGAGGGGAGGGTAGCAAGGAAAACAAGAGGAAATGATGGCGGCAACGCTCATATAGGAGGCCTTACAGTCAGTCCGCTAACAGGGTAATTTGCCTATAATCACATAGCCAACATTCATAGTTGATGTTGAAATAACTTTGAAAAGTTGACATAATGAATATAAACACAGTACGAGGAGGAGCACTTTATTGACAACGTTTCGCAGATAGCTTCTTCAGGTCACGAAGAAGCATATCTGCGTAACGTTATCTATAAAGTGCTCATCCTCATATGGTGTTTATATTCATTGATAGTGGATTGATGCACACCTAACCTAACGTACAGTACCTTGACGTAAGCTAAGCCATATCTATTGTTAGCCAAAGTAACTGATATAGGTAGCATACATGGGTTCTTTATACGTCGTGAATTGCTTAAAATTAATATATAGAGGGCATGCTCTGTACAGGGGCACAGTGCGTCCTTGTATTGAGTATTGTTCACATGTGAGGGGAGGTTCCTCTCACACCGCACTCCTAGACAAAGTAGAAAGGAAGGCTTTTCGTATCATTACCTCCCGTCCACTCACCAACTCTCTGCAATCTCTCTCTCTCTTCGTCGCAATATTGCATCTCTCTCGCTATTCTATCGCTACTACAATAATCAGTGTTCCTCAGAGCTCTCCCAGTGTATACCAACTCCTCTTCGTTGAGCATGTAGCACCCATCTTGCAACACAATCCCACTCCTACTCTGTGCAACTCTCCAACCCAAAAGTGAAACGTTTCTCTCAGACTTTCTTCTATTCAACAGCTGAGCTCTGGAACTCTCTCCCAGAATCAGTCTTTCCCTCTACCTATGACTTAAATGTCTTCAAACTCCGTGTGTCCAGGCATTTTGGCTCGAACGTCCCTTGATTTTGGCCCTGTCACTCTTTCAACTCTGGGGGAGGTACTCGCTACAGGCAGATCTGCCTTTTGTCTCCTTCACTCACATAGACAAAACAAAAACAATCTATATAAAATTTGGTTCATTTAAGGGGATTTTTTCTGTTCCCCCTTCTCCCTCATGCTTAGCCTCATTAGTTTTCAGATTTTAAGACGTTCGGCCCATTAGTTTGGCAATTTTAAGACCTTTCACCCCTTTTCTGTGTCAATATTTAGACTTTTCGTGTCATTTAGGTGTCGATTTCCTCCTGGCGAGCGATAGCAAGCCTGTAATTTAGGAGGGACCGGCCGTTGGCCGGGAAATTTTTATACCGAACAATTTGCAAATATATCTTGAAGGGCGATCCTGGGGTTGTTTTTTTAATTTGATTGAGGTCTAGGGAAGAAACTAAAAACAAAAATAATACATAAATTTAAAATCGACTATAAACTGAACCCTCTCCCCTGACTACTGTAGGCTTGTTGTCCCACCACAGGTCTCCACAGACGCCTCTCATGACATCCTTCAGCAGGGAGGGTGAGTCACAGTTAGCCCCTACTGTAAAGGCGACGTATTTTCAATCATATTCTGTCTGGCCACAATTAGACGATTATATTCCGCTTAGCAAGGACCTCTAGCAATAATAAGGCTTCAAACTATCTCAACCAACCCTTTTAACTACCGCAGATCCCTCCTAAGCTGCATACTATCGTCTAAATACAGCTAGAATGTGCCTTTGTGAAGAGCTTTGATGCAATATGATGAAGTTGTACCAGGGTTACCAAATCAAGACCACTGGATAGTAAATATAAGCCGAAAATCGCTAGAATAATGCCACAATCTCTACAATATCACTCTAAATGGCTCATATCACCAGAATATCGCTAGAATAATGCCACAATCTCTACAATATCACTCTAAAATGGCTCAAATCTCCAGAATATCGCTAGAATAATGCCACAATCTCTACAATATCACTCTAAAATGGCTCAAATCTCCAGAATATCGCTAGAATAATGCCACAATATCTACAATATCACTCTAAAATGGCTCAAATCTCCAGAATATCGCTAGAATAATGGAACAATATCTACAATATCACTCTAAAATGGCTCAAATCTCCAGAATATCGCTAGAATAATGGAACAATCTCTACAATATAACTCTAAAATGGCTCAAATCTCCAGAATATCACAAGAATCATGTCACTAGATGTACACACTTGCCTCTAGGTCTAAGTAAATACCTGTAGATCTATCAGGAAAGTAGGTAAATTGTCAACACTGCGGTGTAGAGGCCAGGGCCAATGCCTTCTCTATACAAGTCCTGAGCGATAGGTCCGTGACGTCACAGCTTTAGGTAGACCGTTTCCCCGCGCTCTGAGCCGCTCTCTCAACGCTCGCTTACCACCACTCTCAACCCAAGACTTTCCCTGAAATTCACTAAACCCTACACGTCCCTTTTACAGTAGACATTTCTGACTTGCATTTGCCCCTCACATACGTATTATTTATTTGAAAACTAGGTTATGAATATAAATAAAATATATATTATAAAATCATTCCTATTTCATTAAACTATGCATAATGCAAGATCGGATATCTAATTCGATAAAATAAATATGATTTCCAACTTAATTGACATAAATATACTCATCACTTATGTGGGAAGTAGGCTATGAATATAAACTGGATAAATATTTTTAAATCATGTCCATTTCATTAAGCTAAGCATACTGCAAGAGCGGATAAAAAGTCACAAAGTAGACACTATTTCCACATGTTATGTACATGAATATCGCCATAAATATCAACTCTTTACATATACAGTTCAATCGCCCACTTTTCTTCTCACACAAACTCTGTCATCAAGTTTTACTTCTAACTCTCCACCTTAATTATAATTTAAATCCACTTAACTCTTTCACCCACTTCAATCACAACCACATCCATCCACCCTCCACCGCAACTCATTTCATTCATTATATTGCATCACTTAAGGTGGCGTCACATGAGCTATTTATTTAGAAATTGTTTAGAGCAATTAGATATGATGACTTTATATATACATTATTAGAAGAAATAAGCCACCTAAGATAATCTACATTAAATCTAGCTTTTCTTAGTAATTTCGAAAAGCCCTGAATGTCAATAGAAAGAGCTTGGCCATGGAAAATTGCCAGAAACATACGCACATGTGACTCAGCCTTTAGCCTATGTCAAAGTCTGAAGCTTCCTCTTTTTCCCTGACAATTTGTTTTGATTTATGAAGTCGTTTTCTTTAGTACAAAAATTATTTAGCAAGGCAACAGAAGCCAGCAAGATAGGTTATAACTTGGAGATAATCCATACATTTCTCAATATCATCATCCGTTACCTCTATATCAAACCTATGCATGTGTAGCCAATCATTATTTTCCATTTTCTCCCACTTTTCCTCTTCAAAATCTTTTAAATCAACACTCTGGTTATGGAACGGTATCCTCAGTACTGACATCATCCTCAATTTGTTTTCTCACTCAAACACTTGCCGAACAGATATGTTATAATTACAACCTGCAAGCTGCCGATATTTGCCGAACCTCGCCTCCAGTTGATCCGTTTGAAATTTTCCTGGCAATATGTACTTCATTTTAAGTTCGCCTATACAATAATCTGTTATATGTAATATTGCAGTGGTTGTATGTTTGAGAGCAGTAAATGTTTCATTGGTCAGTTTTCCACCTACTTCTGTCATGCCATCCCAAAGATTTAACCAATTGAGAAAGTAATGCAAGAACATATATTTTTCATAAGTTTCATCATTAGTCAATGGGGCTGCATATTTGTTATTAAGACGAATACCTTTATATGTAGATTTGACATTCATTACCGTCCACCACACATAGATTATTTGTATGTATTTTGCAACATCTTCATAACATGGCAAATTATGTTTTTCTCCTAGAGTTAGTAATGCATTAATAGTATACTCATTGAAAATGTGTACAACTAAATTGACATTTTGTTTTTCAAGATTTGAGGGTGACAACGACTTTAGTGTAAGCTTATATGCACAGTTAAGGCAACTTAGATGGAACTGCTCCTTTACAAATCCTTGGTTTGCCTAATTTAGCCTGTTACGTCCTGGGATATATAAACACTGGGCTCTTTCTATTGGACTAGGTATGCGGCAACAAGCAACAACGGAAAACGCTAGATCCAACCCTTATCTATAAACCCAGGCAACAAACCACCCTAAACCGTCGAGAGTCCTGCCTGGACAACAAGGTATCCTATGACTCGGTTACAGGGTGCACGCACTATAGACTGCTGATAGTCAAGCAGGCTATATAAAAGATCACACAATTAAGTTGACTTAAAGCTTCAAGGAAAAGATAGATAACGGAATTAAATTGCAGAAACAATTTAATAACAAACTAGAAGAAAGTACATTTAACGTTACGTTAATTAATACAACTAATCACCCCTGCGTGAAAGAAGGTGAAAGCAAACAGTCCTCAAAACATCGTACAGGTAGACAAGATGCAGGTTTCTAAACTGCATGCGGCTACTGTAGGATCTGATGCTTAGCAAAGAAAGTAAGTTACGGATTTAGAGAACTCTTATCTCATAAGCAGGAATAAATACTAGTGATAGGCCATACAGTGTATAATGGCATAGGTATAATTACATAAAGGCAGCAACTCGCAACATAACCACATACAGGTGTGCTTCTCACTCTTAGTCAGGCAAGCCTGCTCGGACAGTCTCTAAGCCACACCCTGACTCACAATGCTCACAACAACGGTAAACTGTGGCACAATAACAAGCATGCAGAAATAATAAACCCCTAGCTGTTAATCTGCCAGGTGGCAGAGGTCTAGCCGGAAGGATATAGGCTTCGGATACCCGGGCTGAGCCACCTGCTCTAGCCTAGGGACGGTCCCAAGTCTGTGCGCCAAATTACTCTAATTGAAAGGGTGCTCTCTTGAGACTCAGATCCCAAGTATCTGACTCTCTCCTGGCGACCCTAAAACAAAAGCAAGACGTGCCAGCGCAGTGCTGAGTGGACTAGGCAAGGGCCCTCACACAACACAACACTAGACACACAGGGACACAGACAAGAAAATGCCCCAAGACTCCCACGGGTATCCTAGTAAAGTCATGCGGGTCCACAGGACTCGCACCAGCAGACTTTACTTAAAGGATCACAAAAAGCCCCCCCTCCGGTCTAGCCCCTGCTCACCTGCCACAAGAACACACTAGCAAGCATGAAACCACCAAATATGAGACAACAAAAAAGCTTCCTAGGTCTCATTAACAATTACATCTCTGCATAAGGCCCAAAATCCTATCTAATTATCTGAGAGCTCGTCGTTAATACAATAATAGATATAAGGTCTATCAAGGGGATGGGATAATTAAATAGATTGGTGAAGTAGTGGAAGGAATGTGTACAAAGTAAGAGAGAAAGTTTCTAAGTGGGGTTGAGAGGGATAGATATCAAGGGGGTCCGAGGGTACGACAGTGAGGTGAGCTCTGAGTCTTGAATCTGTCTGGACCCCACCCTAGGCATGCGAAATACATCCCATGCTTGGCAACACTCAACACAGTTGCCGGGTCAAAATCCTCTACCCCTTGCGTGAGTCGAAACTAAGCCTAACGTTGCGATCAAATTGGCAACATCAGGCTCGTCCCAAGCTAGACTCTCCGCGCCCGCACGAAGCAACGTCCCCCAGCCGGTCTCTCTCTCCCGCTCGTCTCCTCCCACTCTCACTAGACTTACATCTTATATATTATAATGAAACAATCAACTATCGAGAATAAAATATACTAAGATGTGTTGGTTAAGAATAAGGGCAGCTACAAGCTGTGAAACAACATAAGAATATCCCAGACATTAGTTACATTGTCGTAGGATATATACTAAGGAAAAGCCGGCCGGCCGGCTTCCGCCAGCCGGTTTCCAAACGGCTGGGCAGCCGACACTCGCGCATGCCCGCACGTGGCTACTATGCAGGAGCGTCACAAGCCGTAAGCGTCCTTCCAGTTCTCTCATCAAAGTATGGAGTCTCCCTCTCTATATCATCTGGATGGAAGTGTAGTTCACACACCTGTAAATAGGTGGGAGTGGTGTATGTTACATATATGTTTGAATGTATATGTTCGTGATTAAATAGTGTTGATAGGCATATATATATATACCGGCATAAATTATCATCGCGCACAATTTGGCTCAGTAACATTTTCTATTGATTAATATTAGTAGGTAGTATATAGCCTACCATTAATATTAGTAGGTAGTATATAGCCTACCATTAATATTAGTAGGTAGTATATAGCCTACCATTAATATTAGTAGGTAGTATATAGCCTACCATTAATATTAGTAGGTAGTATATAGCCTACCATTAATATTAGTAGGTAGTATATAGCCTACCATTAATATTAGTAGGTAGTATATAGCCTACCATTTACCACCACAAAAAAAAAAAATAAAAAAAAATAAAAACCTAAGTAGGCTATGTAATCTTCTCTACTACAGACACCCTGCAATATTTTTGCAATATCAAACTAAATATGGTCAACAAATGGTTGCTAAACGTAAGATTGATGGCTATTTTTCTATTACCCTAAATTAATATTCCTACGTACCGTATAGGTAATAGGATGATTGTATATATATATATATATATATATATATATATATATATATATATATATATATATATATATATATATATATATATACATATAATAATAATAATAATAATAATAATAATAATAATAATAATAAAAGCGCTATTAACCCAGAATATTATTCATATACTGGATGACATATTATGCTTAGAAACCTTAATTTGTAAATATAAGAAAACCAGGAGAATCAGAGAAAATTGAACAAGAAAAGGGCGGACTATTATAGTTCATATTACTGTAGCTAATTTCAATGTACCGGTATATAAATGATAATAAACTGGCTACTACGATTACTATAACCAATACCGTTCTTGCAATAGAAAACAACTCTTAAAACATTATTCAGATACTTGTATATGTGAGTATATAAAGCTTTTGGTGTGTAAAAATACCGGGGCCTTGACATTATTGTGGCCGCCACTTGACCGTGACCGTCGCCATATTTGGCTTCTAGTTCAACTCGCGCTTACCCACATTCTCAGTTAATTTTTACCCTCTTTTTCAGTATCTGATATTCAGTATATTATCTAAAGGTTAATACACTTGGAAATGTAATCATGGGACAATCAAAATAATACATGTACTTACTTTGCTGTACTGATTAGGTGTATAATCCTTTCGTTTTATAGCTCTCGTCCACTGAGCTGAAATATTTTCGTCTTTAGGGAATGAAAATACACACACATTAGGCTCATTATCATAGTTGCCTTTACACTAAGGCACACAGCACGTATAGGGCATCGTATTAAGAGTATTTCATAGAGTTAAAAGTCTATATATTCACGAATAGGCTATGTCTACGAAAATCAAAAGCACAGGAACAGTTCAAACACGCTGCCAATAAGGTACTGAACAGTTGCCAGTTAGACTAGCAGTCGAGTTGCCAATGCGGTTTAGGATTCCGACCCCCTAATATTCGTGACGTAGAAGGTCACGTGACAGATGGTCGCGCAGGCCTTGTATAGAGAAGGCATTGGCAGGGCACTATGAAGCTTGTGGTTGCTGTAGTCTTCTCCTATCTTGTCGCCGCTGGGCATAGACAGTGAAGAATGCTGTACTTCAAGAGGAGGGTTTTGTTTGCTCCATAGACCTCCATCAAGCTTAAAATTACACCCCATTGACCCCCTTTCAAGATTAATTTGTACATTTTTTGGTAAAAAAAAATCCCGGCCGAAAGCCGGTTCCTCTTAAATTACAGGCTCGCTATTGCTCGCCAGGACAGAAATGGGGCCAAAGTTCTTGGAATCGCCCACTATGTAGCTTGTGGGTGTTGTAGTCCTCATCTATCTTGTTGCAGCTGGGCCTAGAATGCTATACTTACTGCCTTGATGGTGTAATGGTTAGAGTGTTTATGATCTGTATGTGGTAACCCAGGTTCGAATCCCAGGAGGATCATATGCTTTCATTAATTTCATTGGGAGGTGTTTGGTGTTGGGAGTGAAATTAATAAATTAGATGTACATGTCAGCCTGCTTCTCTGCTACACTTCATATGTCAGCTCACTTGTCTGCTTTACTACATATGTTAGCCCACTTGTCTGCTTTACTACATATGTCAGCTCACTTGTCTGCTTTACTACATATGTCAGCTCACTTGTCTGCTTTACTACATATGTCAGCTCACTTGTCTGCTTTACTACATATGTCAGCTCACTTGTCTGCTTTACTACATATGTCAGCTCACTTGTCTGCTTTACTACATATGTCAGCTCACTTGTCTGCTTTACTACATATGTCAGCTCACTTGTCTGCTTTACTACATATGTCAGCTCACTTGTCTGCTTTACTACATATGTTAGCCCACTTGTTCCCTTCTGTTCATGTATCAGCCCACTTCTGGTAGAGATATGATGCTCAGTTAAAATATTTTTGAAAAGTTGACAGACTGAATATAAACATCTTGTGAGGAGGAGCACTTATTGACAACGTTTCGCAGATAGCTTCATCAGGTCACTATTAGAGTGACCTGAAGAAACTATCTGTAAAACGTTGTCAATAAAGTGCTCCTCCTCATACAGTGCTTATATTCATATGATGCACTACCACCTAGGCATAAGACCCTACTTGTCCACACTAGCTTTGAGAGTTCTATTAGATCTGATGCTTGTGATCCTTTAAGATTAGGCACCACTGAACAAATTATGTTGTAAAAGCTAGGATGGTCTTAGGCTTGGTAGCAGCATTAGCTCGACATATGTATTGAGGGTGAGAGGGGCACACTCTAGTGTTGCCAATTTAGCTCATTTCCCGCTAGATCTAGAAGTATTTACTTTGAGGCAAATGATTACATCTAACAACATGAATTTTAACGATAGTCTGTAGATTTGATCCATTTTAGGGATATATTGTAAAGATTGTGCAGTTACTATAGCTATTTTCGGCATTTATTTACAATCTAGAAGACTTGATTTGGTAACCCTGGGCACTCAAACATGGCGGGGAAGTGCGTGACTTGACTTTGTAGTCCTGAGCGACCCGGAAATAATCCTCTGCGCGGTTCCCATGGCGGTGATTGACTCGGATTAACAGTATCCCTTGCATTAATTACCAGTGCTGCTTTCCATTCTGTTGTTATCTTTGAGACACTGGTTTCTTTGTTACCGTTGAGTGGGGGAGACTTAATTTGAGGCATAACACAAACCTTAGCCTAACTCAGCTTAATCCAATTTACCCTAGTCTTAGCCATATTTAACTTGATCTAATCCAAACTAATCTATATATATAATTTTCTAATCTAACCTTAACCGAACTAAATATAATATATCTTAGCCTTCGTCTAATATCACCTGCTCTTACCCCGACTTAGCCTACATTCAAATAATATAAGATATGCTGACATTTACTTAGTACGATCAATTTGTAGGTTCATTTCAGTAGTTCGAGGTTTAAAAAAAAAGGACGGATTTTGTGTTTTACAGTAGATAAACGAAAGGTCTTGTGGGCAAACTGACGGGTGAGCTATGGGAGACACGGCTACCCCCTCACATCATTAACCTCCATTATAAGAGAGACAAATCACCCTGTCCCCCACCCCACCCCAACCACACCCTCTACCTGGGTACACAGATGGAAACATGAGTAGGGCCAGGCGCGGGGGGGGGGGGGGGGGGGAGAGAGATTAAGTGAAAGTAATGAGAAATCCATAAACAGAGGAAGACTAAACAATATAAATAATATTAACAAATATGTGGATGGAAGTGAGAGAGATGGAAGAGAGAGAAGTAGAGGTTGAATGGCAACAGTTTAAGGAAGGAGTGAAAGCAAGTGCAGAGGTAGTATGCGGCAAAAGGAAAATAGGAGGCAGAGGTATCAGGAAGGGAAGCGAGTGGTGGAATGATACGGTGAGAAAGGCAGTTGAGGAGAAGAGACAGTGTTTTGAGAGGGTTTTACAGGATGGTAGTGTTGAGGTATGGGAGAGGTACAAGGAGAAAAGGAGAGAGGCAAAACGGAAAATTAGAGAAGCGAAAAAAGATGCAAACGAAAGGTGGGGCCAAAGGCTGAGTGAGAATTTTGAAGAACGAAAGTAGATGTTCTGGAAGGAGGTAAATAAAGTAAGGAAAGGAGGACAAAAGAGGGAAGAGTCAGTGAAAGATGAAAATGGAGAATTACTAGTGGAACCAGTTGAAGTGAGGAAAAGATATGCCGAGTATTTTGAATCTTTGTTAAATACAAGAGATGGAAGAGAAGCAGTGATTGAAGCAGAGGTGGATGGAGATAGGTTACCCAGGCCACCCAGGTGGCAGGGAATGAATGAAAGGATTGAGGAAAATGAGGTGAAAGAAGCAGTGAAACAAATGAGAGCGGGAAAAGCAGAAGGTTTGGATGGTATTGCTGTGGAGTGTATAAAGAAGGGTGGAGATGTGATAATAGATTGGTTGGTGAGACTTTTCAATGTGTGCTTTGCTGTGTCAATGGTGCCAATAGACTGGAAGAGTGCATGTATTGTGCCGTTGTACAAGGGGAAGGGAGATCGGCAGGAGTGTTCAAGTTATAGAGGTATTAGTTTATTGTCAGTGGTTGGAAAGCTGTATGGCAGGGTGTTGATAGAGAGGATAATAAAGTGTACGGAAGTTGCAATAGGAGAAGAACAATGCGGTTTTAGGAGGGGAAGAGGGTGCGTGGATCAGATGTTTGCAGTAAGACAGTTATGCGAGAAGTATTTAGAGAAGCATAAGGAGATATTTTGGGCTTTTATGGACTTGGAAAAAGCGTATGATCGTGTGGACCGTGAAGCAATGTGGAAGGTGTTAAGGATTTATGAAATAGGAGGACATTTGTTAGAAGCAGTTAAGAGTTTTTATGAAGGGAGCAGAGCATGTGTGAGAGTAGGAAATGGTGAGTTGAGTGAATGGTTTGAGGTAAAGGTAGGTTTGCGACAGGGTTGTGTAATGTCACCATGGCTGTTTAATATGTTTATGGATGGTGTGGTGAGGCAGGTGAAAAGGAGAACTATGGAAAGAGGATTGGGTTTAGTAGGAAGAATGGTAGAGATTGGGAGTTGAATCAGTTGCTGTTCGCTGATGACACAGCATTGGTGGCGGATTCTGATGAGAAACTGCAGCGGGTAGTCAAAGAGTTTGGTGTGGTTTGTGGAAGGAGGAAACTGAAGGTGAACGTCAATAAAAGTAAAGTAATGGTGTGTAATAGGGGAGAGCATAGGGTGAATCTAGATGTGAGGCTGGATGGGGAAATATTGGAACAAGTAGAGTGTTTTAAATATCTAGGAGGAACGATAAGCAGGAGTGGAGGTATGGAAGTGGAGGTTAAACAGAGAGTGTGTGAAGGAAGGAAGGTTTTCGGAGCAATGGGAAGTATGTGGAAGACGAGAAATCTCGGAGTGAAAGTAAAAAGTGCACTGTATCAAGGAATTGTTGTGCCAACAGTGATGTATGGGGCTGAGACATGGGCTCTGAAGAAAAAGGAGAAAAGAGGGCTGGATGTGATGGAGATGAGCTGCTTGAGGAGTATGTGTGGAGTTACTCGTAGAGACAGATTGAGTAATGAAGAGATACGTAGGAGAGTGGGGCAGCAGGAACATTTGTCAGCCAGAGTGGACAGAAGGGTGCTGAGCTGGTATGGTCATGTTGAACGAATGGGAGATGAAAGGCTTACAAAGAGAATATGTGAGTCAGGTACAAGGGGAGATAGAAGGGCAGGAAGACCCCCATTGAGATGGAGAGACTGTGTAAGAAAGGCTTTGGATGATAGAGGAATGACTATAGATCAGGCAGGGGAAGTGGTGGTGGACAGGAGTGAATGGAGAATGCTTGTGAATAGTTGAGTGAACACGTGGTCATTTGGAGTAAGGGGTCGGGCGCAAGTTCGACTAGATAATAGTCCATCAGGCGCCTGGCCCGGGGGGACGATTAATATGAAGGGTGTGCCTGGAAGTGTGGTGGGAGGGCTTGTGGCTTTGGCTCCGCTGTATGTCTGCCTGCCGAGATCGGAACCTCTCCGGGTGGTCAGGGGCCGGGGGAGTGCTGGAGCGACCTTGGTAACCCTGGTCTCTGGGTCTTCTCCTGGGTGACCTGGATGTGTGTGAGTTTGCGTTTTTTATCTGTATTTATTTTTTGTTTTATGTTGTTTTTGTGTTTTCCCTGTTCTTGCTCTGTCTTGAGTCGGCTACCCCCAAAATGGGGATTGGGCCTGAGCGTTTAGATAGAATAGATAGATAGAACAAATATGTGTTTATAGAGGGAAATGATAATGATGATCCAATTGTGTAATAACGACCATAAAATATATGTTCATAAGTGAGAGTGTAAAATCATAAGACTACAAGATAATAGTATAAATTAGCTAAATATAATGTGAACATTATGCAAGGAACTGGAGTTCTCGCAGAGAGGCTCCAGTCCTGACGTTGTTCTTGACTTACAGTGTGCTGGCTTAATAATCCAATAGGGTTGATAGCCTCTGAAGTCTTATTTTAACTAACTAATTGAACATTAGTGGAAAACAATAATAATCATAATATTGTTCTAATTAGTGACTGTAGGGAGGATATATTAGTCCAGTTATAGGAGCAGAGGTGCAGACAATTACAAAATGCCGAAATTTCGTAAATCAAATATTAATACATCATAATGAAAAGCAAGTGAAACGTGTGTATATATATATATATATATATATATATATATATATATATATATATATATATATATATATATATATATATTATTATTATATATATATATATATATAACTTTAATGTGAAGTTGTATCATTGATTGGTAATTGAAAACGCGATGGAAGTCAGACGAATATTTCTCTTTACAAATTACCGAAATGAAAAATGTTTGGGAAAGTTGGAGCCCTGATTCAAAGGCCGGGCATTTTCTATATTCATGAACTGCTAAATGTGCATCAGTAATAATTCCTTGCGGGCCAAGTGAAAGGCTTGGAGGGGTAGTGCTTGTTTTGTTGGTCAATGTATTTATCTGTTATATATTTTTGAGTTTTCTCGCTAGATCTCCATCAAGCTTTAAACAAACACCCCCTAGACCCCCTTTCAAGATAATCTTGTTAATTTTTCGGTAGAAAAATGTCCCGTTCCTTCTAAAATTACAGGCTCGCTATCGCTTGCCTGGAGAAAACTCGACACCTAACTGGCACGAAAGCTCTTAATATTGACAAAGAAATGGGGCGAAAGGTCTTCGAATTCGCCCCCCACTGAGGTCCTTCGGGGTAAATAATCTCCCCACGGCTCTTCGGTGGGGCTCACATGTAGTATCTGATAATAATAACTAATGGAACGAACGTCTTAAAATCTCAAAACTAATATTATGCTAAACATGAGGGAGAAGGGGGTCCATAAAAAGCGACCACCTCCCCATTTATGGCAGAACACCCGAACCGGCGTTACCCGAGGGAGTTTATCAGCTGCGTGTATCCGAGCCTTGAATCACCTACAGTTTATCATCCTATAGATAGATAGATAGATAGATAGATAGTTAACAAAAAGTTAACTAGTTAATTAGTTGGATGGATAGATAGATAGATAGATATACTGTAGATACATAGACAAATAGATAGACAGATAGAGATGTTTAGTTAGTTAGTTAGTTGGATGGGTAGTTGGATAGATAGATAGATAGATATAAATAGATAGATAAATAGATAGATAGATAGAGATTGTTAGTTAGTTGGATAGGTATTTGGATAAATAGAGAGATAAATAGATAGATAGATAATAAGAACAATACTTACATGTTGTGGATTATACAGTATATGTGTGAGAGGAACCACACATCGCCCAGCCCAGACCAGTAATCGTTAGCGATACTTATTGGTCATGATTGTGCCGAGTCTGTCACGGCCTTAAGGGGAGGTTTACACAAGAGGGATTTATTTTCCTGACCCATTTCTCTCTCATGTTTAGCACCATTGCTTTTGAGATTTTCAGATGTTCGCCCCATTACTTTGGCGACTTTAAGAACTCCGGCCCCATTTCTGTCAATTTTAGACCTTTCGTGCCATTTAGGTGTCGATTTCTTTTCCTGACGAGCGATAGCAAGCCTGTAATTTATGAAGAACCTGCCTTCGGCCGGGACATTTTTCTACCAAAACATTTAAAAATTTAGCTTGAAAGGGGTCTAGGAAGTGTTATTTTAAGCTTCATGGAGGTCTAGGAAACACGCTAAAAACCTCCCCTTAATTAATGGTTATACTCTGTCAGGCCTACCACGGAGCTCACCCAGAGTAGTGCTGGTGGTGATGGTGCATAGTAGTCGTGCTGAGTGGGCGCTGGGCAAAACGGCCACGATCCTAACCGGTCACAACCATAACGGCCACAGTACAAGGTTTATGTACTGTGTGTGTGTGTGTGTGTGTGTAAAGTATTACAATCAATGACCTACTTCAATGAACTTGCAACGACTTAAAAATATGAAACTATAATTATTTGGTCAATAAAAAAATAATTATTGTTGTTTATATTATTATTATTATTATTATTATTATTATTATGTATATATATATATATATATACCGGTATATATATATATATATATATATATATATATATAATATATATATATATATATATATATATATATATATATATATATATATATATATACCGGTATAGGTTATTATTATTATTATTTTATTTTTATTTTTTTTGCTTTATTTAATTTAGTTTCTTGATGTCTGGTACGCACTTTGTTGTCCTAAATGTATACAGTTGCTTTCATTTGGTGAACATTATTATTGGGAGATGTAAAATAATCCTGTGTTTTGAGAGAAGCCAGACATTTTGTAAGAATAGGAGTTTTCAAGACAATGTATTTATTTGTCCACTTCAACCAAAACACGTGTGAACACTTGTATCTCTTTTTATGAATGTTCTCATATTAATCAATGGTTTACAGCCGAAGAGTTTTGCTTCTGTTTCATAAAGTATGCAATGAAATATACTTAGCTATAATATCTCCTAAACTTGAGAATGCAGAATATCAGATGTCGAGTAAACATGGAGTAAACTTGACAAATATTCCCTTTTTAGTACGCTCGTTTTTCCTACACTCAATTATGCTATTTCTTTATTTGAAAGGTTGTGTAATTATTGGGAATATGTTGACAAAACCTTCCTTGTCTCCCAACCCTATAAAACAAAAAACAATAACAAAATTGGATAACATTTCCGGCCCATGACAGACAAATTTTCACCCTCTCACTAATACCGATCTGTCTCCTTTTACCCTGTCTAAAGTTTCCCCGTGTGTCTGTCCCTCTGATTCTTTACGTATTTTGTCATTGACATTTATTTATCTATGTAATTATATATTTTTGAAGGGTAAAGACCATATAACCATCTTTGCCCTAAAGTGACCATATTCAGTGTATGTTGCTGTATGTACTTATTGTAGCCTATCTTAATATGAAGTCCAATTCAATATGTTCTATATTTCCACAGCACTGGCTCAACACAGATTCACACAAACGATTATTCCCACCATTTTATTTTCGGCCACATTAGTGGGAAAACTTCAGAATTTCAGTTGCATGAAATTTTATTTAACCCCTTCATCATCATGACGCTTTTTTGCCTTTGATTCTGGCTAAAATTAGATGATTGTATGCAGTTTAAGAAAAACCTATATGTTACCTAGTTTATTGGGATCGTTTTTACCCATTTTAGTCATTGAGATATATTATAGACTAAAGGAAATCATCTAATGGTAACCAGGATACGATATAAATTACGTATTGGTGGTGAAGGGGTGTAATATGATAATCTAATATCAATCTGCTTTCCAATTCCGATGCTAAAGAGGTCCGATATCTATTCCCAGAAAGGAGTTGCTGACCTTAAGGAGATGGTATTTGGCTTTTCGAGACCCACTTCTCCTTCATGTTTACCATCAGATTAGAGATTTTAAGACGTTCGCTCCATTACTTTGGTGATTCTACTACCTTTAATCCAATTGTTTGTCAATATTAAACCCTTTCGTGCCATTAAGGTGTCGATGTATTATTGGCGAGAGAGAGAGATTACAATTTTGGAGTAACCGGCCTTTGGTTGGTGCATGTATCTTGAAGGGTGTTCTTGAGGGTGTTTTTGTTTTAACTCTTTGAGTACCAGCGACGTGTGTTATATTTTATTCTAGCTATATTTAGACGATATTATGCAGCTTAAGAAGGATCTGTGGTAGTGAAAAGGGTTGGCTGATTTAGTTTGAAGCCTTAGTATTGCTACAGGTCCTTAACTTTCCATTTGGTGTATACATTGGTTATTTTTAGTTTTGTGTATTTCCCTCCGCTGTTATTTTATGCTTAAATAAAACGTGACAAAAAAAATAAGAAAAAAATGAATTATCCAAACTAGTGATGCAGGTAAAAAAAAGTCTGGAATTGTTTTATGCTATAGGCAGAGAACGAATTACCCCTTTAGAACGATGACGCCATTATAATTGTATTCTGGCTATAGTTAGACGATTGTAAGCAGTTTAAATTGATTAAGAAGGATCTATGTTATTCAGAGGGTTTATTTATATTGTATTTTCCTAGTTGAGTCATAGAAGTAAATTATAAGCTAAAGAAAATCGTCTAATGGTAACCAGAATCTGCTTTTTTAAAACAAGTCATCGTGCTGAAGGGGTTGAGTTGATGTCGCACAAACACTTTTTCCGGCGAATATATTGGAGCAATTCTCTTCTGGTAAAGCCGCTGTCACACGAGCGATTATTCCGTCAATTTTCCATGGGCAAGTTTTTTCTCGTTATGTGGTTTTACTTTTTTGCACTGGTATCGATAAATAGACTGAAGGTAGAATATGTTAGGCGGCAAAATTCAGATAAAGTGTAATTTGTGAAGCTGCCAGACCATAATTGCCCGTAAAAATTGCTCGAAAAACGGCTCGTGTGACTCCGGCTTAACTTGATAATTAAACTGTGATTAGTCTTAAGGGGATTTTGGTCGTTTCTCTGGCCCCTCTACTTCCTCATGTTTAGCCCCAGTAGTTTTCAGATAAGACGTTTGGCCAATTGGCCGAACGTCTTTGTCGAATTAGGCGAATTTAAGACCTTTCGACCCATTTCTGTGTCAATATTTAGACTTTTCGTGTCATTTAGGTGTCGAATTTTTCTGGTGAGCGATAACGAACCGTCCTTCGGCTGTGACATTTTTCTATCGACAAATGTACAAATTTATCTTGAAGGAGGGTCTTGAGCGGGTGTTTTTTTAAGTTTGATGAAGGTCTAGGGAGGAAATTAAAATAAATAATATAAAGATACATAACTGAGCAAATAAATACGCCCATCCCCTCTTAAACTGTAGGTAGTAGGGGTAGGAAGCCCCGCCCAGGGAAGTACTACCGCCAAGGTTTCGGGAGACTCAGGGAATAGCCTGAATTCCATTTTCTCTCCCAGGCCTTGGTAGCTGGATACATATCTTTCTGCCTCACACATCAGGGGTATCAGGAAAACCCTCTTTATATAACATACACATCCAACTTCACGACATTGCCCTACATTGCTATCCTCTATCCATAAAACAATACTCTTCCCACTACATATCATACATGTAACACCATACACCTTACCCAATAAACATGGCAGTACAATTGTTAAGAGCAAACCTGGTGGTCCCTCGGATATCCACCCCCGGCAGGGTTGGGTCATTGACACAGGGCCCTCCCGGTCGTCATCATGCGACTGTGTCAAGAGCATTGCAACGTCCCAAAGCTGCTCGTCGGGGCAGCTTTTTCTTTAGCAATATAAGGGGACTTCACTCTAACATCAATTCTGTACACTAATTTCTTCAAGCAGAATCCCTTACTCTCCTTTTTTTGACAGAGACTCAAGTAACATCCACATCTGACACGTCTAGATTTAATTTTCCAGGTTATCAACTGCTCCAAAATTTCAGACCTAAAGGAGGTGTATGTTGCTTCGCAAAATCTGAAATTGCCCTGGAGGAGGTTACTAGTTTCAATTGTCCCTATTTTGATTATTCTATATACAAATTAATTTCTGCTGGTAAACTTAAATACATATGTTGCATCTACCGTTCCCCAAATACTCCTCCAGAGCAAAGTCTTTTTGATTATCTGTCCTCACAACTCAGTGTCCTCAACTTAAATGTTTCTTCTGAAATCACTGTGTTGGGTGATTTTAATGTCCATAATGTTGAATGGCTCACTCATTCAGCCAGGACTGATGATGCTGGTCTTGAATGTGAGCTATTTGCAGACTCATTTAATCTCACTCAACTAGTCAACCAACCCACCCGTGTACCAGATAATCCTAATCATAATTCCCATCTACTGGACTTATTTTTAACAACCAATTCAGAAAATTATGATGTTACAGTGAGGTCACCGCTTGGATCTTCTGATCACTGTCTGATACAGGCCACCTGTCTATCACCTACCACACCTTCCCACTCTGAACCTGTTTTGGTGACTAAATGGCATTACGATAGGGCAGACTGGGAGGGTCTTCAAGGTTTCTTTATTGATATTCCCTGGACCTCTTTCTTTTCTAATGATGCACACTCCACCTTGAGCCACATACAAGATTTTGTAAAAATTGGAATGGAAACTTTTATTCCTCATCAAAAGTACAGTAAAAGATCTAATTCACCTAAATGGTTTGACCATAATTGTGCTAGAGTAACTGAACAAAAGCAATAGCCTACAATGCATACACAAGATCAAAAACTCATGAAGCCTTTAATTACTTTAGAAACATCAGAAATCATGCCAAAACTGTATTAAACCTAACTAAATCAAACTTTCTCCACAAGCAGGCAAATAAACTTCTAAATAATCCAAATGATAACAAAATATTTTGGTCTACTCTTAACTCATTTAAATCCAACTTCACTACTGCTTCATCCATTCCACCATTAAAATCTCCGACTGGCAATCTTGTAAGTGACCCACGAGGTAAAGCTAACCTTCTTGCGGATATTTTCTCCACCAACTCAACCTTAGATGAAATAAATCAAGATGTCCCTGTACTTAATTTTAATTCGCCTGAAACTCCCTCACTTAAGATCCACACCAGACATGTCAAAACAATTTTGCAGAATCTCTCAGTAGATAAGGCTCCTGGTCCAGATGAAATTCCTCCAATAGTACTTAAGAATTGCTCCTTGGTGCTCGCTCCTGTATTGGCAAAAATTTTCCGTCTGTGTACTCATACCTCATGCTTCCCAGTACCCTGGAAAGAAGCAAACATCCATCCAGTTCCTAAAAAAGGTGCCTCTTCAGATCCATCAAACTACAGACCAATAGCTATAACTTCCACTCTTGGTAAAGTCTTTGAAATTATATTAAATAATCACATAATTAAGCATCTTGAGAATAATAAATTAATCAGTGATAGGCAATATGGTTTTAGACGATGTCGATCAACTGCAGACATGCTTTGCCTTCTTACGCATCAAATCAACCAAGCTATAGACCAACATGGTGAAACACATACAATAGCACTGGATATATCAAAGGCATTTGATAGAGTCTGGCATCAATCCTTATTGTCGAAGATGTCACACTACGGCCTTGCATCATTAGTTCCACTAATTTCTTCTTATCTTCATAACAGAAAAATACGTGTAATGGTAGATGCCCTTTATTCTCAATTTCACTCAATAAATGCTGGTGTTCCCCAGGGATCAGTTTTGGCCCCAACTCTGTTCCTCATTCATATCAATGATCTCATATCTACCACTCATAATATAATACATTCCTATGCAGATGACTCAACACTCCACAGTTCCTTCACATTTACCAATTCTTTCACCCAACCCGATCTTATAAATTCAAAAATAAACACTGCAATTTCTCTGAACCAGGACCTTTCTAGAATTAATGGATGGGGACAAAATAATCTAGTTTCCTTTAATGCACAGAAAACCAAATACATTCAATTTTCTAACCGACAGAATCTCACTGATTCCCATATATTTTTTAATGATGTAAATATTCCCACTTCCCCTAGTATTGACATTCTCGGTGTAACATTAACTACTAACTTGAGCTGGACACATTATGTTAGAAGCATTGCTAAGAATGCCTCTAAACAAATGGGACTCCTGTACAGAGTTCGAGAATTCTTCACTGACGAGCAGTTGGCCGTGATATATAAAAGTCATGTGCGTTCTCAGATGGATTACTGTTCACCTCTGTGGGGTGGAAGTGGAGTGGTTGCATTGAGGTAGTTGGACAAAATTCAAAATAAAGCTATTAGATTAATCAATAACCCTGCAATCACACAGGACCTTCCTACATTATCCATACGAAGAAACGTTGCATCCCTTGCATTATTCTACAGATATTTTCACAGCAATTGTTCCGAGGAACTTGCTTCAATTGTGCCGCCTCTCCACATCTTTCCCTGTAGAACTAGGGCAGCTGAGAGCGCCCATGAATTTACACTTTCTCCTCCACAATGCAGAACTTCTGCTTATCAGAATTAATTTATCCCCAGAGCTACTACTCTTTGGAATTCACTTCCCTCGAATTGCTTTCCACAAACTTACAATCTACAAATGTTTAAATCCAGTTGTTACAAACATTTTATGAATGGAGGATGCCTTTAGGCACATGGACCTTTTTGTTTTATCTGTGTTTTTCCTTCCTCTGTTCATTGTCTCTTTAAAAAAAAAAAAAAAAAAAAAGCAACCAAGCATATTCGAATTTCAGTCGAGTTCCCTATACCAATGTAAACAAAAGTATCGAAATATTCCAAAAAAGCATAGACAAAATAAAATCAATATATGTATAAATTAATAGATATATATAAATAAGATAATTAAATCAATACAAATTAAATAAACAAATTAATATATATATATATATATATATATATATATATATATATATATATATATATATATATATATATATATATATATATATATATATATATATGAACATAAGAACATAATAAAATGGGAGTCTGCAAAAAGCCGATCGGCCCATACAAGGCAGATCCCTGTCACACCCAACCCCAATTACAAGGCCCAATTATAGACCCCTCTCACTAATACCTTGAGTACTGACCCCACCAAAACGGTCAGAGATTAACACAAGATTACGTGGGTCTGCTGAGCGCCGAATTGGCCCACACCTGGTAGATCCCCCTCACACCCAACCCATCTCGTCCATATGCCTATCTAATTTTATCTTAAAGCTCCCTATCGTTCTTGATCCCACTATATCACTTGGTAGCCTATTCCACCCATATACAACTCTGTTACCAAACCAATATTTGCCTATATCTTTTCTGAAACTAAATTTATCTAATTTGAAACCATTTGTACGAGTTATTTCGCTATCACTGAGCTTTAGTAAATTGTTCATGTCTCCTTTATTAATTCCACTAACCCACTAATACCTCTATCATGTCACCTCTAACTCTGCGTCTCTCTAACGAATGTAAGCCTAATTTCTTCAACCTTTCTTCATACGGAAGATTTCTAATATTATGGATCATTTTTGTCATTCTACGTTGTACTCTCTCCAATGAATCTATGTCCATTCTGTAATAAGGACACCAAAATTGAACAGCATAATCCATATGGGGTCTCACTAATGACAAGTAAAGTTATAAGATATCATCAGCAGTTCTGTTACTCACACTCCTAGATATGAACCCGAGAATCCTGTTTGCCTTGTTACGAACGCTTATACATTGTTTTCTAGGCTTCAAATCATTGCTAACAAACACACCTAGATCTTTCTCACAGTCTGAGTTTTCTAATTCCATATTAGCTAGTTTATATTTAAAAAAATTGTGCATCTTCCCTATCTTTAAAACCTTGCATTTGTCAATGTTAAACTTCATCTGCCATTTTACTGACCATTCGTGTAAGGTATCTAGATCCCTTTGCAGACTCTCTATATCTCTAACTGAATCAATTTTTCTCCCCATTTTGGTATCGTCTGCAAATTTACTTATCCTACTAGTTATACCTAAATCAAGGTAATTTATGTATATAATAAACAACAGAGGACCTAATACAGATCCCTGGGGGACACCACCCTTTACTGATCCCCATTCTGACTTAGTACCATTTATGCTGACTCTCTGCTTCCTACCAATTAGCCATGACCAAATCCATCCTAACAACGCCCCACCTATTCCATGTGCCTCAACCTTTCTCATCAATCTCTCATGAGGGACTCTGTCGAAAGCTTTACTGAAATTTAAATATATAATATCATATGACTTGTCATTATCTACTGCTTCATATACCTCTGAGAAAAAACTAAGCAAATTAGTAAGTCAAGAACGTCCCCGAGTGAATCCATGCTGAGAAGAATTGATTAAGTTAAATGTTTCTAAGTGGTTTCTCATTTTCCTAGCAATAATTGACTCTAGTAGCTTTCCTATGATTGAAGTGAGACTAATGGGACGGTAATTGGATGCTATTGATTTATCACCTTTTTTGAAAATCGGAACTACATTTGCAAGCTTCCAAGCTTCTGGAACTATACCTGTTTCTAATGAATTGTTAAAAAGAAATGTTAATGGGTAACTTAACTCATCTCTGCATTCTTTTAATACTTTAGCATATACCTCATCGGGACCAGGCGATTTCTGAGGTTTCAGTCTGTCAATTTCCTTAAGCACATCATTTCTACTTATAGTAACCGTACTTAATACCTTACGGACTTCTGGAATCTGTGCCAAATTTTCATTACTGAAAACGGATAGAAACTGACTATTTAATGTACTGCACATTTCTAAATAATTTTCTGTCATTTCTCCTATCGAAGTTTTAAGGGGGCCTATTTTATCTCTAACTTTAGATTTATATAGCTGGTAAAAAGCCTTAGGGTTATTTTTTGAGTCATTGGCTATCCTGATTTCATAATTTCTTTTGTCTGTCCTTATACCTTTTTTAACCTCTCTTGATAGATTCTGATATTAAGCAAGTAGGTGAATTTCGCCTTTCTTAATTTTTCTATATATTCCTCTCTTTTTTCCTAGAAGGTCTAATAGTCTATTATTCATCCATTGGGGTTGGTTCTGTGTTGATCTAAATTTTCTTTTGGGGATATATTTATTTTGCGCATTGTGGAGTGAAGAAATAAAATGATTATATGTAGCTGTCAAATTATCCTGAGTTAAGACAGGTATCTGAGAGAGAGTATGTTCATTAGCGCACCTGGGTCCACTTAATAGTTTAACCATAGGATCGCCTCTTAAGGCTCTTCTTAATCCACCATAATTGGCTTTTCTGAAATCTGGGATAAGTGTCGTATTCTCTTTAGCCTTTCCTGTCCATTGTATGTTAAAATAAATTGATTTATGATCACTATTTCCTAGTTAGTCTCCTATCTCTACATTATTTATCATTTGTTCATTATTACTGAGAACTAAATCGAGGATATTATTACCTCTAGTAGGCGAGTCTATGAATTGAAATAACAAACTATCCTGTACCGCCTCAATAAACTCTTTTGAATCTGAGTCGCCGATTTGATGCTGCCAATCAATATTCGGAAAATTAAAATCCCCCATAATACACACATTGCTAAACCTTGATGCTATTTTCAATTCCTGCCATAAAGCTGTACCTTCGTTTCTACTCATATTTGGTGGTCTATAAATAACTCCAATAATTATGGTCTCACTACCTTCGCTAACCTCTACCCAAACACGTTCGTTACCAGTATTTAGTCTAATACCTGATTTAATACAGCTTTTTAAAGAACTCCTGACAAACACTGCTATTCCGCCGCCCCTCCTACTTGTTCGGTCGTGTTTAAACAAACTATATCCTGGTATATGGAATTCTGCTAAAAAAAAATCTTGATTCTGTATTAATCCATGTTTCAGTCAGTGCTATAATGTCTATATTTTCGTTGCTAACAAGTGCTCTAAGTTCATCCATTTTGTTACATAAACTCCTACAGTTTGTATAATATAATCGCAATGAATTTATTTTACTGGTATCGGATTTACCTTTATTTCTAACTGAATTCCCATCTTCTGTTACACCTTTAATATTTCTACTAGCAGTACAATTAAAATCCTGTGACTGATATTTTCTATTCCTATCTGATGTACCAGTACGGCAATTTACCCTATCTAGACAATTATTCTTACTCATATTCTCAGGCTTTATTTTCAGCGAAACCCCGCGACAATCCTATCTATTGACCGAGCTAAATTTGCCACCCCTAGCCGAGAAAGATGAACCCCGTCCTGTGCGTACAACTGATTGTTACCATATATATATATATATATATATATATACTGTATATAAAGGAATAAATATATATGTATATAAAATAAATATATTAATATAAATTAAACCTATAAATATATAAATATTTGTTCCTAGAAAACTGCCGGAAAAAGCGCTCGTTTGACACCGGCTTTCATATGAACATTGTTTGGAAAACACGTGGGGATACTGAAGGAGTTTAATGGGAGGCTGGCCGTTTGTTTTGTCTATTAATTAATGTATTCATACATTTGTTTTTGTTTTCTCGCTAGACCTCCACCAAGCTTAGAAAAACACCCCCTAGACCCCATTTCAAGATAAATTTGTACATTTTTCGGCAGAGAAATGTTCCGGCTGAAGGCCGATTCCTCTTAAAATTGCAGGCTTGCTATCGCTCGCCAGGAAAAAATCGACAGCTAAATGGCACGAAAGGTCTTAAAATTGACAACGAAATTGGGTGAAAGGTGTTAAAATCGCCAAACTAATGGGCCGAACGTCTTATAATCTCAAATCTCGTGGGGCTAAACATTAGGGAGAAGGGGGTCCAGAAAAACGGTCTGCCTCCCCTTAAGGTAAAAAGAGGCGTAGATTAGCGTCAGCATGTTAGGTAGTAAAACAGGACTAGGGGCGGGAGTTAATGAGTGGGGTAGAGAGAGGGGTTTGAGAGGATGATACGGGGACTATATTGTTTTGCTCCACCGATTTAGGTACTTGAACCTTTACAGTAGTTATGGTACCACAGTGTTTCTCATTAACTGCCTACCTACAAACACACACACACACACACACACACACAATCACTCTTCTTAGGTATACAAGACTTACTACAGTTAAAGATACGGGATAGGGATTGATGTCAAATTTAGAATAAGAACAGATCTATGTTTACAGAATATCGAATGTATACGACCTGCTTCTCCTAAAAGGAAACAATCGCTCTGGAGAAGGCTTGAGAACTGCTAATAGCGGTCGAATTACACACGGATATACTGTATAACGGCTCACGAGAAGTTAACTCCTTTAGTATGCTATTACACACGCTCTCCTATTGTTCTGGATATTGTTAGATGAATATATTGTCTTTAGAAATGGTCTATGTGATAATTAATTCAATTAATATACAGTATATATATATATATATATATATATATATATATATATATATATATATATATATATATATATATATATATATATGTAGATACTATATACTGTATATATATATATATATATATATATATATATATATATATATATATATATATATATATATATATACTAGACCAAAAGTGTACTGAATTTTTTTACGAGAGAGATTGTTGCAGCTCTTTGACTAGAACACGTCTTTCATAATCTGAATAAAATAGTCTAATGTAAGCAAGATAGACAAAGTAAAGTGACCACCAATCTAACCCTCTTGGTCACCAGGACAGAAAGGGTTAAACCACAGTGCCTGAGGCTTGGGGGTCAAGTGGTCAAGCCTCTCAGATAAGTCCGTCAGCAAGTAAACCTAAAGTGTGTTTTCCTTCACCACCACTATCTCCGGTAGACTGGAAATGGTGTCGTATTTCATCCTTAAGGGGAGATATCCACTTGAGGGATTTTTTTTCTTGGCCCCTTTCTCCCTCATGTTTAGCCACATTGCTTTTGATATTATAAAACGTTTGCCCCATTAGTTTAGCGATTTTAAGAACTTTCACCCCATATTAAGATCTTTCGTGCAATTCAGGTGTCAATGTTATCCTGGCGAGCGATAGCGAGCCTGTAATTTAAGAGGAACCGGCCTTTGGCCGGGACATTTTTCTACCGAAAAATTTACAAATTTATCTTGAAAGGGACTCAAGGGGGTGTAATTTTAAGCTTGATGGAGGTCTAGGGAACAAACTAAATACCTCCCCTTAAGGCCATATAAGGGTGTCGAACATCAAACCATCTCAAACCTGCTTTTCCACAGGTTTGAGGAAGTGAAGAACTGGGTTGAAGTCAATCCGATTCAGGGTTTAAGTATACATCTGTAAGCAAGTCATCATATTTCATTGGCGAGTGTTAAAAAAATCTATCTATCTAAATGCAGTCTTAAATTAGCCCAAAAATACGCCAAAGTAAAGTTATTCACGATCATTCGAAATTGGGCTTTTGTGAATTTCCTCTTTAACAAGTAAGTGTTTATACTTATAAGAGTGTGCAAAATATAAATATATTCTAATGTATAACTAGGAACCCCAAAAAGGTTCACCAAACCCAAATATGCGAAGCGTTTATTGACGTTCTTAAAAAAAAACACACAAAAAAACAACAGCTTGCGTTCGCTTGTACGATGCCAGGAGAGGAATGCTTCTTTATTAAACCCGCTAAGTAGCATATTATGTAAATGTTTTTTAAACTAATGGAACTGAAATTGTGTACATCGACTTCCAAACCAAGCTCATGATCTCTGCACTTTGAAATCATTGTAATAGTTTCGAAATCTGAGCTTGTTCATTATAACGGAATGAAGGTTCTTGGTACGACGTTGCCAATGTAGCGGCTACCGCTAGATCCAGCGAATGACTTCCATCACTTCCATCTAGCGACATCAAGACGTGATGAATTTTACCAATATTCGAGTTATTTTCCCTATTTTAAGGAATTGTAGAGATGTTTCGATTGTTAAAGATTATTCTAGATACTTCAACATATGTTTTCTAGTGACTTAAAGTTTTTAGTGTCAGGTGACTATCTAGCGATTTGTCAATGCTATTCTAGCATACATTTGTGTTTTAGTTTATCTTGCATTGTTTTCTAAATTTGCCCTATTTCTCCAGAAGACTCCTACATGGTATAGTGTATTGTTCTAGTGATAATTAAATATTATACAGGGCTATTTTAAGTTGGCTGATGAATATGAAGCAGTAATATGCTGGACGATGAGAATACTGTATGTAAACATGTCTCGGATATCACTGATAATTTTTGGCATTTTCTGCCAAAAGCCCAATGGCTTATCAGTGGTGGTAAATAAAAACGCAGCTTTTTTCCACGTCCAGACAACTTCACACGACATAGAGTGGATAACTGGCGACATACAGACTCGTATTCTTAAGGGGGTCACCTGCTTTGTTTCTCTCCTTTTCTTTCTCTCTCTGGCTTGTATCCATTCGGCCCCATTCAGCATACTGTTTTAAGACGTTTATCCCCATCTAGGTGTCGATTTTTTCATGGCGAGCGATAGCGAGCCAGCATTGTATGGAGAAATCCGGCTTCGCCGAAGAAATTTAGCCTGCTGTCAACAATGTTAAAAACAAATATGCTGGCTCGCTAACGCTTGCCAGGACAAATTTTAAACCTGCATTTTTTGTTTTCCTATGTGAATGAGGGAGACAAAAGGCATAACTGCCTGCAGCGAGTGCCTCCCCCAGATTTAATTGAGTGACAGGGGTAAAGTCTTAAACAGTAGGCTGAATGGGGCCGAATGGATACAAGCCAGAGAAAGAGAGAAAAGGAGAGAAAAACAGGCAAGTCACCCCCCTTAAACAATTCTTTCTCTTTATATAACCGATAATGGACGAAATAACTTGAAAACACTATGTTACCTTGAACAATGGGAGTGCTGAACCTTGTAATCTCTGTAAACAACACTCATTCCCACAATATTCGTTCGTTATTATAAATATATAAGCGCTGCGAAGGGAAAGACATTTTTAAGAATACCACACTCTGTATTACATGAATCCCGGGAAATAAAGTAAGCTTTCTAATACAATTACAATTGTAATACAATTTTAAGAGAGGTGTGGTGGAGTGGTCTTGGCACTGGACTGGTAATCCAATGGACCCAGGTTCGAATCCCGATATGTCAATGGGAAGATATTTTTGGGATGGAATTTGTGCTGTACCTAGTATCAGTGCCGAAACGCCAAATAAATACCCTCATTGTTCCCTGATTAAATAGCACTGTATGAATATTCCCATATTCAAAACATGCTACAGGGGGGCAATGTCTAGTAAGTTAATTGCTCAATAGGTGGCGTTGTGAGAGTGAGGGTCTGCGTCTATGAGATGAGACAGTGAAGCACTGGAGCGAGGCAGCTTCAGAGATGGGGCTGCTTCGATCCGTGAGTGGGCCACTAAGCCCCATTCATCCTGCGAAGGCAAGATGGCAGGGGATGGTTGCAGCTAAAAGTGTTTCACATATATCACCCCATAGACTGGAACGAGACCTTACGAGTTTCACCGTTCAATGTATAATGGTTGAATGTACAGGCTCTCAGCCTATGCCCGAGAAGGAGTAGTTGGAATATATAACAAAACTATGATGAACAGTATGACCGGCAAAGTTAAGGGTAGGTTTTTAGTTTCTTCCCTAGACTTACATCAAGCTAAAAAATGATACCCCCTTGAATCCCTTTCAAGATATAGTTGCACATTTTTCGCTTGACATGAGGGAGAAAGGGGTCAACAACAAAAATCCCTCAATTGCAAATCTCCCCTTAAGTATAAATCGACAACTTAGCCCACCCACCGTTACTAGTTAAAACCCTAAAACACAACGATTAACCCATACAGTACCGTGGCAACTATTAGACGATTGTATTCAGATTAGGAAGAACCTGTAGCACTATTATGCCTTCAAACTATCTCAACCTATCCTTTTAACAACCGCAGATCCCACCTTATAATATCGTCTAAATATTTCTAGAATACAATATAACACACGTCGCTGGTACTCAAAGGATGTTGTTTGCCTGCAAAATATCAACTATAATAATATATAAAGCATCTGTTTTGATGTTCTATGTAGTCCCTTAAGGGGAGATTTCCACTTGAGGAATTTTCTTCTGGTCCCCTTTCTCCCTCATGTTTAGCCCCATTGATTTGAGTTATTAAGACGTTCGCCCCATTATTTTGGCGATTTAAAAAACGGTCGCCCCATTGCTGTCAATTGTAAGACCTTGCGTGCTATTTATATCTCGATTTGTTATTGGCTAGCGATAGCGAACCTGTAATTTACGAGGAACTTTCCATCGGCCGGGAAATATTTCTGCCGACAAAATGTACACATTTATCTTGAGAGGGGGTCTACGGGGTGTAATTTTAAGCTTGATGGAGGTCTAGGGAACACATTAAAAACCTCCCCTTAACCCTGATGTAGAGTATGGCTAGAGTAACCAGCGATAGATTTGTGTTCTATGTGTATGAAGGAGGGAAATGGCAAAGCTGTCTGTAACAAGTGGGGATATTTGTTCACCTGAATGTAGGTTTAGGGAGGAAAACAAAATACATGTAAGTGAATACATAAATAGATAAATAATAAATGAATATCTCCCCCAAAACTCCAGCTCTATACGGGTAAAAGGCCACGCGTACACCCCCCCCCCCCCCCCCCCCACCCCCGGCCCCAATCCAACGTGACCAAGCTGAGACACGTTCCTACCCGGCAGGTCACACGTGGAGGCTAATGTTGATATCTGAGGGTTCAATCTTGCTATCTGGCTATTTATCTTTATTCCTGCGTCTACGTGTCGGACATATATATTATATATATATATATATATATATATATATATATATATATATATATATATATATATATATATAAATATACACTGTATATACTGTATATATATACCCACAGTTATGTATAATTATAGACACACTATAAATTATATTAATCACTACATGGTGTGCTGAAAAGAGTCAACGTATGTATGTGAAATATCGATGGACGTATGGTGTGCATGTTAAATAATGATGGACGTATGGTATGCATGTGTAAAGGACGAGTATATGATCTTACATGTACTGTACGCTACATACTTCCTTGTATATCGATTCATTGTTCAGCTCCTGTATTATTTGTGCCTTTTAACTGGACAAGAGTGTTAATTCCCAGGCAGCCGAATTACAGACGCATAATTGTAGTATGAATAATGTCTATACATTTGTTTTATATAATTATAGTCTTCTAGCAACTGGCGAATTATTCTACTGTTATAACCAAGTCACAACTCAGTAATCAAGAGAGTTATGTAACAAGTTAACTCCCGGATAACCCCTTTTGCACCATGACGATTTGTGCAATGTTTTATGGCTACCATTATACGATGTTGTTCAGTTTATGAAGGATCTATAAAAATGAAAGGTAAAATATTCTTTCTTCAGTACCCCTTTGACACCTACAAGGTCTTCCTAAGCTTAATACAATCGCCAATGGCCCCTTTGACCATTTGAATAATTGCCTAAGCTATATATATGCGTCTAGTGTTAACAAGAATATTATCAAACTTATTCAATAATAATGATAGGGTTAGTGTGAGGAGTACACTCTCAACAATTATGGATATAAAATGGGCTATTAAACCGTCCATAATATTATCTTCTAAAAAACCACATGGATAGTAATAAACCCTTGTCATGCCCTTGAATTGACCACTTGCGAGTTTCAGGCTATAAGGTATAAGGAAGTTGGAGCCGTGAACATCGATATTAAAGAGAAATGTATTAATAATATGGATTTCTGATGGATAAAATGTATGATCAATTTGGTTTCATGTATTTATAAATGTATTATGACCACATTTTAGCTGGTAATTCGGCTAAATAGTGATGGCCACAGCTCTAACTTCCTAATAGATCAAAACTCGCAAGTGGTCAATGGTATAGTACATACGCACCAAGATCTATATAGATCTTGATACGAAGAACCTCTAGAGATTAAAGGGGGTGATCTGCTTTTTGTTCTCTCCTTTTACCTCTTTCTCTGGCTTGTATCCATTCGGCCCCATTCAGCCTACTCTTTTAAGACGTTTATCTCCATCCAGGTGTCAATTTTTTACTGGTGAGCGGTAGCGAGCCAGCTTATTTTAAAAACAATTTTGACAGCAGGCTAAATTTGTACATTTTTCGGTAGAAAAATTTCTCCGGCGAAGCCGGATTTCTTCATATAATTCTGGCTCACTATCGCTCGCCAGGAAGAAATCGACACCTACTGTAGATGGGGATAAACGTCTTAAAATAGTTGGCTGAATGGGGCCGAATGGATACAAGCCAGAGAAAGAGAGAAAAGGAGAAAAATTAAAAAGGCAGGTCACCCCCCAAAGGAGTGATGACAATTGCTCGTTTTCATAATTGCCGTTCCTTTCCATTATCAAGATCTATAGTCTCACTCAACAATCAAATTCAAGGGGGTAGTACTCGTTTTCTCTGCACTCCCTTCTCCCTCATGTTTAGCATATTAGTTTTGAGGTTTTAAGACGTTCATTCCGTTAAAATTGACGATTTTGACTTTTGAGACCTTTCGCCTCATTTTCTTGTCAATATTGAGACCTTTCGTGTCCTTTAGGTGTCAATTTTTTTCCTGGCGAGCAATAGCGATCCTCTAATTTTAGAAGGAACCGGCCTTCGACCGGGAAATGTTTCTACCTAAGAATGTACAAATTGACCTTGAAAGGGGGTCTAGGGGGTGTTTTTCTAAGCTTGATGGAGGTCTAGGGAGGAAACTAAAAAATATATAAATAAATAAATATATCGACCGAAAACCAAGCACTACTCCATTAACATTATTACAAACTGGCTAACTCTCGTATGATTCAAGTTTTCGTGTTATTATGGCTAACTTTATGCGATTTCATTCAGTTTACTAAAGACTTCTAGGAACCAAAGGGGCACAGCTTACCTCGTTTAACACTCTGACTCACCCATGTCCCTCCTAAGCTGACTATAAATCGTCTAACGGTACCCTGACCACCCACGTGTGTCACTTTCACCACCCTCCCTTCGTCACCTGTCTTCCTAATTATCTAAGGAGGCCCACCTCGTATTATTTTTCTCTGTATCCCTCTCTCTCTGGCTTGTATCTATTCGGCTCCATTCAGCCTACTGTTTTAAGACGTTTACCCCCTTCCTGTTGTCGATTTTTTCCTGGCGAGCGGGAGCGAGCCAGCATATTTGTTTTAATGTTTTTGACAGCAGGCTAAATTTTTACATTTTTCGATAGAAAAATTTCTCCGGCGAAGCCGGATTTCTCCATAGAATGCTGGCTCGCTATCGCTCGCCATGAATAAATCTATATTTGATGGGGATAAACGTCTTTAAACCATAGGCCGAATGGGGCCGAATGGATATAAGCAAGAGAAAGAGAGAAAGTCGAGAAATAAAAACAGGTGACCCCCCCTTAAAGATACCATCAAACGACCAGGCTATCTCGGAGAGTCATCTGGTAAACACTGGACAATGAATGGACTGTAAAGGAAGGGGTGGGGGGGGGGGGGGGGGTACGCTTGTTTTCTTCATTATTTTTCTCTGAACCCCCTTCTCCCTCACGTTTAGTCCATTTGTTTTAATAATTAAGACGTTCGCCTCGTTAGATTATCAATTTTAGGACCTCACCCCATTTCTGGAAGAGAGGGGTGGGGGTGGGGGGTACGCTTGTATGCATGATTTTTTTTTTTTTTTTTTAACACCCTTCTCCCTCTCGTTTAGCCTCATTAGTTTGTCAATATTAAAACTTCACCCCATTTCTTTATCATTTATATGACCTTTCGCGCCATTTAGGTGTCGAATTTGTCCTGGCAAGTGAAAGCGAGCCTGTTAGTTTGGAGGCACCGGCCTGTGCTGGGACAATTTTCGAATGACAAATGTCCAGATTTATCTCGAAAAGGGTTTAGGTGATATTTTATTTTATTTATATATATATATATATATATATATATATATATATATATATATATATATATATATATATATATATATATATATATATATTTATATATATTTATATATATATATATATATATATATATATATATATATATATATACAAGTATATAATTATATATATATATATATATATTATATTATATACCGGTATATATATATTTTTTTTTTTTTTTTTTTTTTTGCATTATTGATGGAAATCTAGGGATAAAATTGAAATAATAATAAATACATAAATCATTACAGTAAGAAATACCCACCTTAACCCATGCTTTCCCTTCATAACAACAGTAAATGGACGATATAGGCTGTAATATGACCCACACCACAGACCCACATACAGACATACTGTACAAACACGCACACAAACATTAGTGTGTGCGTGTCTATGTGTGTATGTGTATCCCCACCACTGATACCGTTACTCCCAATACCCCCCCCCCCCAATTGTCTTAACTACTGACACTTCACGTTGTAAGGAAGTTGGAGCCGTAAACATAGGGACATAAGAACATAAGAAAATGGGAGCCTGCAGATAGCCGATCAGCCCACACAAGGCAGATCCCGCTCACACCCAACCCCAATTACAAGGCCTAGTTATAGGCCCAACTCACTAATACCATGAGGACCGACCTCACCAAAACGGTTTGAGATCAACACAAAATTACGGGGTCGACAGAGCGCCGATTGGCCCACACCCGGCAGATTCCTCCTCACACCCAAGCCATCTCGTCCATATGCCTAAACATTGCTATTAAACAGGAATACAATAATAGTATATATTTATGATAGATAGAGAGTAAGATGAATTTGGTTTTATGTATTTATAAATGTACTACGACCGCATTTTCGCTGGTAATTCTGCTAAATATCAATGTTTACGGCTCCAACTTCCTTATAGCCTGAAACTCGCAAGTGGTCAATTGCCTTCACCACTATGTCACCTCCACAACAATCACCATCACAGCCCCATCGCCTTAATGAGAGGTGGGGCGTTTTTCTGGTCTCTTCTTTTTCTTAGCCCCATTGTTTTGTTTTAGATTTTAAGACATTAGCCCCATTAGTATGTCGATTTTAAAACTTTTCGTCCCATTTCTATATAAATATCAAAACCTTTCGTGCCATTTAGGTGTCGATTTTTTCCTGACGAGCGATAGCGAGCCTGTAAGTCTAGGAGAAATCGGCCTTCGGCCGGGATATTATTATATAAAGCAATACACTATTTTTACCTAGAGAGTGTATTTTTAAGCTTGATTAAGGTCTAGAGAGGAAATTAAAAAATATATGTATATATAAATACATACTCCAAACAATAACCAGTCACCTTGACCACAATTTCACCACCACTCTTGATCACCACCACCCTAGCTAAAAACAAAGAAAAACAAACAAAAAAGGAAGCATGCTTACATTATTGAAATGTTTGTGGACACACAGTAATGCAAGTAATGGTCGCTCTTCTGAAAATTTAAAATGGCTTACTTAAGAATGGGAATGGGGTGGGACCTTCTATTTTATATTTTATTTTATTATTTATGTTTTAACTTCACCACCAACCCCACCACAACTTTGAAATCTTTCCCACAACAAACCCCACACCCACCTTACTATAACTCCAAAAACATCATCACCACAAGTTCACTACCCCCCCCCCCTACCCTTCACATCTTTCCTTCTCCCTACAACCACAGCCACCACTTCCACCGTCTTGTCTCCTCCCCATAACCACCACCATCATTCCTACAACCCTATAATTCCACTACCATACTCCCTCCCACCCCAATACAACCCCTACCCCACTCCATCATTCCCCCACCAAAACTCCACTATCACCCTCCCCACCCCTATCACCACCACTACCACCACCACCACCACTTCCACTTCCACAACTCCAAAATAGCCCTTCCCACCCCACCCTCACAACCCCACTACCACCCTCCCCACCACCCCCACGAAAACCCCTACCCCACTACCCAACCCCCACCGCAACTCACCACCACCACCACTTCCAAAACTCCACTAATACCCTCCCACCCCAACACAAAACCCTCCTTCCTCCCCCCCCCCCCCCTACATCACAACTCGTGTGCAGAAACTGGTCAAAATCAGATATTCCGAACAAGCGTGACTGATCGCGGCTCTAGTCCAGTCCTAACCCACGACTGGTACTACTGGCTCTACTGTAGCTCTACATCTCTCTCTCTCTCTCTCTCTCTCTCTCTCTCTCTCTCTCAACAATATACCTCTGCAAATAAGTGTGCCACTCTTTCTCGTACCTTTCTACTCCAATGCGTTGCTGTGTTTTTCTTGACACACACACACACACACACACACACACACACATCATACGTATCTTTTCCCTCAATAAACACATAGTTTTGTTATATTCTTCCTCTTTTTATGGAGTACCCATTCTATCTATCTATCTATATGCTCAGGCCCAATCCCCATTTTGGGGGTAGCCGACTCAAGACAGAGCAAGAACAGGGAAAACACAAAAACAACATAAAACAAAAAATAAACACAGATAAAAAACACAAACTCTCACACATCCAGGTCACCCAGGAGAAGACCCAGAGACCAGGGTTACCAAGGTCGCTCCAGCACTCACCCGGCCCCTGACCACCAGGAGAGGTTCCGATCTCGGCAGGCAGACATGCAGCGGAGCCAAAGCGACAAGCCCTCCCACCACACTTCCAGGCACACCCTTCATATAAATCGTCTCCCCGGGCCATTACTTTCACTTATATCCCTCCCCCCCATTCTCTCTCTCTGTCTCTCTCTTTCTCTCTCTCTCTCACACACACACACACACTCACTCTCTTAACAATATGCCTTTGCAAATCAGTTTACAACTCTTTCTCGTACCTCTCCAATCCAATGCGTTACTATTTTTTTCTTGACACACACACACACACACATCATGCGTATCTTTTCCCTCGATAGACACATACATTTATTAATGCTATTTTGTATTCTTATGTTCTTCCTCTGTTTATGGTTTAGTCATTATTTGCACTTATATCCCCCCCCCCACCTTTCTCTCTCTCTCTCTCTCTCTCTCTCTCTCTCCTATAACAACACTGCTTTTGTTGTTCATCTTACCCTTCCCTATCCTTTTATTCTTTGCACTTTGTCTTTCCCTCACTCAGAAACTCTATTATATCCGTTTACTTTTAGTTGTCATTCTTGATCTGTACTTTTCATTATGAAGCAAACTGTTTGAGATTTGTAATAATATATACCACTTATCCAGTTGAGTACCCCTATTATATCCCCCCTAACTCTATCTACATCTCTCAAGCCAATTTAAGCCCAATATGAAGGTTCACGATTTCTGGCCTACCTATTTGGAACATCCTAGTTTATATGTTGACTCACTAAAGCCAGATAAAGTATATACTGTAGTTTGCTGTCCTCTAGCCCACACCACTTCTAGATATAAATCCGAGATCTTAATAATTTTGATATAAATGAATGTATGCATTGGTGCGGAATCACAATAATGTAATTGGAATATTTGTTAGTGAGCAAAAGATAAAGATTTGCAATGAGGACATGTGAAAACACGATTAGCCCTTTCAGTATCGCTGACGTCTGTTTCGTCTTATCTATGATTAGACGATTTTATGCAGCTTAACCCTGCTCAGGCATATTGGCCCCATATGGGGCAAACACATATGCATAAAACAGGTTTTTCGCGAATATTTCACGGCCGGAGGCCGATGGCAAGAAGTTAGTCTGCATCGTCCTACGACTGGGAGAGGGTGTGAGCTGCCGCTCTCTCTCCTCCCCTTTCCTCTACCAACCTGTCCGGTCACCATATGGGGTCCATAATCCCAAATGTGTACTACAAATTTCCCCTTCCTATCAAATTTTTTGTTTAGCCCCAGAGTTCTGCCTTGTTGTCACCCAAGACCCTCAGCCATCCCCTCCACAGCCCTGCAACCAAATTAATCCAGCTTATGTAATGTATGAGATATGCCTCACTTTTGTTGACCCTTTTTTTTCACTATTTTTTTTTTTTTTTTTTATATATATATGACTTAATATTTACAGTAGTGTAGTTTGCTCTTAACATAATATTAAGCATTAATTGTAGTTTCTATTGGTAACAAAAAATTTAAAATCCATCAATCAATTTTCGGGTGAGATCCGTTTAAAGTGCCGGTCCCCATATGGGGCCACATTGCTAATTTTGCCACACTTCTGGAACATTACCTGAGCAGGGTTAACAACGATCTGTGGAACTTACAATGAATACGCGAAAGAGTGCGAGGCCTTTTAAGTGTTAGAAGTCTTTCCTAAATTCAATAAAATCGTTTAATAGTTGCCAGAATTTAATGAAGAGAACGTGACCGGTACTGAGAGGGTTAATGGTCACTTGCTATGGATGAATATTGTATAATCTATCATAGTAACTTTTTACCCGCCATAATTTGAAAATAGGGAAAACAGAATATAAGCCACGTGGTGCAGGTTTTGGTTTAACACACACACAGGGAGGTACCATTACACAACAGGTCAACCCATTAACCTTCCACCACCACCACCAGTAGTCAACCCTACTGTAAGTGGAGAAATGGCTCCTGGCGTTAGCCATATTTTTAAAGATTTCGTTTGGTGTTGTACCACAATATATACCCGCTTATTACTACTTGACACACACACACACACACATATATATATATATATATATACAGGGTGATTCAGTATTCTATGCAGTAAATTAGACGACGGCCCCCTTGCATAATTTTAACCTGAAATATCTCTATGGTAAACTGTCGAATTATACATAGTTTGGCTGGTACAATACATTTATGATGTTGTATTAATGAGGGCGAAAGGTGAAGGGAAACCCACCTAGATTTCTGTAGATGTCAGGGAATCACTGGTGCGACGTGTACAGGCTTGCTTGCAGGCACATGGGGGGCACTTTGAACATTGTCTTTAGCTTGTAGCAAAGATAAGTACACTGTCGAGATCAGTGTATAACGTAGTAAAAAATATATGTGGGTTTCACTTCACCTTTCACCTTCATTAACGTAACATCATATTATGTGCTGTAACAGCCAAACTATGTATTTTTCGATATTTTTCCTTAGAGCCATTTTTGGTTCAAATTATTCAAGGAGGCCGTCGTCCAATATACTGCATGGAATGCTGAATCACCCTGTATATATATATATATATATATAGAGAGAGAGAGAGAGAGAAAGAGAGAGATATAATTATATTTACAAATATAAACAAAGAACATGCAATATATAAAACTATATACTGTTTATTAAGCTTTGTTTACGGTACTGTAAGAATATATGGAGTGACTTGGCTCAACAGAAAGAAATAATTCAGGGTGTCTGAGCCCAAGATATATTGAGTAAGGTTGGCTATTCCAGAAACCTAGAACTTGGTGAGCATTAAGGTGAAGGGAGGGAGGGGCTGGGGTGGTGGGGGAGATATATTATATTCTTCTGGAGCCCTTCTCTTTCATGTTTAGCTCATTACTATTTGCAATTTTAAGACATTCGCCCTAATAGTTTGGCAATTCTTCTTTAATGTCCTTCTGTGTCGTTCAGGTGTTTGTCTTGTCCTGGTGAGTTAAAGTGAACCTGCAATTAAGGAGGATTATTCTACCGACAAATGTACAAATATATCTCGAAGGGGATCTAGGGGACAGTGCGCCCATCTATCGAATATTGTTCGCATGTGTGGAGAGTTTCCACCCATACTGCAGTTTTTGAATGGGTAGAATCAAAATCATTTTGTCTTATCAACTCACATCCTCTCACTAATTCTCTAAAATCTCTCGCTACACACCGCAATGTTGCATCTCTCTTACTCTTCTACAACTTATTACATTAACCAGTGTTCTTCAGGCTTTCTCAGTGTATACTCCCTCTTTTACGGAGAGTGGGGAGCACCCGCCTTTCAACACACTCCCACCCCTATGCTGTGTAACTCTCTAACTCAAGACTGAAGCGATTTTAAAATTATTTCTTCTATTGAATAAGCAAGCTTTGAAATGATCTCCCTCAATCTGTCTTTTCCTCATCCTATGACTTAAGCTGGTTCAAGCTCCGTGTGTCCAGACATTTTGACTCTAACGTACGTACTGTACCTGAGTTTGGCTCTGTCATTCTTTCAACTTTGGGGGAGACACGTGTTACAGTTAGCTTGCCTTGTGTTGCCTTCGTCCACATAGAAAACAAATCAAATATATATATATATATATATACAGTATATACCGGTATATATATATATATATATATATATATATATATATATATATATTTATATAAATACAATATATATATATATATATATATATATTTATATAAATACAATATATATATATATATATATATATATATATATATATACAGTATATATATATATATATATATATATATATATATATATATATATTTATATAAATACAATATATATATATATATATATATATATTTATTTATTTGATTCGTTTTCTGACTCAAGCGCTTCCGCCCACACCTTTTCTCGGCAGTTCTATTCTGGAAGCTTCGAAATTCAGGGTTTATGAGACTTTGGCCAAACCATAATGTTCTATCTTTAGATTAATATTACAAACGAAGCTTGAATATTGCTCCCTGAATTATATTGTTATTGATTGAAAATCGCTGGAAAAAGCGTTGTGAGAATGCGCCTTAAAGCTCCCTATTGAAGGCTAATCTCCCCCCCCCCTGTCTTCAACTTCCACCCCTCTCCCCCTTCCCCCCCTCCCACACCAATCCGGTCATGAAGCACCCCCCCCCCCACCCCCCCCCCCCCCCCCACACCCCTGTCTTCAACTTCCACCTCTCTCCCCCTTCCCCCTCCCACACCAATCCGGTCATGAAGCACCCCCCCTCCCACCTCACTCCCCCCCCCCCCCACCCTCAATTACTCTCTTCTCAATGCCAATTAGTCTTATCTGTGTAGCAAACGTATAGCTCTTTGGAAACTCTCTCTTTCTTTCTCTCTAGTCTGTTGTCTATTGCTTTCTCTGAGTCTCTCTCTCTCTCTCTCTCTAAACAAACTATCTCTTTTCACTTAGAGTATCTCCTCGGAATGGTCCGAGAGGTCTTTGAGATACTAACTATTCCAGGTCTTAATATTGACAAAGAAATGTGGCAAAAAGTCTTAAAATCGTCAAACTAATAGGGTAAATGTCTTGTTAATTCATAACTATCGGGGATAAATATGAGGGAGAAGGGGGTCCAGAAAAATATAGCAAATAACTCCCCGTAAACAAAGCTTCCCCAGATTCACTTCCAAGTAAACATAAATATGTAATAACAATTAAATACATAAAAGAACACCAAGTTAAAGGGACAGTGGTTAATTGTTGGGGTTTGTTTGTTTTGTAGATGTTTAGGTGACAATCACCACGGTCGATCTGGGGATCCGCCGCTGATGAGCTCGTCCTGGAATCTTTACGACTCTGAATCTTATGATTCTGTACAGGACTGAACATGCCATTTTTATCGGCAATAGCTCAGAGAAGAGTGTTGAGAGGGGAGAAGGGGTGTTGGAGAGAGAGGAAGGTGTTGGAGTGGCTTTGTTATGTGTGTTTTGTCTGTATACGTCGTCAGGAGTCTCTGGATTTATGTATTAATTTATGTTTTTAGTTTCCTCGCTACACTTTCATCAAGCTTAAAAAGCACTCCCTAGACGCACCTTCAAGATAAATGTCTAATTTTTTTGTATAGAGAAAACGGCCAGTGTCATACAAAATTACAGGCTCGCTATCGCTCGCCACGAACAAAATCGACACCTAAATGGCACGAACAGTCTTGATATTGATATATAAATGGTGTGAAAGGATTTAAAATCGACAAACTAATGGGGCGAAAGTCTTTACATCTGAAAACTAATTGGGGCTAAACATGAAGAATGGGGACCAGAAAAACGACCCATCTCTCCTTAAACTTGTACATTCTTCGGTAGATAAATATCCAAGCCAAGGATTTTTTTTTTTTTTTTTTTTTTTTTTATATTGCCCACCAAGGAAACTCCACTCCTGAATGGGGCGAAACCTCACACTAATCAGTAAATTCCTATCATCACCAACCCACCAATTAACTTACAAATATACCTGGTATATACTGTATATGATTAGTGAAATCAATGCAACTAATGAATACATGTGGTACTCCAAGGATTTCCGAACCTAGGATGCACACACCGAAATTCCGCGCACTAACCATTAAGCTATCAAGACAGGGAAGGGGGAATCCAAAAAGGCCACCCGCGGTTTACATACACATAGACCGCTAGACCGTAAACGTATAATTCGGGCACATTTTCTCTTAACCCCTTCTGTACCGGAGACGTCTTTTTTCATTTTATTTCAGCTTCATTTAGACGATTTTGTGAAGCTTGGACAAATATATGGTAGCTAAAAGGATTACTTGAGATAGTCTGTAGCCTTTTAATGAGTAGACGTCCTTCCTAATCTGAACACAATAGTCCATTAGTTGCCAGACTATAATGAAAATCACATCACCGGTACAAAAGGGGTTAATGGGAAAATTGGCATCCATTACCTTAAACAGGGAGCCCTTAAACACTTTAATTGGCGTCCATTACCTTAAACAGGGAGCCCTTAAACACTTTAATTGGCATCCATTACATTAAACAGGGAGCCCTTAAACACTTTAATTGGCATCCATTACCTTAAACAGGGAGCCCTTAAACACTTTAATTGGCATCCATTACCTTAAACAGGGAGCCCTTAAACACTTTAATTGGCATCCATTACCTTAAACAGGGAACCCTTAAACACTTTAATTAAACAGTGGTCAATTATTTTAGGTTAACGGCCGTATCAATTATATACTCGTAAAACACCCACACCGACAAGACATTATTACACCAGTTAAGATGAAAGCCTTTATTAAGGGAAGGTTATAATTTATTTCCTAGACCTCCATCAAACATAAAATTACACCCCCTTGACCCCCTTTCAAGATATATTTGTAAATTTTTCTACCGAAAAATTGCCCGGCCAAAGGCCGATTTCCCTTAAATTAGTGGCTCGCTCTCGCTTGCCAGGAAAAAATCGACACCTAATTGGCGTGAAAGGTCTTAAAATTGACAGAAATGGGGCGAACGTTCTTCAAATCACCAAACTAATGGGGAAAACGTCTCAAAATCTCACAAGCAATGGGGCTAAATATGAGGGAGAAAGGGGTAAACAAAAAATCCCTTAAGTGAAAATCTCCTCTTAAGCAAAATATTATTAATTAAAACATATTTTGGTTGGAAGAGTCCCAGTTAATAAGAGCTCTCGCTTATGGAGTGGAAGATTGTGGAGTAAGATCCACGTCGAGGATATCGCTGTGTTTTTCCCTGCAATAACATGTCAAGGAAATATCGATCTCGGCGTATATTGCTCCCTCCATAGCATAAATAGTAGAAATGGCAACTTGTGGAGTGTATGAACAACCGACAGACACTGCTCTCGTCGTCAAGTTTCAAGCGCGCAAGCACATACACCTACACACACACACAACATAGACATAAACATAAAACACCTACGCTCACACACACAAACACAACGCAAACACCCACACATACACATACCACAGATAAACACACACAAAATGCAAACACACTCACACAGAGCAAAAAAATAAAATAAAAAATAAAAAATCACACATAAGCACAAACACACAACACGTCTAAAACCCCGGCCGGTCCCATAATGAGCACAAACCTTGCGGCCATAACTCACTGGTCCGGCCATAACTCCTCCTTGGCCTACGACTAAGTCCTCTCCTATGTCATGTCCACCTCCTCTTTTCAACAGTGTTTCATGTTTGTACTGATGACATGTTCCATCGTTCATTCTTTCTCTTTCTCTCACAAAGGTTCGAATCCCAGTAGGATCACATGCGTTCATAAAATTAGATGTACACTAAGTCTCTCTCTCACTATCTCTTCTCTCTCTCTCTCTCTCTCTCTCACTGCATACGACTAATTCCTCTCCCATGTCATACCCACCTTCTTCATCAACAGTTGGCCTTACCCTTAATTGACCTCACACACACACACATCAACATACACACTCTCACTCACTCACTCACATACTCTGTGTAACTCTCTCTTCTATTAAAGTTAAACGAATTGGCCAATCATAAATGGCCACAACCAAAAAGGCCACAGTCTAACACAACTTAAATCAAACCCATAACTTAACCGATTATAATACAAGCTTACCCAACCTTACGACGTTCAAAATTGTGGCCGATTTGGTCCGAGGTCGGTCTGTGTATGGTTGTTTACAGTTGTGGCCAATTCGACCTGCTTCCCTCTCTTCAAGCCGATTAATGAGAAGAATGGCTAGCAAGCAGATCATTTCCTCTTGACATGAAAAGTAGAGGAGAGCAATTATTTGGTATAGGTCCCTTAAGGGGGGATGTTTCACTTTGCTGGTCGATTTTGTTTTGTTTCAAATTTGTAATATTTTTCTAGTTTCCTCCCTAGACCTCCATCAAACTTAAAAATACAAACTCAGGATCACCCTTAAAAATAATATGTGTACATTTTTCGGTAGAAAAATGCCCTGGCCGAGGGCCGGTTCCTCCTAAATTACAGGCTCGCTATCGCTCGCCAGGAAAAAATCGACACCTAAATGACACGACAAATCTAAATATTGACAAAGAAAGGGGTGAAAGGTCTTAAAATCGTCAAACTAAAGGGTCGAACGTCTTAACATTGGAAAACTAAAGGGGCTAAGCATGAGGGAGAAGGATTTCCATAAAAACGAGCCATCTCCTCTTAATGAATTGGTCCCCTCTTCAAGATTGTCTGTATGGAAGTGGGTATAGCATGATGGACTTACAAGGATAATCTGTTATAATATAATATCACATCAAGCTTAAAAATACAAACCCAGCTAGGACCCCCTTGCAAAATATATTTGTACATTTTTCGGTAGAAAAATGTCCCGGCCGAAAGCCGGTTCCTCTCAGATTACAGGCTCGCTATCGCTCGCTAGGAAAAAAAGACACCTAAATGGCACGAAAGGTCTTTAAATTGACAGAAATGAGGCGATAGTTCTTAAAATCGCCGAGCCAATGGGACGAACGTCTTAAAATCTCTAAAGCAGTTGGGCTAAACATGAGGGAGAAACGGGTCAAGAAAAAAATCCCTCAAGTGGAAAACTCCCCTTAACTTCTGAATAGCAAATTACACTCTGAGCTCAATCATGCTATTTTATACCCATACACAATATCACGGAGTAATATCGTTCTTAACACCAATAACCACTCAAATGAAATTAACCCTTTGAGTACCAGCGACGTGTGCTATATTTTTGTCTAGCTGTATTTAGACAATAATATGCAGCGTATCCTTTATGGCTTATAGACCAAAACTCTCAAGCTGTCAATTGACCACTTGCGAGTTTCAGGCTATAAGGAAGTTGGAAGCCGTGAACATCAATAAATATAACACAGAAATGCAATACTAATGTAGGATCCTGCTGGATAGACAGTATGATATATTTTGGTTAATGATAGACGATTTTACTCGGCTTCCGAACGCTCTGAAAAAAGTAAAAAACCTACATATTATCTCAATTAACCCTTTGTCTTCCATATATCCTTCTTAAAGTGAATACAATCGTCTGATAATAGCCAGAGTAAAATGAAAGATTCAGAAATGGCGCAGGAGTTAAGGGGGAGGTGGTCGCTTTTTCAGGAACCCCTTCTCCCTCGTGTTTAGCATATTAGTTTTGAGATTGTAAGACGTTTTCATACATTAGTTTGGCGATTTTGAGACCTTTCGCCCCATTTATATGTCAATATTAAGACCTTCCGTGCTATTTACGTGTCAACTGCAGACATGCTTTGCCTTCTTACGCATCAAATCAACCAAGCTACAGACCAACGTGGTGAAACACATACAATAGCACTGGATATATCAAAGGCATTTGATAGAGTCTGGCATCAATCCTTATTGTCGAAGATGTCACACTACGGCCTTGCATCATTAGTTCCACTAATTTCTTCTTATCTTCATAACAGAAAAATACGTGTAATGGTAGATGGTCTTTATTCTCAATTTCACTCAATAAATGCTGGTGTTCCCCAGGGATCAGTTTTGGCCCCAATTTTGTTCCTCATTCATATCAATGATCTCATATCTACCACTCATAATCCAATACATTCCTACGCAGATGACTCAACACTCCACAGTTCCTTCACATTTACCAATTCTTTCACCCAACCCGATCTTACAAATTCAAAAATAAACACTGCAATTTCTCTGAACCAGGACCTTTCTAGAATTAATGGATGGGGACAAAAGAATCTAGTTTCCTTTAATGCACAGAAAACCAAGTACATTCAATTTTCTAACCGACAGAATCTCACTGACTCCCTTATATTTTTTAATGATGTAAATATTCCCACTTCCCCTAGTATTGACATTCTCGGTGTAACATTAACTACTAACTTGAGCTGGACACATTATGTTAGAAGCATTGCTAAGAATGCCTCTAAAAAACTGGGACTCCTGTACAGAGTTCGAGAATTCTTCACTGACGAGCAGTTGGCCGTAATATATAAAAGTCATGTGCGTTCTCAGATGGATTACTGTTCACCTCTGTGGGGTGGAAGTGGAGTGGTTGCATTGAGGCAGTTGGACAAAATTCAAAATAAAGCTATTAGATTAATCAATAATCCTGCAATCACACAGGACCTTCCTACATTATCCATACGAAGAAACGTTGCATCCCTTGCATTATTCTACAGATATTTTCACAGTAATTGTTCCGAGGAACTTGCTTCAATTGTGCCGCCTCTCCACATCTTTCCCCGTAGAACTAGGGCAGCTGAGAGCGCCCATGAATTTACACTTTCTCCTCCACAATGCAGAACTTCTGCATATCAGAATTCATTTATCCCCAGAGCTACTACTCTTTGGAATTCACTTCCCTCGAATTGCTTTCCACAAACTTACAATCTACAAATGTTTAAATCCAGTTGTTACAAACATTTTATGAATGGAGGATGCCTTTAGGCACATGGACCTTTTTGTTTTATCTGTGTTTTTCCTTCCTCCGTTCATTGTCTCTTTAAAAAAAAAAAAAAAAAAAAAAAAAAAAAAAAAAATGTTTTCCTGGCGAGCAAAAGCAAGCCTGTAATTTTATATGTAACCAGCCTTCGGCCGGGACAATTTTCTACCGAAAAATGTACAAATTAATCTTGAAAGGGAGTATAGGGAGTGTTTTTGTTAACGCTTAATGGAAACCTAGCGAGGAAACTCAACAAACAATTAATAAATGAATACATAGACCAAAAACCAAGCACTACCTCGTTAAGAAAAGATAGACTTACACCAGAGTTGGCAAGATCTATACATTAGTCCAGTTCATTGCAAGTTAGTCAACAATGAAACCTAGACCTTTTAATAAATTAAAAAAATCTACCGACAAATGAACGACGCCCCTTAAATATACAGAGATAAATTTATGCCTTACACTTTATACTATGTCCTTGGAAGTGATACAATGGCCAACACGATGCAACTACCTAGACGGGCTACCTAGACATGTTATTGAATGCTGTGCTCGTCAATCCTTCAGAAATAGACTTGATAAATATCTCGCTGTTAAACTTCAATTTAACTGTTTTTTACAAATGAAAAGCCTCCCATCAATACATTTGTTTTCTTCCACATTGACTATACTCGGTTTCGTATCATCTGACACTAAATTAAATCATCCTTACCTCAATTACTCCTCTATTACCAACATTTCGAAACGAAGTGTGCTGTCAATTACGATAACTCGGTAATTAGATAATGCTGAGATATAATACATTCCGATTATGAACAAATCAGTTGGATAAGGGATTCAATTTGATGTCAGATGATAATGGAACTGACTATAGGTAGGTTACACATAAGCAGCCTCGTAAGGATCAATAGCTATGTTGTTGCTTGCTTTTCTGTGTGTTCCTCTTTAACTTCAGGTCAATTTGAAAATATTGTTTTCCATACTCATTATAATCCAAACATTATAATAACACTGCCTTGATAGCGTAATGGTTAGTGCGCGGAATTTCGGCGTGAATATCCTGGGTTGAAATCCTTGGAGTACAACACGTATTCATTAGCTTCATTGATTACATTATATTAGGGTTAGGGTTACCTAGACGTGTGTGATATACGTCGTGGTGGTGTAATGGATAAGGTGTCTAAAAACCTGTGTGTGATAACCCGGGTTCGAATCCTGGTGGATCACAATTATATGCTTTCATTAATTTCATTGGAGGTGTTTGGTGTTGTGGTGAAAGTAATAAAAAATAGATTATAAAATATACAATATATATTTATTTATTTATGTATTTTTTGTTTTGCTTGTTTGTCACTGTTCGGGCTCTGTCTCGAGTTGGCCACCCTCAGATAAAAACAAACGGGGTATGTGCCTGAGTATATAGATAGATAGATAGAATAGGTATATTTGTAATATAATTGGTGGGTTGGTGATAATATGAATCCCGGTTTGAACACACTGCCACAGTAAAGAGACTCAACAGATCGATATATTTATTTTTAAGGGAGGATGGGCGGGGTTTTTTTCTGCTCATTTCCCAAGACCCTTCTTCAAAATAAATGTTTCGATAGAAAATGTAGTATATAACAGGCTCGCTATCGCTGGAAACCTAAATGACACGAAAAGTCTTAATATTGACAAAGAAATGGGGCGACAGATCTTAAAATCGCCAAACTAATGGGCCGAACGTCTTCAAAATTGTGAAAACTAATGGTGCTAAACCTAAGGATGAAGGGGGCCACCATCTCCCCTTAACATCCACGGGAGTTGGGCAGGTATAATCCAATCGCTGTATGAAGGGGGAGGTAGTTGATGTATTCTCCCTATTGTTTAGTCCCACTAGCTTTGAGATATCAAGATGCTTGTTCCATTAGTTTGGCGATTTTAAGACTTTTCGCCCCATTTCTTTGTCAATATATAGATCTTTCGTGTCATTTAGGTGTCGATTATTTTCCTGGCGAGTGATGGCGAGCCTGTAAATCTAGGAGGAACATTTTTCTACCGAAAAAAAAACAAAAAACACAGAAAAAACCCACAAAGTTATCTTGAAGGGGGGTCTTTTAAACCTTGCTGGAGGTCTAGCGAGGGTACTATAAAATAAATAAATATATATATATAAATATACCAAACAATTACCACTACCCCCTTTTAAAACCTTTCGACCCTTTTCTGTCAATTTTAAAACCTTTCGACCCTTTTCTGTCAATTTTAAAACCTTTCGACCCTTTTCTGTCCATTTTAAAACCTTTCGACCCTTTTCTGTCAATTTTAAAACCTTTCGACCCTTTTCTGTCAATTTTAAAACCTTTCGACCCTTTTCTGTCAATTTTAAGACCTTGCGTGCTATTTAGGTGTCGATTTTGTTCATGGCGAGCGAAAGCGAGCCTGTAATTTAGAAGGAGACGGCCTTCGGCCCGGACATTTTGTCTACCGAAAAAAAATGTACACATGCTGTAAATCTCGAAGGGGGATCCTGGTTTTTTTTTTTTTTTTTTTTTTTTTTTTTAAGCTTAATGAAAGTCTAGGGAGGAAACATCAACATTGAAATTGCATCTCCTTATTAATGATCTACCATGTATCTGCATTTGGGCGGTATATTTGACCAGTGCGAGGCTTTACTATGTATGGTCGCTCAATGGTAAGGGGGTAGTGCTTGGTTTTGGAGTCTAGGTATTTATTTATTTATATAGTTTTTCAGTTTCCTCGCTAGACCTCCATCAAGCTTTAAAAAAAAAAAAAAAATACTCCCTATTTCCCCTTTCAAGATAAATTTGTACATTATTCGGTACAAAAATGTCCTGGCCGATGGCCAGTTCCTTCTAAAATTAGAGGCTCGCTATCGCTCGCCAGGAAAAAATCGACATCTTAAGGGCACAAATGGTCTTAATATTGACAACAAAATGCGGCGAAAGGTCTGAAAATCGCCAAACTAACGGAATGGACGTCTTAAAACCTCAAAACTAATAATAATTGATTGTGTTCTTTTATTTAATAATTTTCATTTTAGTAAGCGTTGTTTCCACATAGCGATTTTGATAATTTAATTTGACTTTATATTGTCCTTGTCCCAATTTTGGTTTGTTTAGTTTGCAAGTTTTACATTTTAATGCTAAACATGAGGGAGAAGGGGGTCCATAAAAAGCGAGTACTACCCCCTTAACACAAAGTAGTCATGTTAACCCCTTCGGTACTGGGGCCGCCGTTTTAACTATATTCTGGCTACTATTAAAAGATTGTATTAGGCTTAAGAAGGACCTCTACCAATTAACAGGCTTCGAACTATCGCGCTTAACCCTTTTTACTACCACAGATCCTTCTTAAACGGCACACAATCGTCCAACTATAGCTATACTAAATCTAAAAAATACATCACCGGTACAGAAGGGGTTAGCCTAACAAACATTATTTTCCCGTGGCCAAACTGAGTGGAATTGACCACTTGTGAGTTTCGGGTTATAAGGAAGTTGGAGCTGTGAACATCGATATTAAACAGAAATGCAGTAATAATGTAGGTTTCTGATGGATAGAAAGTATGTTGAATGGGGTTGTAAGTATTTATAAATATACAACAACCATATTTTAGCTGGTAAATTTGTTAAATATTGATGTCTACAACTCCAACTTCCTTAAAGACCGAAACTCGCAAGTGGTCAATTGGTCCGTCAGTGTGGATAGATATAATTTAGAGTCCGTTTCTTTTCAACTGACGGTAAATTGCAAAGTTACCATCAACATTTCTCAGTTAATTTGAAGAGTTTGTAGTGAAGTATGGTGCTAAACGTTTGTCTTAAAATGATGCAGACCTAGTAGCTTCATATTTTTTCCAATAAGTATCGATAAAATAGCTGCTAAGGGATTCAATTTATCGTCAGTGTAAAAGAAACAAAGAATAGTCATTACGACGAGATGTAAATAACCACCATCATTTCTTTACCTCGTTCTATAAATCAAATCGACCGAAAATCTTGTTAACATGACAACTTTAAGCCTGTGATTTCTGGTTAACATGACAAGTTTATATTGATTTTCAGTGCCAAATATTCCCGTAATATTGCCAGGATTAACCCCTTCACCACCACTACGTAATTTGCATCATATTCTGGTTACCATTAGACGATTTCTTTAGTTTGTAATCTACCTATACAACTTAAATGGGTAAATAATAATAAACTAAATATAATCTCAATAAACTCTCTTAGTAACATACAGTAGGTCCTTCTTAAAATGCACAAAATAATATAATTTTAGCCAGAACAGAATCAATGATAGTACTGAAGGGGTTAAGATGCAGATCGTAAGTCGCCGATCGAAATTTGCTCATCTACGGCAGCGAGGAATTGTCGGTAAAGAGGGAGGAGGGAGGAGGAGGAGGGAGGAAGGAAGGAGGAGCAAGGTAGGAGGAAGGGAGGGAGGGGAGGGCAGAGGGTAGCAGATAGGACCCGCCCCTAAACACACACACGAACCTATTGCCAACCCATCTCTCCTTTATTTACTTATTATATATATATATTTCACTATCTCTGTTTTATTTTCTTTATAATACTTGTAGTTTTGGCCGTTGTCTGTGAAAAATAAGTCATGTATGTTTATTTATCGTTTGTTGTGATAAATGTTGTGTCTTTGTGGCATGGCAAGTGTTTCCCAGCATCCAGACAGTGTATTTCCTGCCCCGCCTTCTTATCGCGTGCAGATATATATATGTGTATGAAATGTATGTGAATTAAAGGGAGATTTCCACTCGAGGATTTTTTTTTCCTGGACCCCTTTCTCCCTCGTCATTGCCCCATTGGTTTTGATATTTTAGACGTTCGCCCCATTAGTTTGGTGATTTAAAGAACTGTCGCCCCATTTTTGTCAATTTGAAGACCTTTCATGCCATTTAGGTGTCAATATTTTCCCGGCGAGCGATAGTGAGCCTGTAATTTGAGAGGAAATGTACACATTTATCTTGAAAGGGGGTCTAGGGGTGTAATTTTAAGCTTGATGGAGGTCTTGGGAACAAACTAAAAATCCCCCCTTAATCAGATATGCACGATTAGTAGAAAAAACAAAACTTTGTCTACTATAACTATTGCAAAAAATTAGTAAAGCTTCAAAGAGATAACCGTAGCAGTAAAGGTGAACTCACATGTAGATTATACCATATAAGTTACGTGGTTGTATTTCATGGTAAACTTTGTAACATTCTTGGCACCTCGTATCTACTTTCTACTTTTTCCTATTTCTGAATAGTGTAGAGAGGGGAGAAGGTGTGTTGGAGAGAGAGTAAGCTGTTGGAGTACCTTTGTTATGTGTGTTATTAGTCTATTCGTTTTTTTCTAAAACAAACAGGGACGTACCCTCATGACGTTTGGCTCCTCCCCTCAAGACCAGTTACTCTTTTTGACAAGTGGCGCCGCCCTGGTGGAGAAGAAAGTGAAGTTATTCATCAAAACTTACTTATTCATAATTAATCAGCTATATGTTCAAGAATTGCGTTATTTAGAAAGAGACACCAAAGTAAAGAAGTACTATAGCAGGAGTTTTAGGAAGTGCTACAAGTTGTCTCTGTTAAAGTTGGTGACTAAGTTACAGAGCCTCGCGAGCGGTGACAACTGCTCGGCTCGCGGTCTAGGAAGTTACAAGTACGGGAGCGGCGGAGTTGGAGGTTTAGTATGTATCTCGCGCTGGGTGAGGGAGGATGTACCACTCCGCTCTCTTGGTCGCCTGAACTAGTGCAACGCTAATCATGGCCGAGGTGTGAACAATATTATCACAACTTTTTAAACAAATCAAAATACCACAGAAACAACTAGTAAGGGCATACCGTCCACTAATGCTAATGTATTTAATGAAAATGAGGCCACTAGCATTAATTCGTGTGTTATTGTGGAGTATTGTGGTGTGTTGTGATGGTGTTAGTGGATTTGCATTCACAGCTCCTGAAAATTGTAAGTGGACGTTGCGTGATGCCGGGGCTAAAGCAAGAGGAGCCCAGGTGATATTGTCATGTAGCTTACGAACCATCGGCAGTGACTTCGATACCAGAAACTTTTCCGTCTCACAAAGTGAACATATAGCGGAGTTAAGTGTACAGTGTAGCGATGTGCTGTTCTTCCAGTCCTCCCTTCAGTCCCGGGTGTTTCAACGGCTGTATAACCTCGATAAAATTGTCATCGAGTATTGCAAGCTAACAGAGCTACCGCCAGGCGCTTTCCTAGGGCTGGATGGAATGCGGCAGCTGACAGTGAGGACCCACAACAGTGACTGGAGTGCCATGGCCCTAGAGTTGACCCCTGACAGCCTGGTGGGGATGCCGCACCTTGAACGCCTGGACCTGGGCCAGAACAATATTTGGAACCTGCCGGAGCGAGTGTTCTGCCCCCTGCCTGCCCTCCGTCACCTCAACCTCACGTGGAACCGCCTTCAGGATGTGTCAGAAGTAGGGGTTACTGGCAGCTGTGGTGCTCATCTCCTCACCTTGGATTTATCTGGCAACGACCTGGTCCTACTGCCGGAAGCTGGGTTGGCAGGGCTTGAATCGTTGCAGGAGCTCCACCTACAGTACAATGACGTGTCCATGCTGGCTGACGGGGCATTCCTGGGGCTGACATCGCTCCACATCCTCAACATGTCCAGCAACCATTTGGTAGCACTGCCACCCCAGGTATTCAATGAGACCTTGAGCTTGACCGAACTCTACCTGCACAACAACACAATCAGTGTCCTCGCACCTGGCCTCTTCACCGACCTTACTCATCTTACCGTCCTCGACCTCTCCTATAATCAGCTGACATCGGAGTGGGTATCTACAGGTACCTTCAGTGGCCTTCTTCGTCTGGTGGTGTTAAATCTCAGCCATAATCGCCTGACCCAAGTCACTCTTGACATGTTCCGTGATCTGTCGGCGCTGCAGGTGCTAGATCTTAGCCACAACCAAATATCGGTGGTGAGAGACATGACATTTTCTCCATTGGCTAATTTACACCGCCTTGATGTGAGTTACAACCACCTGCAAAAAGTGGAAGCTCGGAGTTTGGCTGGCCTTCATGTCCTGGCTTCCCTCTCTGTCTCTCATAACAACGTGTCCTGGGTGTCTCCCGAAGCCTTTGACAACTGTACCAGCCTTCGTGACCTACGGTTAGAACACAACCAACTGCGTGAGGTCCCTGAGGCTGTGAGAGAGGCTACATCACTACGGACACTGAGGTTGAGCCATAATCAGCTGGCTGGTGTCACCCAGGCAGATCTCACCAGCCTCGCTGCCCTGCGTCACCTTGATCTCTCCAATAATTTTCTACGTGGAATCTGCAAGTCCTGCCTGGCTGATCTGGGAGATATCGAAGTGCTGGATCTGTCCAGGAATGAACTGGGATCGGTACCACATGGAGTGTTTGACACCAACACAGCACTCAGGCTGCTAAGGATGGACGGTAATAAAATGAGTGACATAAACGGTTTATTTGCATCATTACCAAATTTAGTGTGGTTGAATGTGTCTGACAACAGGATTACCTGGTTCGATTATGCCCTTATACCTGCCCAGCTACAGTACCTGGACCTCCACAACAACAGTATCAGTGATCTGGGCAACTATTTCAGCCTTGAGGGTAAGCTACAGCTGCGCACCTTGGATGCTTCACACAACAAGCTGGAATCTCTCACTGCTGCCTCCGTCCCACACAGTGTTGAACTCCTTTTCGTTAATAGCAACAAAATCACGAGTATCAGTGGTGGAACTTTTGCAGACAAAAGAAACCTGTCAATGGTGGACCTCTATGATAACCTGTTAAGTAAGCTCGACCTCAATTCTATTAGCCTACCACCTGTACCTGAGGATCGCAAGCTTCCAGAGTTCTATATCGGTGGAAATCCAATATTTTGTGATTGCAACATGGAGTGGATGCACCGAGTACACCAGATAAGTGGCTTAAGGCAGCACCCTAGAGTCATGGACCTAGACAAAGTTACCTGCACCCTACCATATCCTAGGGCACAGGATAATCGTGTGGCCTTTTTAGAAACTCAGCCTTCCCAATTCCTCTGTCCTTATACTTCACACTGTTTCGCACTGTGTCAATGTTGCGACTTTATTGCATGTGATTGTCAAATGAATTGTCCAGAAGGGTGCTCTTGTTATCACGATGAAACTTGGGCTACTAATATCGTGGACTGTTCAGCTCGAGGTCATCACCATCTACCTGAGGACGTGCCCATGGATGCCACAGTTGTTTTTATGGACGACAACGAAATTCCTGTCCTGGATGCCCACAGACTCATTGGTCGCAAGAATATGATGTCATTATACCTGAACAGTTCCCGTGTAGAAAAAATCCAAAACAGAACATTCCACGGACTTTCTTCTCTTAAAACACTGCATTTACATGATAATCAACTGACAGAACTAGTGGGTTATGAGTTTGAACAGTTGGAACACTTAAGGGAGCTTTATCTTCACAATAATCGATTAAAAAGCATCAATAATGTCACCTTTGCAGGATTGCAACTTCTGCAGGTCCTACGTCTGGATGGCAACGCCCTGGTTAATTTTCCAGTGTGGCAGTTAAAGTTGAACAAACAGCTGCATGACGTTTCTCTAACCACCAACCCCTGGTCTTGTCGCTGTCAGTATATGGTGGACTTCAAAAATTGGCTCATCAGAGAGACTGACGGGGTAAGAAACGCCAAAACCATCGCCTGTGTCTCTAACTCAACTGGAGAAGCAGGCCCATTTGTCCTAGAAAGCTCGTACTCGTGTGAAAACTTCGTAGCCACCAGCATCGTGCAAGAAAAAATCGAGAATGACTTCCTGCAACCTGTGCTAATAACTCTGGGTATCTTCTTTATTGTGTTAATTTCTGGGGTGATACTGGCTGTCGTAAGGGTGCGACTCCAAACTGGTGCCGCCAAAAAGTGTGGAATAAAATGTTTCCCTACTCAAACTACAGCTGCCAATGACGATGAAAATGGACTGTTATATGATGCTTTTATAAGTTACAGTGAGTTGGACGCATCGTTTGTGACGGAAGTGCTGGCGCCAGAGTTAGAAGGAGGCGAACAGAGCTACCGAGTGTGTCTCTCCAGTCGTGAATATCAAGCTTCTGGAGCCTACCTTGGTGACTTCATTATTCAGGCAGTGCAAGCTAGTCGAAGGGTGATTTTGGTACTCACTAGAAACTTCCTGGATCATGAATGGTGCAAGTTCTCCTTCAAAGCAGCCCACCTGGAGGCCCTGAAGAACATGAAGGGTCGAGTTGTGGTGGTGACGTGTGGTGGGGCGGGGGAGGCAGAGGGGGACCTGGATGGGGACCTGGCAGGCATGTTGTGTGGTGCCACTTCATTACGTTACGAGGATAAAACCTTCTGGGCGAGACTCCACGCTGCCATGCCCCCTGCTGGTGATACCTCCCCGTGCTTTATCACTGAGACTAACTACGTCATGAGAAACAGTGTGCCGAGCCTGGCACCCCCTCATCAACCTAGACGCAACCCTGGGGGCCAACTAGTGTCAGGTTTGGTCCTGACAGACACCCTAAAAACGCCACCTCACTGTCGTCATCACCACGCCCAACAAGCATCACTCAGCACCGAGGGGGGTGACTTGGATAAAACCTTCGTCAGTGTGGAGACCACCCAGTCCTCCCTCGGCCACTCCTACACCTCCATAGACTATGCCGCCGCCAGAGGGTCACACATATACGCCTCTATAGACGAAAGCACCCCTGCCCTACCGCCCCCACCTCCCACCACCTTACCCGCCCTCACCCACCTACACCATCATCTACGACACCACCATCACCACCAAACCCCTGAAAGACACCACCACCTACCCCACGACCTCCACTGCAGCCTTCAACACCAACAGCGGCACTCCTTCCCTGTCGCGCCCCTGCAGGTACTAGAACAGCCTGAATTGAGTGCTTCCTACTTCATTTAATAAGTGGCATAGCGCTGTGGTTAACTATAAACTCTCATCTTAATCGAGCGAGAAATTGTCATGTCCCTATCTGAATTACCGAGTACTGAGTTAATTTTAGTATTGCAATATATCGTCTATCATGAAAACAAACTATTAATATAAACACAGACAATTTTCATGTCCACATCATAAATACCGAACACTGACTTGATTTTATCAATTAAATATAGGCCTATCGTGTATCATGCAAACAAAATATCAATATGAAAAACAAAAATGAAAACAAATACAAAATGTAGTATCGGTAGTTTCTTAATTTGCAATCGAGTGTCATGAAGTCGCTTGATAGGGAATGACATATCTAGCCCGGTTAAGATGAACAGAGTATAGTGTGTGGGACAGTGGGGGGTCTTGTCTGTGATGTGCCTCGTCCGTGGGTATTATAGAACCAAGTGGAGGTGACAGTTGACGATAGTACCGGTATAGAAAACAGCAGTAAGAACCATAGCATGATAGAAATTGTGTACCGTATTTTGATATTTTATGTCCACGAATTAATAATTAAGGTGGAAATAATTATATTTGGGAGTAAAGTTTTTATCAAATACTACGTTCGAAATCTTGGTAAACGATAATTTTATTTCTGTATTATAAAGCAAATGTATTGGTCTAAGTCGAGAGTTACCTTTGAAATATGTATATACGGTATCTTTACAGACACAAATAGTAATTGTGTTCTGATAAACAATGAACAACGATTTGTATACATCATCAGTATGGATTTGCACTAGTAAGATTATCTAATATACAACACAATATATATTATATAAACATACAGTATATAATGATGCCCAGTGATAACATGGACTGAGCTGATATTTATGGTACCAGTATAGCACCAATGCTAAATTAGTACACTTTAAAAGTAGTGTGAACTAATGAGTGTTATATAACGAGTCACTTTGTCAGTCATATGTTTGTATTTAACCTACCACTTAATGCTTCCTTAAAGTTATAAATTATCTACTTTTCACTTTATATCTTCAGTATATTCCGGTACCGGTAAATATTAATACCGGTATATATATATATATATATATATATATATATATATATATATATATATATATATATATATATATATTATATACAGTATATTCCATATATTTTAATATTACAAAATATTAAAGTGAGATTATGACTTACCGGTATATGATTTCAATGGGGAACTATATTATTATGACTGGTATATTCTACAATAATTAACCCGGAAGCAATGGTTGAAAATATGGACGTTTATATTCGTTTGTTAAAGGGGATATATCACTAGGCTTTATTTGAATCTATCTCGAGTACTCTGATATTATTATTATATAACAATTATTTATCTACTGCATACTAAAGATTAAGAAGTTATTTATATTTTAGAAACTTTGGATTCAATTATCGGTACCAAACATTAAAATATTGTAATACTTTAACCTATTTCTTCTGAGCTTTGTAATAGTGTTTACAGATATAACCTGTTAAAGCAGAAACATTAATTTGAAGACGGGGTCCTATTCACAGTTATTTGATCTATTCGTATTTATGTTTTATTGTTATATTTTTCTTATTTACAAATTGTTTTATTCAGCATAGGAAGGGATTACCTGGTTTGTCACTTCCGGTTCATCAGTTATCGGTATTTGTATCAATTTGATCAAGCTTAACTTTTTGTCATCTAGGCCTAATACCGGTACGGTACTCAAGGTTGGCGAAGTACCGGTATTGCCCAGTATAATATCCTCTCAGACTATTAAAGTAAATAAAGGGTTTTCTTACAAACTTTTTAGCAGCAGGTATCTAATTTTGTTTTTCTTTTCTCTTTTTGTTCACCCGATTAATAAGCATTTGTACAAAGTGTATGTTTTTGTTCTGGTGTGTTGATTTTACTGTGCAGTACTGTACAGGCATGATATTATGAACACTCAAATTTGTGCTCAGTATTTTGTTTGTGATTCAGATTTTGTAGCTATCGAAATATTCTTTGAGATTGTTCATTTTACATTTCGTTTTAACGCTTTCACTACCGAGGATGTATGTGGTTATATTTCAACTATATTTAGACGATTTTGTGCAGTTTAAGAAGGATCTATGGTAGCAAAATGGGTTAGGTGAGATAGTTGGAAGCCTGTTAGTTGCTGAGGTCCTTTGGAAACTGAATAACATCGTCTAATAGTAGCCAGGATAAAGTCAAAAGACGTCGCCCGGTACAGAAAGGGTTAATGTGTCGAGTGTTGTGTTGAGGAAGGATAAATGTGTTGAGTGTTGTGTTGAGGAAGGATAAATGTGTCGAGTGTTGTGTTGAGGAATGATAAATGTGTTGAGTGTTGTGTTGAGGAAGGATAAATGTGTCGAGTGTTGTGTTGAGGAAGGATAAATGTGTCGAGTGTTGTGTTGAGGAAGGATAAATGTGTTGAGTGTTGTGTTGAGGAAGGATAAATGTGTTGAGTGTTGTGTTGAGGAAGGATAAATGTGTCGAGTGTTGTGTTGAGGAAGGATAAATGTGTCGAGTGTTGTGTTGAGGAAGGATAAATGTGTTGAGTGTTGTGTTGAGGAAGGATAAATGTGTGTTGTGTTGAGGAAGGATAAATGTGTCGAGTGTTGTGTTGAGGAAGGATAAATGTGTCGAGTGTTGTGTTGAGGAAGGATAAATGTGTTGAGTGTTGTGTTGAGGAAGGATAAATGTGTTGAGTGTTGTGTTGAGGAAGGATAAATGTGTCGAGTGTTGTGTTGAGGAAGGATAAATGTGTAGAGTGTTGTGTTGAGGAAGGATAAATGTGTTGAGTGTTGTGTTGAGGAAGGATAAATTACGTGTATTATAAAATATCAGTTACGCCGTGAGGGATTAGTACCGTAGTAGAATGATATGAGACAGTACCGGTATTATTTAAGGGGGTCACCTGTTTTGGTTCTGTCCTTTTCTATCTTTACTTGTATCCATTTGGCCCCATTCAGCCTACTGTTTTAAGACGTTTATCCCCATCCAGGTGTCAATTTCTTACTGGTGAGCGGTAGCGAGCCAGCATATTTTTAATTTTGCTAGACAGCAAGCTAAATTTATACATTTTTCGATAGAAAAATGTCTCCGGCGAAGCCGGATTTCTTCATATAATGCTGGCTCGCTATCGCTCGCCAGGAAGAAATCGACACCTAGATGGGGATAAACGTCTTAAAATAGTTGGCTGAATGGGGCCGAATGGATACAAGCCAGAGAAAGAGAGAAAAGGACAGAAATAACAAAAAGCAGGTCACCCCCCTTAAGCTGTGACAAAGTACCGGTATTATATTGTGAACACGTAGGCTATCCGTTATGCTGTGAGAAAATGTCAATTATGCTGTGAAAAAGTATTATTTATGCTGTTAACAAGTATCAGTTATGCTGTAAGAAACTTCCGGTATTATAATGTGAGAAGGTATCAATTATACTGTGAAAGGATATCATATTTGCTGTTAAAAAGTGTCAATTATGCTGTGAGAAAGTATCAGTTATGCTGTGAAAAATATCAGTTATGCTGTTAAAAAGTATTAATAATATTATGCTGTGAAAAATTATCATATATTATGTGAAAAAGTGTAATTTCTGCTGTGAGAAAGTACCGGTAATATAATGTCAACTGTGTGTCACCTCCCTAGTAACAACAGAGTAAATAATGTTGTTGTTTGTGCTGAGTCTAGTCAAGTGGTGTGTGTCCTTCAGTGCCTTGCTATATCGGCCTTCGGTTTGTCAGTGCGTGTATGTGGGGAGGGGTGGCTATGATCCACCTTAAATCAACTTTGAAAAGATGACAGAATAAATAAAAACACCATTTGAGGAGGAGCACTTTATTGAGAACGTTTCGCAGATAGCTTCTTGTGACCTGAAGAAGCTATCTGCAATACATTGTCAATAAAGTGCCTCTCCTCATATGGTGTTTATTGCTAGATTCAATGGCCCGTAGTTTTAAACGTTGGGAAGGAGCTGACTCTCACTTTACCTGTGTTATCTTTAATAGACTAGATACCATCACTTATTATATTTACAGGTACGAGAGAAGTAAGGGGAGAGTTTGCCCTTTCCTATGTTTAAGACTGTGATTCATTGTTGTATGTATTCGGAAGGTGGGCCCTCTTATCTTCTCTGTGTTCATTTAGCAAAACAGCAATACGGAATAAGGTAAGAGTGATCACCTTCCCTTGTTTAAAACTGCTGCCTATAGACTTAGCTTTAGGTATGGGCAAGGTGTGGGCTCAATCATTCCCTGTGTACCTTTTAGTAGAGGAAGGGGAGAGTGGGCAGGCACCTTGAAGTGTTTATGATTATGAGCCACAGACCCTATGGTAAATTATTTCAATCATATAATGAATACCGGTAGTTGTTAAATTAAATAAATTCAGGGTGTCAAACCGGAGCAATTTTGTTTGTAAGACTTTACTGAATATGAGAAGCAATACAGGAGGAAATTAACATGACATAGCAGTGTTTTGGCCATGTTATCACTTCCGAAGACATAATGTGAACTATAAATCATTCTTTAATAATTACATATACAATAATACAGACTGGAAATAATGGACTCTGCTTTCGTTTGACACCGTGAGTTGTTTCAATCCTGTTACCGACAGATCATGTAATAAGCTTCGGAAGGTTTTCTGGAAATTCAGTGGCTGAGAGCTATTGCTTCTTACGGTATCTTAAATTTCGAGAGAACTTTCTCAGCAAGATTAAACATCATCTGGAGGCAGCCTAGATTGAATAATTTTAAAACGAACATAATTTGATTAAGAGGGTTAGACAGGGAGCGGTCAATTTCCTTTATGTTGAAAATATTAAAGAATGGCGATGCGAGAAAGAGCTTGACCAATTGTATATAAATGTGCAAATTATTAGTATTATTCTCGCATAACTATTCACCGGTAGGACATTAAAATGGTACTAATTTGGGCATATGACCGCCCCATATTTACCGCAGGGTCTGTAGTTAGTGTCATTACCATTGATAGTCTTCTATATGCAGGTCTGAGGCACCCCTTTATCCCAGTCCTCCAACACTCTTATTGTTTATTAGGTCACTAGTTATGTGTACCGGTATATTAAGTTATTGCACTGAGTCATACATTATATTATTTACCCCTTCTGTGCCGGCGATGTCTATTTAGTTATTTTCTAGCTATATTTAGACGATTTTATACAGTTTAAGAAGGATCTGCGGTAGTACAAAGGGTTACGTGAGAAAGTACGAAGCCTGTTAATTGTTGGAGGCCCTTTAAACTGAAGACAATCGTCTAATAGTTGCCAGAATAAAGTTAATGGACGTTGCCGGTACGGAATGGGTTAACTTGTACATTAAGCGTATTATACTTAAATAGTTACTTTTCATTTAACCTTTTCAATCAGTATACGTGTTTATTATCCAGCTATCATTAGACTATTACATTAAGCCTAAGAAGGACCCATATGAATTGATGGGTTGGAGATGAATTCCTAGAGGTCATTAGTAAGTTGAATACAATGGGGTAACAATAGCAAGGATATAATTAGATTCTGCATGATTGGAAGGGTTGTAGTTGTTTTTTATAGGGGCTTGTTTGTCATGAGAACTGTGATTATTTGTACCGGACAATGGCATTATTCTTGATTTTTCACCCGCTGGTATCTTCAGTTATAAAAGGGATGGGGTCGACCAAACAAATTATGCGCTATAGTCCAAACAGTACGCGATGTCGATAACATATACTGTATACCCACGAAAGATGAGTTACATATATAGCCTAAATGTATACAAAAGATGACTTACATCAATAAAACTAGTGTCAAAATTTATCAATACTACTGTATATTGAAAATTAGGTAGCATATTTTGTTAGAATTAAGTCCGAACTGCCTAAGAGGGTCCGTAAGGTCTGTATATCTATGTAGCTCTACGTAACTAGGCCTATTTTACTATACCTTGTTCAACTAGGCCTATGGTATTTGACTACACCTTGTTCTTCATAGGTACGCCAAAAATCACCACCCCAATTTCTCATAACTCAAAGTAAATCAAGGTAGCGGAACTGTTTTATCTGTTTCGCGACTATTTGGACTATCGAGTACGAATTGGCCCTGCCTGTGGAAGTGTGGCCATGTGGACTAAGGCGCTCCACTTGTTGCTCCACCACCTCCCCACACCAGACCATAGGGAATGGTGGGGAGGGGGGGGGGGGGGGATGTACAGGAGACGGTCACGCTGGTCTTTTATATATATATATATATATATATATATATATATATATATATATATATATATATATATATATATATATATGTGTGTGTGTGTGTTTTCGCCTAAACATACGTATTTAAAGCCTACTTTCTTCATTTCCAATACCTTCCACTTCTCATATTTATACATTCCCGATACGGAACAGTTTGTTTAAGTTCTGTAATGGTTAACAGATCGTTACCTGTTCCTAACACGTATCAAAAACTACAATTAACCCCTTCTGTACCGGCGAGGTCTACTTAATTTTATCCTACCTATATTTCAACGATTGTGTGCAGTTTAAGAAGGATCTGTCGTAGTAGAAAGGTTTAAGTGAGATAGTTTGAAACCTGTTAATTTCTGGAGGCCCTCTTTAAACTAAATAAGATCGTCTAATAGTAGCCAGAATAAGTTAAAAGGATGTCGACGGTACAGAAAAGGTTAATAGCAACAGTTAACGGTACAGTATACCGTACCGTTTAGCAACCTACACAAAATACTGACTAAATAAACACGACCGACTGAGCCTAGTTTGGTATGCCTTGACGGTACCGGCACCCATCCCCAGGGTTCTGTCTTGTTACTCTGGGGTCTGTCATTTATTTATATGCCCCCCCCCCCCCATATCCTGGTTAACCCCTTCTGTACCGGTGACGTATTTTTAATTGTATTCTAGGTATATTTAAACGATTTTATGCAGTACCGGTGTATACAGTATAGGAAATATTTGTGGTAGTATAAGGGTTAAGTGAAATAGTTCGAAGCCTGTTAATTGCTGGATACCCTTTATAAACTCAATGAAATTGTCTAATAGTAGCCAGAATAAAGTTAACTGGACGGCGCCGGGACAGAAGGGGTTAACTCCATGTATAACGTCCCTTTCTCCCGTCCCCAGACTCCCTTTAATCGAAACTAGTCTCTGTACTAACCATTATATCATATAATGTTGCTCTGCTGTCATATCTAATACTATCCAAGCCTAGTCTATGCTCTGCTGTCATATCTAAAACACTCCAAGCCTAGTCTATGCTCTTCTGTCATATCTAAAACACTCCAAGCCTAGTCTATGCTCTGCTGTCATATCTAATACTATCCAAGCCTAGTCTATGCTCTGCTGTCATATCTAAAACACTTCAAGCCTAGTCTATGCTCTGCTGTCATATCTAATACTATCCAAGCCTAGTCTATGCTCTGCTGTCATATATAAAACACTCCAACCCTAGTCTATGCTCTGCTGTCATATCTAAAACACTCCAAGCCTAGTCTATGTGAATTATATCCTATCCTTACTTACCCTTCTCTTCCCATTGCCATATTAAGTCATATCCTGCCCTAACAAGTAGGCTTAACCCCTTCTATACCAGTGACGTACTTTTCATTATATTCTGGTAACTATTAGACGGTTTTGCTCAGCTTAGAAAGGACGTCTACCCATTAATATGCTACAGAATCTCTAAATTAATCCTTTTAGCTACCGTACCATACATCCTTCCTAAGCTTCATAAAATCGTCTAAGTGTAGCTGAAATCAAATAAAGAAGACGTCGTCGGTTCAGACACAACGTCATGGGTAGAGAAAGGCACAGTGCCGAGAATGCCTAAGGGAGACTAAACCCAAATGACAAAAATCGTGTTTATTGTTAAAAACATACGACAAGTTTCGACTGAGTCCACCTCTAGAGGGCTCTAGAGAGTCGAAACTTAGCTTGTCTTTAAAGCAATACAAACGTTTTATGTCATATGGTTTTAATTCTCCTTAATTCCGTCATGACTACAACATATCATATCCTGCCCTACCTTACCCTGGATAGAAATCCTACACTGACCTACATAATAATCTGTCCTGCATTCTTATTACTTCCCAGCTGTTTTAGCTAGTCTTGTGGTATTTTATCCTCCCTTTCCTTAGCTATCTTGTTTCACCCGAGCCCACCCAACCATTTACCTTCCTTCCCTCCTTTCCTTCAACTGGTACCATTGCCCCTCCCTTCCTTCCTTCCTCCCTCCCTCCCGTTCTGTAACCTTTCCTAAAGTACTGTAACCCAATCCTTCATGCCTTTGCCTCGACGTACCGGTACCATCCCATACATTCCTCTTACGGTACCACATTAATTGTGTCCTTCCCTGCAATTCCCAGCTCCTCTCTCTCTCTCTCTCTCTGGTGGGTGGGGGGAGAGCCTTCTGCTTTGCTATCCTTACCTTCCACTTTGTAGCAAATTATATGTTAACATTAAGTCCGGACTGCCTAGTAGGGACCGCAAGGTCTGAGCAGTCTATGTATATATGTAACTATATGTAACTCTCTCGCCTACGAATCAACGGTCTATCTCTACCAACGTATCCCAGATTATTTTATCTTCCTAATCTGCAAGGTTTTCGCTTCCCAGTCAAACTCGACCCTACTCTTCCTTTCCAAACTTCACCTAATCCTATTTTTCCTCTCCTAATCTCGTCCAATCCTACTTTCCCTTTTCTAAGCTGTCTTTTACAACCTTATTTAAAGTACCGTAGACCAGCTCGGCTCACCCCATCCTGATTCACCCCTACATCCAACCCTGCTACTGTTAATCTCACTCCCGCCAACCAAAACCTATCCAACCCATCAATTGCTATCCACATTCAGTCCCTATCCCCACTCATGACTTACTATCCTCAACCATCCCGATCTTCCCATTTATATCTTCATCCAATCCCTATCCAGCCAGCTATTCCCTATCCGACTCATCCCTAACTATCCTCATCCAACCGGATCTTCCCATTTCTCTTTATCCCTATTCTTACTCATCCCTTCCTATCCACATCCAACCCGATCTTGCCGTGTCTATCGTAATCCCTATCCCTATTCATCCACAACCAGCCCGATCTTCCCATTTCTATCCTCAACCAATCCCTATCGCTACTCTTCCCTCTCTTATTCAGCCGTATTCTCTCCTTTCTAAGCTTATCCAACCCCATCTTCCATTTATATCCCTACTCTTCCCTTATCCAGCCACCCTCTCTCTAAGGAAGCCCACCTCGCTTGTTTTCTCTTTATCTCCCTCTCTCTTTGGTTTGTATCCATTCTGCCCCATTCAGCCTACTGTTTTAAGACGTTTACCCCCATCCAGGTGTCAATATTTTCATGGCAAGCGGTAGCGAGCCAGCATATAAATATTTTTGCTTTGACAGCAAGCTAAATTTGTACATTTTTCGATAGAAAAATTTCTCGGGCGGAGCCGGGTTTCTCCATACAATGCTGGCTCGCTATTGCTCGCCAGGAAGGAAGCCACACCTGGATGGGGATAAACGTCTTAAAAGAGTTGGCTGAATGGGACCGAATGGATACAAGCCAGGGAAAGAGAGAACAGGAGAGAAAGATAAGAAAAAAAGCCGGTGACCCCCCCTTCGTTACGCCCATCCGATTCGACTGTCCCCCTGTCTAACCCCATCATACAAATAATGGAGGGGAACTATTGGTGGCTACTCTACGGTTGGAATATTTAAGGGGATAGGGATTTTAGGTTGGTCGTTTTATTAATGTGTATTATACTCTTCCCTCATCCAGCCACACTCACTCTCCTCACTATGCCTCTCCGATTCCCCTGTCCCTCTGCCTAACCCCATCCAGTCCAGTGCTATCCTACTCCACCACTTCCCCACACCTATAGCCACCATTGGAGGGGTATTCTTAAGGACGGTAGTGGCTACTTTTTGGTCCATGTATTTATATATTAATGTATTGGCTTGTTTCCTCGCTAGACCTCCATCTAGCTTAGTAAAACACCCCCTAGACCCCCTTTCAAGATAAATGTGTACATTTTTCGGTAGACAAATTTCCTTGCCAAAGACCGGTTCCTCTTAAAATTACAGGCTCGCTATCGCTCGCCTAAATTGACATTCTGAATGGCACAAAATGTCTTTATATAGACAAAGAAATGGGGAGAAAGGTCTTAAAATCATCAAACTAACGGGGCGAACGTCTTAAAATCTCAAAAGTAATGGGACTAAACATAATGTAGAAAAACAATTACCTCCCCCTTAAACGAGTCTTTCCCTTCGGAGAGCCACTAATAGGCCAAACAACTTGAACAATGACGTTACCTTGAGAAATGGGAGTGTTAATCCGTATACGCTCTGTAAACAACACTCACTCCCACAATATCCATTCGCTGTTAGGCGCTGTGAAGGAAAAGAAATATTAACCCCTTTTGTACCGAGTTGTCCTTGTAATTTTAATCTGGATATTATTAGACGATTTTATCCAGCATAGGGAGGACGTGTAACAATTATATGGCTTCAGACTAGCTTGATTATCCATTTTAACTACCACGGTTTCCTCCTAAGCTGCATAAAATCGTCTAAACATAGCTGGAATAACGCAAAATATATCCTCGATAAGGAAGGGGTTAAAGAGGAGATTTCCAATTGAGGGACTTGTTTATGGACCCCTTTCTCCCTCATTGCTTTTGATATTTTTAGATGTTTGCCCCATTAGTTTGGCGATTTTAAGAGTTTTCGCCCGATTTCAGTCAATGTTTAGACCTTTACGTGCCATTTAGGTGTCGAGTTTTTCCTGTCGAGCGATACCGAGCCTGTAATTGAAGAGGAAACAACCTTGGGCCGGGAGATTTTTCTACCGAAAAATTTACAAATTTATGTTGAAAGGGGGTCTAGGGGGTGTAACTATAAGCTTGATGGAGGTCTGGGGAACAAACTTAAAACCTCCCCTTAACCCCTTCTCTACCGATGACGTCCTTTTCATTATATTCTGGCAATGATTAGACGATGTTATTCAGCCTATGAAGGATGTCTACCAATTAAAAGGGTGCAGACTATCTCGATGACAAGGGTGCAGACTATCTCAATGACAAGGGTGCAGACTATCTCAATGACAAGGGTGCAGACTATCTCAATGACAAGGGTGCAGACTATCTCAATGACAAGGGTGCAGACTATCTCAATGACAAGGGTGCAGACTATCTCAATGACAAGGGTGCAGACTATCTCAATGACAAGGGTGCAGACTATCTCAATGACAAGGGTGAAGACTATCTCGATTAATCCTTTTAGATACCGTACCATTTATGCTTCCTAAGGTTCATGAAATCGTCTATATGTAGCTGAAATAGTATAAGGAAGACGTTTCGCTACTGAAGGAGTTGAGAATTAAGTATCAGCCCGTTCTTAACCCTTCCAAGCTCCAATATGCGTGTTTCTTTTTTCTTTTTTGGCTACTATTAGACGATTTTGCTTAGATTAGTAACGGTATATGGAAGTCAAAGGGTTGATTGATATAGTCTGTACCCTTTTAATACCCACAGATCCTTCCCAAGCTGCATAACATCGTCTAATGATAGCCAATATAAACTGCTAATACGCGTCAGAGCTTCAAGGGGTTAACATTAGGCTAATCATCAATTACAACCCCCAATGCACTTGAATAAACTAATGAAAGCATATGGTCCTCCCAGGATTCGAAGGGGTTAAGAATACCAGCCATGTCATAATTATCTTGTCCCTCCCTACCACCCATACGTCCTCAGACCTGCTGTAAATATTGTACATAAAAATAATTATAATAACTTCTTAATCTCCTGTTTCCGATGTATGAGTGTCACACGAATGCTTCTTTCCTCAACTTTTGGTCCACAAGTCCGATCTAGCAGCTTTGGAAATACCGGAATGCTTCTATAAGGATTTCGTCATCTATGCCACAAATGTACTGGTATTTCGTCATCTATGCCACAAATATATTGGTATTTCGTCATCTATGCCACAAATGTACTGGTATTTCGTCATCTATGCCACAAATGTACTGGTATTTCGTCATCTATGCCACAAATGTACTGGTATTTCGAGTCTAGTTGCCATCTATAATAATGAAGCAACCGTAAGATGCCGGTATCTCGAATTTAGTTGCCGATACCAGTGCAAAATATTCTCAAATTAATAATAATAATAATAATAATAATAATAATAGAGGTTGCCAGTATTAAGTTATGGATCAGAAGTTGGCGATGACAGCTCTCGTGTGATACTCCCTTAACCCTTTCAGTATGATGACGCTATTGTTGTATTATATTCAGGATGTCAGTGGACGATGTTATTCAGCTTAGGAAGAATTCTTGGTCAATTGAGATATAATGTTGGTAGTTAAAGGGTTAATCGAGATAGACTTAACCTCTGATTTCTCGAGGTCCTTCCTTAGCCTATTAAAATCGAGATAGACTGTGCCGCTTTGATCGCTCGAGGTCCTTCCTAAGCTGTACAACACCGTCCATCGGAAGCCAGACTAACATGAAGGCCAGCGTCCCGATACCGAAAGGGTTAACTTGCGTGATAACTCTGGCCAAAGTGTGACTAGCTGTTAAGGTTGATTCAAGGGGGGTCACCGGCTTTTGTTATCTACTTTTCTCTCTTTCTCTGGCTTGTGTCCATTCGGCCCCATTCAGCCAAAAGCTTTAAGACGTTTATCCCCATCCAGGTGTCGATTTCTTCCTGGCGAGCGATAGCGAGCCAGCATTGTATGAAGAAACCCGGCTTCGCCGGAGAAATTTTTCTATCAACAAATGTACGAATTTAGCTTGCTGTCAAAACAAAACAAAATATATATATGCTGGCTTGCTACCGCTCGCCAGGAAAATATTGACACCTGGATGGGGGTAAATGTCTTAAAACAGTAGGCTGAATGTGGCCGAATGGATGCAAGCCAAAGAGAGAGGGAGAGAAAGAAAAAAAAAGCGAGGTGGGGCCCCTTAAGGCGGGGGGCTGCTCTACCGACCGCGCCACCACGGGTACTTTTATATAGAGAGAATCAAATATTACATAAAACATACATTTTAATTAGATACAAATAAAAAGCTGAATGATTGTTCCTGCTTGTCTGATTTCCTTGGACCTTGGGTAGGGTAGATATATCTATGTATTAAGTTGGTTTGGAGAGTTATAGAAATGTACGGTCGCGCTAATAAGTCATGTCTCAGCTGTCATTACGTTTGGCTTGCTGTGTGTTGTATTAATGTCTGTTAGATGTTGAACAGAGTAAGTAAGTGTAGGAACATGTTTGTATATCTCACTCGAAATGAATAAATCAAGTTTAGATATTGCTGATATCAATTATGGATACACACATACTTGGTGCCGAGACATCACTTATTACGCCGATTGTACAGTCGGGGGTATTAAGTGTTGTCATAGATGCCAGTGGTTTTCGCTCAACAAGTGTTATTGGTACCTTTATAGTTACTGGGAAAATGCTTATCCCTCAGAGTATTAGTCAGTGTCCGAAACTTTGTGAAATATCTGACAACACTTATTAACCCCGACCGTACACCATACAGTATTCAACTTCAAAATTGACGTAATAACTGAGTAATCAACAGGGTGTCAAACAAAACCAGACTCCATTATTTTCAGTCTTAATTATTGTATACCGGTATGTAAAGGTAAAATTATGGTTTATAGTTCACATTATGTCTTTGGTAGTGATCACATGGCGGAAACAATGCTATGTCTTGTTAATGATCTTGTATGCCTTCTCATATTCATTCAAGTCTTCAATCAAAACTGCTCCAGTTGGACACCCTGTTAAAATATATTGGAGGGTAATGGAAAATAGAAACAAATTTTCCCAATATAAACTTGCCATAAAGCAGGTTGTCCTCCTAATAGACCACTTGCGAGTGTCTGGCTATAAGGAAATTGGAGCTGTAAGTACCGGTATCGATATTTAGCTGACTTACCCTAAGAGGTACAATACAGTTATAGCGCATATATATAAACATGAATTATCAAATTATGAATAACATTTTAAAACTCACATAAGTTTGACAATTTCTACTACAGTTACACAGCTCCAACTTCCTCAATACCCGAAACTCGCAAATGATCAATTTACTGTTCTGAGAACCAAGTTTTCTTCATAATAGTAAGCCAATCCGGTACATAAATGGTTGCTGTATAGGCCTAACATATTAATACATTTAGACAAATATTCAGTACACAAAAGTTTAAATATAAAATATATATCGGCAATTTATGATACCGGTACCAGTATGGTTCTCTGCGTACGGTAGCATATAATGCGCTAACTATATACAAATATATGATACCGGTACCTGTATGGTTCTCTGCGTACGGTACCGTAGCATATAATGCGCTAACTATGTACATATATATGATACCGGTACCAGTATGGTTCTCTGCGTACGGTAGCATATAATGCGCTAACTATATACATATATATGATACCGGTACCAGTATGGTTCTCTGCGTACGGTAGCATATAATGCGCTAACTATATACATATATTGATACCGGTACCAGTATGGTTCTCTGCGTACGGTAGCATATAATGCGCTAACTATATACATATATATGATACCGGTACCAGTATGGTTCTCTGCGTACGGTAGCATATAATGCGCTAACTATATACATATATATGATACCGGTACCAGTATGGTTCTCTGCGTACGGTAGCATATAATGCGCTAACTATATACATATATATGATACCGGTACCTGTATGGTTCTCTGCATACGGTAGCATATAATGCGCTAACTATATACATATGATACCGGTACCAGTATGGTTCTCTGCGTACGGTAGCATATAATGCGCTAACTATATACATATATATGATACCGGTACCAGTATGGTTCTCTGCGTACGGTAGCATATAATACGCTAACTATATACATATATATGATACCGGTACCAGTATGGTTCTCTGCGTACGGTATTGTAGCGTATTAACATCCCCATACAAAGCAGGTGAAATAAATGACGTAGAGAGTGTACAAAGAAATTTCACTTCGCATATAAGTTCGATAAAACAGCTACACTATTGGGAGCGTTTAAGAGCACTGAATCTGTACTCACTGGAACGTAGAAGAGAACGTTACCTAATAATATACACGTGGAAAATCGCAGAGGGTTTAGTACCAAACCTACATACTCCGATAGTCATGAAATTCAGTGATAGGAGAGGCTGGGAATGCGAAATCCCCCGGATGAATAACAGGGGTGCTATGGGCTCTCTGCGAGAGGGCTGGTTATCACACAGAGGCCCACGTCTCTTCAACAAACTCCCACGGCGAGTAAGAGACATGAGGGACGTCTCGTTAGACAGCTTCAAGAGAGCCCTGGATGTCGAACTGCAAAAGGTGCCAGACGAGCCCATCCTCGCAAGGGAGCGAGCTGTCGCTTCAAACAGTCTACTGCACCAAATCACCACCCAAAACGAGGGGCGTCGGGCTCCTTGGTGCCGCTAGAAGAGTGGCGAACACATCATAAGGTATCATAAGGTAAGGTAAGGGTATGACCTAAAGAAAATTATAACGTACAAGCGAACGCTAAAGCAGAAGATACCTTATAATTCCACCCAGAACGAGGGGCGGCACGCTCCTCAGTGGCGCTAGATGAGTGGCGAACACAACCTTAGGTAGGTAGGTAGCTATCATGCCTTCAATCTACAAGTGATAAAATGCTTAACAAACACGACTGACGCAAACTGATTAATTTCATTGTGATTAAATTCATAAGCCTGATGACTGGCATAAAGTGATCAATTTGACCAGTAGAGCCGCAATATAGTGCTCCTCCACATATGGTGCAGATACACAATCAATTATGCCTGGCTAATAAGGAGGCATATTGTAAGCATTATTCGGTGGCGCAAGAAATTGATAGTACAGGTGTGATCAGTTTTTGTTTAGTTTTACTATATATATATATATATATATATTGCTTTTAGGTACGATATTAGTTACAATATACAGTACACTTGAAATGCAAGGAGAATTTGAAAATAATTCCTTTACTTTATAATGATTAATTTTACTCATGATACCCATTAATTACATGACAGGCCTAAAATCTTGACCAGTACCGGTAACCTCTATAACTCATAAACGACTAGAGTAATCGAGCTAATATTTCTACCATTTAGGAAAGGTTATCCAGGGAATAAATGTGGCAATGTACAGTCCATTTGTTCTAACCTCTTTTGACTTAAAGAGGTAGGTGGTATCGATTTCTGGCCTACTTATAATGAATGGACTATAGTTTAAATATATACTTGTGGCCGTGAGAATATGAAATACCTCCAAGTTCAGAAATAGTCATAAAGGTATAATGTAAAGGAACTATTAGTGGCAACTGGACTATTTAATTAGTTCACAACTCCTTAGACAGTCATTGTGAAGATTAGTGGATTTCTTCATTTCATGACGAATAAATAGCCATTGGGATAGTGAAATACATTATACTTTGCATCGGGTACCATATTCATTAATTGCAGATATTTATTAACCACTTCTGTATCGGCAACATCATTGAAATTTAATTGTGGCTTTTATGAGACGATTGTATTCAGTTAAAAGAGGCCTCCAGCAATAAACAGGCTTCTAAGTACCTCACTTAACCATATTTACTACCACAAGTCCTTCTTAAAACTGCTTAATATCGCCTAAACATAGCTAGAAATAAATTAAAAAGATTTTCCGGTACAGACGGCGTTCATTTTGATATAGTCCATTAGCTTACCTATAACATTTGTTCAGTCTACACGATTGTTTATAAGTAATTGTACCTTTTGATAACAACAGTATTACTATCTTACAAAACTTTCCGGTACCAAACTCGAGTTGGTAGTTCCGACGGTGTGTTTCAAATACCGTAGCAAATGGTCTTTAATGTTATTCGCACTCCTTACTCAACATCTGACAGACATTATTACGCTGCAAAATAAGTGATACATAAATGAACTCGTTTAGCCAACAGTACAGTCACTGTTGAAAGTTGTGGACCTTCTTCACTATTTCAAATCCGGTTATCGCTCTATTCATAAGTAAACACATAAAATCCGTATTAAAACACATGGCTTAAGGGGGTAGCGCTTCTTTTTTGGTCTATATAGTTCAATATTAATTGATTTTTGAGTTTCCTCGCTAGACCTCCATTAAGCTTTTAAAAAATACACCCTAGACCCCTTTTCAAGATAAATTTGTACATAAATTGTTTATTATATACATAAATTACCTTGATATAGGTATAACTAGTAGGATTAGTAAATTCGCAGACGATACCAAAATATGGAGAGCAATAGATTCAGATAGCGACATAGAGTGCCTCCAAAGGGATCTAGATACCTTACACGAATGGTCACTAAATTGGCAGATGTATTTTAACATTGACAAATGCAAGGTATTAAAGATAGGGAAGACGAATACTAATGCAAAAATAAACTAGCTAATGCTGAATTAGAAAACTCAGACTGCGAGAAAGATGTGGGTGTGTTTGTTAGCAACGATTTGAAGCCTAGAAAACAATGTATAAGCGTTCGTAACAAGCCAAACAGGATTCCCGGGTTCATCTCTAGGAGTGTGAGTAACAGAACTGCCGATGTTATCTTGAAACTTTACGTGTCATTAGTGAGACCTCATATGGATTATGCTGTCCAATGTTGGTGTCCTTATTACAGAATGGACATAGATTCGTTGGAGAGAGTACATCGAAGAATGACAAACATGATTCATAGTATTAGAAATATACCATATGAAGAAAGATTGAACAAATTAGGCTTACATTCGTTAGAAAGACGCAGAGTTAGAGGGGATATGAGGGAAGTGTTCAAGTGGGTTAGTGGGATAAATAATGGAGACATGAAAAATGTACTGAAGCTCAGTGATAGCGAAAGAACTCGAACAAATGGTTTCAAATTAGATAAATTTAGTTTCAGAAAAGATATAGGCAAATATTGGTTTGGTAACAGAGTTGTAGATGGGTGGAATAGGCTACCAAGTGATATAGTGGGATCAAACACGATAGGGAGCTTTAAGATAAAATTAGATAGGCATATGAACGAGATAGGTTGGGTGTGATGGGGATCTGCCGGGTATGGGCCAATCGGCGCTCAGCAGACCCCCGTAATCTTGTGTTAATCTCTGACCGTTTTGGTGGGGTCAGTACTCAAGGTATTAGTGAGTTGGGCCTATAATTGGGCCCTGAAATTGGGGTTGGGTGTGACAGGGATCTGCTTTGTGTGGGCCGATCGGCTTTTTGCAGACTCCCATTTTCTTATGTTCTTATTTTTCGGTAGAAAGATTTCCCGGCCGAAGGCCGATTCCTTCTAAAATTACAGGTTCGCTATCACTTGCTAGGAAAAAATCGACACCTAAATGGCACGAAAGGTCTTAATATTGACAACAAAATGAGGCGCAAGATCTCAAAATCGCCAAATGAACGGACGCCTTAAAATCGCAACTATTAAGGTAAACATGAGGGAGAAGGGGGGCCAGAAAAAGCGACTACCTCCCCCTTAAGTAAAGACTTGATGCTCGATGAGTTTTTTGTTTCTGTTTGGTTTAGGAGTGTTTGAATCCACTCCGGAGAGTTGACATATACAGTATAATGAATACAAACATTATTTGAGGAAAAGCATTCTATTTAACAACGTTCCGCAGATAGATACTTCATAAATATGTGGTTGTTAAGGGGGAATTATTCGCTTTTTTGGACCCCCTTCTCCCTCATGTTTAGACCCACTAGTTTTGCCATTTTAAGACGTTCGTTCACTAGTTTGGCGATTTTGAGACCCTTCGCCCCATTACTTTGTCAATATTAAGACCTTTCGTACCGTTTAGGTGTGGATTTTTTCCTGGCGAGCGATAACGAGCCTGTAATTTCGGCCGGGACATTTTTCCACCGAAAAATGTGCAAATGTATCTTGAAAGGGGGTATAGGGGGTGTTTTTTTGTGTTTTTTTAAAGCTTGGTGGAGGTCTAGCGAGGAAACTCAAATTTTAATAAATAAGTGAATAAGTAGCCCCCAAAAACAAGCACTAGCCCCTTAATGTGAGAGACTAAATTGCATGTGAAGTAATGAAGGTGGGATACAGCTTTGGTCCGCCAGCGTACACCAACCACCCACCCTACACCAACATTAGGACAGTACCACCACACCGACACTGGAGAGGAACAGGGAACCCCAACACCTGACTTAAAATACCTGCTCAGGGTCACCTGCTTTGGTTCTCTCATTTTCTTTCTTAGGCCTACTCTGGCTTGTATCCATTCGGCCCCATTCAGCCTACGGTTTTAAGACGCTTATCCCCATCTAAGTGTCAATTTCTTCTTGGCGAGCAATAGCGAGCCAGCAATATATGAAGAAATCCGGTTTCGCCGGAGACATATTTTTATCGAAAAATGTACACATTTAGCCTGCTGTCGAAAAATATTTTTAAAAATATGCTAGCTTGCTACCGCTCGCCAGGAAAAAAATTACACCTGGATGGGGATAAACGTTTTCAAACAGTAGGCTGAATGGATAAAAGCCAGAGCAAGAGAGAGAAAAAAGCAGGTCACCCCCCTTAAGGCCGAGTCACACGAGCGATTTTACCGACAACTTATCTCGGCAACCCCGGTCTTTAAGCGACGGAATCATAGTTTTACAATACCTCAGATAAACGATAATACTCATACCTTCCGTCTGGTTCATGACACCAATGCTATTAACCCTTTCTGTACCGCAGCGTCTTGTTAATTTTATTCTAGGTATATTTAGACGATTTTTTGCAGCTTAAGAAGGATCTACGGTAGTAAAAAGGGTTAAGTGAGAAAGTTTGAAGCCTGTTATTTTTTGGAGGCCCTTTTTTAAATTAATAAAATCGTCTATTAGTAGCCTGAATAAAGTTAAAAAGACGTCTCCGGTACAGAAGGGGTTAAACAGATGACTGAAATTGTGTCAGTTGGAAATTGCCGATCGCAAGTTGCCGGACATACCGCTCGTGTGAAGTTAGCTTATCCCTTTCTCTGGGGATTCAAGCGGTCAATCCTTTATTTTCGACGGTTTAGTGTTTACTCCTACGTCTTTAATTTTGAGAAGCAGAGTAAGGGGAGGTGTGGCGGAGTGGTCTTGCCACTGGCCTGGTAATCCAAAGGTCCCGGGTTCAAATCCCGATGTATCAATGGGAAGATATTATTGGGATGGAATTTGTGCTCTACCTAGTATCAGTGCATTACCACAAAGCCCACCGAAACGCTAATAAAATACCCTCATTATTCCCTGATTAAATAGCACTGTATGAATATTCCCATATTCAAAATATGCTATAGGGGTGCAATGCCTGGTGAGTTATCTGCTCAACAGGTGGCGTTGTGTGTGTGTAAGACTGTAAGAGTGAGAGTCCGAGTGTAGGGGGTGAGACAATGAAGCACGGGAACGAGGTGGCTTCAGAGATGGGGTCGCTTCGGGCCATGAGTGAGCACCGTGCCTCATGTGAAGGCAAGATGGCAGGTGCTCGTTGTACTCTACGTGCTTCACATGTCTCACTCCCTAGACTGGAACAAGACCTCACAGGCTTCACTGCTCATTGTGCAGCGGTGAATGTTCAGGCTCTCAGCCTATACCCGAGAGGGAGTAAGTTGGAATATAGAAAAAAAAAAAAAAAAAAAAATGTTTGCACTTATATTTGCGAACTCTTAATCTCTACAGTTTAAGTAATTGAGGTAAAATGTATGTATTCAAATAGTTCATAATAAGCAACACAGGATAATATATCTATTGGTAGTTGTCTATAAGAACATGTGTGTTCAAATGTAATAAAAGTTATATATAAAATAATGTGTTTCCATTGTGTACGTGTTCAATTTAGTACACATTAATTATTAAGACACTTCTTATGTGCATCCTGTTTGCTACATATGAACACACATACATACATACATACATAAAATTCTAAGACTGAGTGCTCCACACATACGTGCAGTTTCAGTCTCTTGTCCTAATGGCGGCGTTCCAGGCAACCCTGTTAAGGGCTGCTTCACTTGTCAAGTTTTTGGATTGGAGATCGGCACGTATGGTCCGATCCCAGGTTTTCCTCGGTCCACTCCTTGGTGCAGCTCCCTCCACAATCACAGACCTGCATTGTTTCACCCAATTGTGTTCATCCATTCTCTCCACATGTCCATACCATCCCAGTCTACTTGTACGCATCACCTAGCTAATACTCTGTATACCTAAACGTCTCCTCAACTCATCATTTGTTATTCTATCCTGCAGCCTGGCCCCACACATCCCTCTCACCATTCTCATCTCATTACGTTCCATTCTGTTGACATCCTCTACTTTAACAGCCCATGTTTCTGAGGTATATGTCATTGCACTTCTAACACATGAGGCATACACCTTTCCCTTCAGGGGGAGAGGCATTCTTTTCATGGTCAGAATTGGCAGCAGTTATCTGAACTTCCCGTAGTGCATCATACAACCGCTATCAGACTGAAAAACATTTAAAAGAGAGAGAGAGAGAGCGAGAGTGTGTGTGTGCGTGTTGTGAGACAGACCAACAAATATCGTGACGACCACCGCAGCGGGACCCTCACCTATAGTGCCTGGAGAAATGGACGACACACACCTACACAACAGGTACACACACACACACACACACTACGTACATACACACTCACAAGTACACACACACATGTATATACACCCACAGATACGCGCACAGATACAGGTACACACACACTCACACATAGAGGTACACAGAAATCTATAAACACACACACCATCACCTCTAGCACCTGGGGAGATGGACAATAAACACAAACATGCACATAAACACTATCGTAGTACTTCACAAACACTCCAGTATATCCTAAACAAACAAGTATATCGTCTATACATATGCCGTACTTGCACCCATATACACAGATACACAAACTATAGTATATCGTCTATACATATGCCGTACTTGCACCCATATACACAGATACACAAACTATAGTATATCGTCTATACATATGCCGTACTTGCACCCATATACACAGATACACAAACTATAGTATATCGTCTATACAAATACATAACTTATCTTTTCCCTACTCCCATCCCTCACACACACAATATCATAAATACACCCAATTGGATCATATTGAGGGTCGATCATTAATTGTATACACATTGTACATTGGATATGAAGGCTCTTTAAGATGAGAATGTTCATCAAAGAACCTGATCTTAATATATATATAAATTGTAATTATCTTTTTATCCCCGTAGGTGCCTGCTACAAATGTAGTCGACTAAAGATACCAGAATATATTTTAAAATGCGCCATCACACTGAAAGAGTTAAAACTGGACGAAATCACTTTAACCCATACAGTACCGGTGACGTCCTTATATATACAGTATATTGTGACAACTATTAGGCGATTTTCTTCAGATTAGGATGGACCTCTAACAATTATAAGGCTTCAAACTATCTCAACCAACCCTTTTAACTACCACAGATCCTTCCCAAGCTGCAAAATATCGTGTAAATATACCAAGAATAACAGGTAACACACGTCGCGGGTACTCAATGTGTTAAGGGGACAGTGGTTATTTGGGGGACTAATTATTTATATATTCATCTATTCTTATTAGTTACCTCGGTAGACCTTCATCAAGCTTAAAAAACACTCCCGTGACTCCCCCTTCAAGATAAATGTGTACATTTCTATCTATCTATCTATTGCCGGACGCCTTACTCCCCTTACGAGGGTGGTCATACACAGAATGCCCCCAAGCATTCACCCAAGAGTGAAACGTTACTCTCAAACTTTCTTCTACTCAACAGCTGAGCTCTGGAACTCTCTCCCAGAATCAGTCTTTCCCTCTTCCTATGACTTAAATTGCTTCAAACTCCGTGTGTCCAGGCATTTTGGCTCGAACGTCCCTTGATTTTGGCCCTGTCACTCTTTCAACTATGGGGGAGGCACTCGCTATAGGCAGTTATGCCTTTTGCCTCCCTCAATCACATAGAAAAAAAAAAAAAAAAAAAAAAGCGGACCAATTCCCTGTGAGAGGGACAACCCGAGCCAGTTTAGTAAAGGACTTACAGGATTGACCACTCAATTTAGGATCCGTCCGACTCCGAGGCCCTCTGTGTATCTTGTTAGCACTATTTTTCTACGGTGGTGTTCGGCTAATCCATCCACTAACCTGCCTTACCCTTATAAGCAGTACGGATTTCTATCAGGTTTACTCCCCTAGACAGGTTGCCAACCAAGGCTGACGAGTCCCATCCACCCGGATTTGTATAAGGTTGTCTCCCCTAGATGAGTTGCCGACCAAGGCTAACGAGTCCCATCCACCCATACATTTGTCATAGAAAAATGTCCCAGTCTCTTCTTAAAATAACAGGCTCGCTATCGCTTGCCATGAACAAATCGACACCTACATTAAATAGCACAAAAGGTCTTGATATTGATAGAGATATTGGACGAAAGGTTTTAAAATCGACAAACTTTTGGGGCGAAAGTCTTAACATCTGAAAACTAATGGGGCTAAATATGAGGAAGAAGGGGGACCAGAAAAACGACCCATCTCCCCTTGACTCGTATTCTTAAATATGCGTTTCCCTTCGCAGCGCCTGAGACCGTGTATAGAGATTAGACGGATTAGCGATCCCATATCTGATGCTATAAATAGTGTCATTTTTTAAGATATTTCGTCCATTATCGGCGCTGCGAAGGGAAAGATTGGTTTAAGAATATCACCCGCATAAACTGTTCCTATGTACAGTACGAGGCCGCATTTTGTTTGTCATTGACAATTTCTATATATGTATATATATAGAAAAATTAGAAAAGGCGAAATTCACCTACTTGCTTACTATCAGAATCTATCAAGACAGGTAAAAAAGGATATTAGGAAAGAAAAAAGAAATTATGAAATTAAGGTTGCCAATGACTCAAAAAATAATCCTAAAGCTTTTTACCAACTATATAAATCCAAGGTTAGAGATGTAATTGGTCCCTTAAAACTTCTATAGGAAAATTGACAGAAAGTGATTTAGAAATGTGCAGTACATTAAATAGTCAATTTCTTTCCGTTTTCACTAATGAAAATTTGGCACAGTTTCCAGAAGTCCGTAAGGTATACAGCGATAGTATAGAAAATAGGTTAAGTACGGTTACTATAAGTAGAAATGATGTGGTTAAGGAAATTGACAGACTGAAACCTCATAAATCGCCTGGTCCTGATGAGGTATATGCTAGAGTATTAAAAGAATGCAGAGATGAGTTAAGTTATCCATTAACATTTCTATTTAACAAGTCATTAGAAACAGGTATAGTTCCAGAAGCTTGGAAGCTTGCAAATGTAGTTCCGATCTTCAAAAAAGGTGATAAATCAATAGCATCCAATTACCGTCCCATTAGTCTCACTTCAATCATAGGAAAACTACTAGAGTCAATTATTGCTAGGAAAATGAGAAACCACTTAGAAACATTTAACTTAATCAATTCTTCTCAGCATGGATTCACTCAGGGACGGTCTTGCCTTACTAATTTGCTTAGTTTTTTCTCAGAGGTATATGAAGCAGTAGATAATGACAAGTCATATGATATTATATATTTAGATTTCAGTAAAGCTTTCGACAGAGTCCCTCATGAGAGATTGATGAGAAAGGTTGAGGCACATGGAATAGGTGGGGCGTTGTTAGGATGGATTAGGTCATGGCTAATTGGTAGGAAGCAGAGAGTCAGCATAAATGGTACCAAGTCAGAATGGGGAGCAGTCAAAAGTGGTGTCCCCCAGGGATCGGTATTAGGTCCCCTGTTGTTTCTTATATACATAAATGACCTAGATTTAGGTATAACTAGTAGGATAAGTAAATTCGCAGACGATACTAAAATAGGGAGATCAATTGATTCAGATAGCGATATAGAGTGCCTCCAAAGGGATCTAGATACCTTACATGAATGGTCAGTAAATTGGCAGATGAAGTTTAACATTGACAAATGCAAGGTATTAAAGATAGGGAAGATGCAAACAAATGTTAAATATAAACTAGCTAATTTAGAATTAGAAAATTCAGACTGCGAGAAAGATCTAGGTGTGTTTGTTAGCAATGATTTGAAGCCTAGAAAACAGTGTATAAGCGTTCGTAATAAGGCAAACAGGATTCTCGGGTTCATCTCTAGGAGTGTGAGTAACAGAACTGCTGATGTTATCTTAAAACTTTACTTGTCATTAGTGAGACCCCACATGGATTATGCTGTCCAATTTTGGTGTCCTTATTACAGAATGGACATAGATTCATTGGAGAGAGTACAGCGTAGAATGACAAAAATGATCCATAATATTAGAAATCTTTCGTATGAAGAAAGGTTGAAGAAATTAGGTTTACATTCGTTAGAGAGACGCAGAGTTAGAGGGGATATGATAGAGGTGTTCAAGTGGGTTAGTGGGATTAACAAAGGGGACATGGCAAATGTACTAAAGCTCAGTGATAGCGAAAGAACTCGTACCAATGGTTTCAAATTAGATAAATTTCGTTTCAGAAAAGATATAGGCAAGTATTGGTTTGGTAACAGAGTTGTAGATGGGTGGAATGGACTACCAAGTGCTATAGTGGGATCTAAAACTGTAGGGAGCTTTAAGATAAAATTAGATAAGCATATGGACGAGAAGGGTTGGGTGTGAAGGGGGATCAGCCGGGTTGGGCCAATCAGCGCTCTGCAGACCTCCATAATCCTGCGTTAATCTCTAACCGTTTTGGTAAGATGATCCTCAGGGTATTAGAGTGTGAAGCCTATAATTGGGCTTTGTAATTGAATTGGGGTTGTGTGGGACAGGGATCTGCCTTGCTTAGGCCAATCGGCTTTCTGCAGACTCCCATTTTCTTATGTTCTTATGTTCTTATTGATGCTGGCTATCAATACACGATTTAATTCAGCTTCGGAAGGAGTTTTGGAGTAATACGTTTATTTGGGATATATTGTACCCCATTGATTCCTGGATATCTTTTCTAAATGGTGTAAAATTACCTATGACGTCGTAACTAAAATGAAGAGAGGCGTCCTCGAATTTGTGTTTTATGTGGAAGAAGGATACAAAAGGCATGTTGCATGTAACGAGTGTCTTCCCCAAAGCTAAAAGAGTGACCGAGACAAATTCAAGGGACGTAGGGGTCAAAATACCTGGACACACGAAGTTTAAAGCATTTTTAGTCCTAGGATGAAGGAAAGATTAATAGTCAAAGGGTTACGAGCCGACATTTTTGATTGGCAACTGGTTTCACAAAATGTCTGGCCTTTAACCCTTTTTGTACCGGCGACGTCTTATTAAATGTATTATAGTTATATTTAGACGATTGTGTGCAGTTTAAGAATGATCTGTGATAGCAAAAAGGGTTAAGTGGGATAGTTCGAAGCCTGTTAATTTTGCTGGAGGCCCTTATTAAACTGATTAAAATGGTCTAATAGTAGCCAGAATAAAGGTAAAAAGATGTAGCCGGTACAGAAGGGGTTAATGCAGCTAAGTTTGTGTAATTATGTGATTCAGAAGTAGGAAGGCCAGAAATAGCGAACGAAATTACTGAAATTATCAACTTGGTTTCAACTCTGCGTTCATAAATTATCAGGGATGCTGTGTTCAATTTTATACCATTAACTTTTGAATCGTTTTTTATATGTTATTATAACTTGATAAATAACTAATTTAATTTGCTGCACAATGATTATATTTGTAAAGCAGATTAAACAAAAATGTACGGTAATTATTTGAAATAGCATTATTATTACAATAATGAATGTGATTTTCTGTTCTCAAGATAAAGGACATCAATTCCTATACATACTTACGACCTGAATCCTTTACAAAGTAAATGCGCCTGAAAATAAAATACCTATTTTTATTATACGCTTATTTCCCGATCAATGCAAAGGAATTGTCCATGACTTCAACACTGCCTTAACAACCAATCTTATTTACCATGCAGCGCTTGATAACTCCTTGTGCATGCCTGGTACGAAAAACTACTGTATTTCAAACGATAAAACAATAATAAAACATAAGAAAACGGGAGTCTGCAGAAAGACAATTGGCCCACACAACTCAGTTTCCTTTTCACACCCAACCCATCTCGTCTATGTGACTATCAAATTGTATCTTGAAGGTTTTTATAGTTCTTGATCCTGCAATGAAACTCGTTATCCTATTCCACATATCTACAACTCTGTTACCAAACCAGTATTTGCCTATTCCTTATTCTAAACGCAATGTATATGATCTCTACCTACAATTAACACAAAACATTGGTTGTATGTATATACAGTATAAATACATATCTATATATATATATATATATATATTTATTTATATATATATATATATATATATATATATATATATATATATATATATATATATATATATATATATATATATATATATATATATATATATATATAATATATATATATTTATATTATATATATATATATATATATATATATATATATATATATATACATATATATATATATATATATATATATATATATATATATATATATATATATATATATATATATATATATATATATATATATATATATATATATCTATATATATATATATATATATATATATATATATATATATATATATATATATCTATATATATATATCTATATATATATATATATATATATATATACCGGTATATATATATATATATATATATATATATATATATATATATATATATATATATATATAACTATATATACATTTATATAACGAGTGTTAACGGGATGTCACACGAGAAATGTTATCGTCATCGGTAGATGGTCAATATTTTTCCGGCGCCATATTTTATATCATTTGCGCTGGTATCGGTAACTAGACTGAAGATAGATTAATTTAGGCATAATATATATATATACAGTAATGTAAGTTTACATAATAAGCTGACAGAAAACTATTGAGGGATGAAGAGGTCGTGTTACATCGGCTCCACAAACAAAAATAAAAAAATATCGATGTTCGTAATCTGAGAACAGGAATTTGGAAAGCCGCTAAAATACCTCCAGTGGCAGTGACTGTGGCTGGAGGGAAACTACGGCAAAAGAGGCCAACCATACCAAGGATAGTCAATATGTATAATGTCTTTGACCATACCTACCATTGTAACCATACACCCACGGGCTCTCATTCCCTACCATACCTACCTACATTACTCAAAGTTGTTTTCCGGCAATTTCTTAGCTTTGGTCAGGGTTAGCTTTGATCAATGACTCAAGGGATATCATATATGTAGCATAATTCGTGTGTATTATACACCCTAAAATAAATATAATTTATATAGTTGTATTAACTGCCGCTATATAATGTTCTCTCTCTCTCTCTCCTTACCTGCCTCCCTACCTGCTAATCTGCCTACCCCACTCCAATCTTTATATCGGCCCCACTAATTCCCCAAACCCACTTTCCCTTCCTACCTGCCCAGTTTTCAGTCATTGTTGTATTATTTCTAAAAAGCTGGACCTTTACACTGATTGTTCCCTAAACGATTTTAACATATTTTTATTTCTTTATTGTCCCCTTTCTCATGCTCCTGAATATATTTATGTGGGATACATTTTTGTTAATTTGCTTTGCCTAAAATATATACAGTAGTTGCTAGCATAGTTGTATATATTTACCATTTCCACATTTGTTTTAGCGGTATTTGATTTTAGATGCTGTGTATCTGCCCATCCTCAAATGTTCCCCATAGTTATTTAGTCCGGCGTTTTATGTTTCCATATACGGATATATTTAATACCTATGATTATTTATGGTATATTATACTTCATTTGGAACCCCTATACACAGGATATTTCCACAGTGTGCCATATATTAGTCAATTATTTTTAGTATGCGGTATATACTGTACTCATTTGTATTCTACAGTATATTATCCGATCTATTATTGTTATTATTAGTATTATTATTAATATTATTACTATAAATATTATTATTTTTATTATTATTATTATTATTAGTAGTAGTAGTAGTACTATTAATATAATGAGAAATATATCATATGTTTTGTTAGCTAATCATTAATTTTGTATGCCCTAACCTATCCTACTATTATCTATATCACACTATGCTACTCTCAACCCAGCCTATCCTTTGGGTAATTTATTGTAGCATAAATATATATATATATATATATATATATATATATATATATATATATATATATATATATATATATATATATATATTAATAAGCTAACCGTGATAATGGTTCCCTCCTTTGATTTCTAGACATAATTCTTCAACTGGATCAACTCTTCTCATTTTTGCCAGAATAAATTGATCAATGCATCTTCGTACAGAACTGAGGAAAGCGTTCAATTTGACGTCGATTATTGTTGCTCTAATATTAGTACTATTTTAATTATGTGACATCGCTTATTTAGGATATCTAGAAATGAGAAGGTTACACTAGTGGACTTAACTATTCAAATTACGATATATAACATATTGAAACACTTACTATATGTAGTTACAATTAAGCAGTACATTCCTAAGGGATGACGACTAGCACAATTGAGCCTCTAACGCGACCATAGATCCTTCCTAATATAATGAAATCGTCTACTATTAGCCACGACAAATCGAAAACGTGTCATGATAACCATAAACCATTGACGTGGTTATATAGACTCCATAATACTCTAATATTACCCTACCCATCACTCGTAGCCCCTCCCCACAATGTACGCTCGACCAAAATAACAACCTTTACACTAACGCTCTAAACATTCTGGAAGTGGGTCGAACTCTTATGATAATACCTCACAGACGTATGTTTCACCCGATTCATTCCGTTCACACTAGATTATTTACAGCTCACCAGTGTAAAGATTGTGTTTTGGTCGAGTGTACAGTACATAGGCCTACATGTACTGTACATACACTCGGATGACATTCGTGGATCCTTATGTTTTTCTTTATGCAATGCTGCACTGATTTTTGAATGAAATTTGCTTTTCAATAAATAATATATATAGTTTTGCAGTTGATACTCAGACACATATATAACATACATTGGTTTCCAGAGATATACTTCCATAATTAGATATAGATGAAATTAATGAAATGATGAAAAGATGAAATGGGAGTCTGCAGAAAGGCGATTGGCCCACACAAGGCAGATCCTTTTCACACCCAACCCATCACGTCTATGTCATCCAAGTGTACCAAGGACGTCATTTAGTATATTGATTTTGTTTCCACCGCATTTATCATCTATGACTATATTCTAACATACCAGATAAATACATAATCATAATTATCATTGTTTCTCTGTTGCTCTGAATTGCTTTAAATACTCTTCCATTCTACCTGTAGTTCATTCATCACAGGATGCACAGCTACTACACCCACAGATCACCTACATCAAGAAACCAAAGTCCTAAAAGTCAACGATCATCTAGACATGAGAGGCACTCAATTCCTGGCAGCAGCCTCCACGAATCAACACCACCCACTACACTACATGGCAACACACCCACAGACACCAAGAAATATCAAAACAACACCCAGCACACGCTATCACACACAAATACTGTCTTCTCTCCCTCCCTGCCCACCCCAAACCAACTTCCGGAAGCACAGCCATACTCATATCACTCGCCGTTCCATCCACTCACTCATAGACAACACGCAGCTGCAAGCACGACCTCCCGAAATCCATCCTTCTGAATCCTCCCTTCCTCGCGAGGACAGAGTCCACCTGGCCAGGCTGAGATGCGGACACCATCCAGCTCTTCTGAGCTAAAAGAAGAGACTGGATGACTCCGTCGTCGACACCTGCCCGGGTTGTAACACAGCACCCCATAACATAAAACACATCATAGAAGACTGCATTTCACACAACCACTTACGCCAACAACACAATTTACACTATTTGAGAGCTCTGTGGGAGAGCCCGACCGTGGCCATGGCCTTCCTTAAGGACTCGGGGCTGTTCGGCCAGGCAGCTTAGGGAACAACAACAACAACAACCTGTAGTTAACATAAGATCATAAGTAAACGGGAGTCTACAGAAAGCTGATTGGCCCACATAAGGCAGATCCCTCTCATACCCCGTCCACATTCTGATTGTTAATTATGAAGCTCTCTAAATCCTTCTCCCATTGTATTGGTTTTATTTTAGTTATATTCTGGCTATCATTATATTAAGAAGGGCTGAAACCTATCTCAGTTAACCCATTGGCTCCCACAGCTATTAAATATCACCCAAATCGCCTAATATTAGCCAGAATACATCAAAATCGCTTATTACGAATCCGTAGTACCGGTACTCTATTTGACTGACCACATGCGATTTTCAGACTATAAGGAAGCTGGAGCCGTAAACATCGATATTATACTGAAATGCAGTAATAATATAGGGTTGTGATGGATAGAAAGTGCCGTACGTATAATTTAGTTTTTGGTCCAAGAACATTGGCCTTGTTTAACCCTCTGAAGATCGTGACGCATTTTGACAGTTTATTCAGGCTATTATTAGTCGATTTTATACAGAATAAGAAGGATCTGGGGGAATTATTAGAGTACAGACTATCTCAATTAATCCTCAGACTTCCATATACCCTTCCTAATCTGAATAAAATCGTCTAATAATAGCCGGAAACAGAAAATAAATGCGTATTGGATATTCAAAGGCTTGGGAAGTGTTTATAAATGTACTACAGCATCATTGTAGCTGGCAATTCTACTAAATATCGATACTTACATCTCCAATTTCCTTTGAGTGATAACTGTTTAAATACCCATCACTCATTGCTCCCCACCACTGGTTTGTTTACCTATATCTGTTTACACCTGAGCTATGCCTAATTAACCTGTTTGTTCGAGTACCTACCCAATTACCTGCCCATTAATATCCTCATCTAATATTCAGTAAATGTGTCTATTTTTCTTCCAGCCAGGTACTCGAGCCTTATTACCCTACCTGTATCCTGTGTGTTTACTTAGCTTATATCAAACATACCTGGTTCGATTGTTTATTTATATGTGTATAAAGGAGATAAAATGCAAAGCTGCCTTTAACGAGATAGGTTGGGTGTGAGAGGGATCTGCCTTGTATGGCCATATCGGCTTTCTGCAGACTCCCATTTTGTTATGCTCTTATGTAACATAAAGTGCCCCCTCCGAAGTTGAAAGAGTGATAGAGAGCCAAAGTCAAGGTACGGTAGAGTCAAAATATCTGGACACAAGAAGCTTAAGGGGAGGTTTTTAGTGTGTTTCCTAGACTTCCATCAATCTTGAAATTACACCCCCTTGACCCCCTTCCAAGATAAATTTGTACATTTTTCGGTAGAAAAATGTCCCGGCCGAAGGCCGGCTCCTCTTAAATTACAGGCTCGCTATCGCTCGCCAGGAAAAAAATCGACACCTAAATGGCACGAAAGGTCTTAAAAGTGACATAAATGGGGCGAAAGTTCTTAAAATCGTCAAACTAATGGGGCAAACGTCTTAAAATCTCAAAAACAATGGGGCTAAACATGAGGGAGAAGGAAGTTAGAAAAAAAATCCCTCAAGTGGAAACCTCCCCTTAACCAAGGCCTTAACCCGTCCAGTATAGCTAATAGGATTCAGTGATGTAATTTGTAGCCTATTTATTGTTAGAGGTTCTTCCTAAACTGAATACAATAATCTTAAGTTGCTAGAATCTAATATAAAGGACGTCACCGGTACTGAACGGGTTTAATTGGCTACTTCAATTTGCCACTGATAATAAAAACTTGTATTTTTAATATAAATGTTACATATCTTATTTAATGCTTATATTCAAACACATCGACATACTTGATATATGTTCTTCTATTTGTTATATTATTTTATATTATAGAGAGTTACCATATTATTTTAATAAGATTTCTTCGTTGACCTAATTCACGTATTATATTTGAAAGACCCATCCCTCGCACACTTAACGGTCTCTCTCTCTCACACACACACACACACATACCTTATCTTACCATCATTTACGCAGCTCTCTCTCCCTACATTCTCTCACACTGTCCACGCCTTCTTCAAGTGGTCCTCGCTTTCCCACACCTAGCTCTCTTACTCTCATTCTCTCTCTCTCACTGTCTTTCTCTCTCTCTCTCAGACACATACACACACACTACATTTGTCGTTATATTGTTTACAATTTCGTAGTTAGATACAGTAAGAACTCTCTATATCTCTCTCTCTCTATCTATCTCTCTCTCAGACACATACATACACACTACATTTGTCGTTATATTGTTTACATTTTCGTAGTTAGATACAGTAAGAATTATCTATCTCTCTCTCTCTCTCTCTATCTATCTCTTTCTTTCTCTCTCTCTCCCAGCCCTACACTTGCCCACCACCACAAACACCACACAAGACTCCCTACCAAGATGTCTGTCCCTTCCCTCTTGTCCCATTTACCCTTCTTAAGTCAAATTCACACTATTATTTTTTTCGACAATTATTTATTTCACATAACTTCACTCTGTCTGTTTCGAAATTATGCGTATATAATAATGTGGTCGCCTTAATAACCCTTTCAAGATTGTGACGCATTTTGACAGTTTATTCTGGCTATCACTAGACGATGTTAGACGGTATAAGAAGGATATGTGAGAATTTTAAGGGTAAAGACTATCACAAGTAGCCCTCTGACTTCCATATGCCCTTCCTGATCTGAATATAATCGGATATTAGTAGCCGGAAAACAGAAAATATATGCGTATTGGATCTTGAAAGGTCTGATCTATTTACCTATACCAGTGCAAAATAGTCTCAAAATAATGCCAGAAATTAGTTGCTGATTCAGTTGCCGAAAATGGTGCTCGTGTGACTGGGCCCTCACCCCTCCTTCACCCCCTGGGGTCTGGTTGTGTATCTTTGGCTCTTTCCCTCCCATAATTCACGCATCTCTCTCTCATTTATTTTGGTCTCACTCTCTGTCTTATCTTAAGGGGTGATATCCACTTGAGGGACTTTTTTCTTGACCCCTTTCTCCCTCATGTTTAGCCCCATTGCTTTTGAGATTTAAGACGTTTGCTTGGTGATTTTTAAGAATTTCCGCCACATTCTGTCAATTTTAAGACCTTTCGTGCCATTTAGGTGTCGATTTTTATCCTGGCGAGCGATAGCGAGCCTGTAATTTAAGAGTAATCGGCCTTCGGCCGGGACATTTTTCTACCGAAAAATGTACAAATTTATCTTGAAAGGGGGTCAAGGGGGTGAAATTTTAAGATTGCTGGAGGAGTAGGAAACAAACTAGAAACCTCCCCTTAATCCACTAATTCTGATCTACCGATACGTATTTGTCGTTCAATTTCGTAGCCGCTTCAGTCTGACAGCAAACTTTGTAGATTACTCGTATATACTCAATGAAACTGATTAACCCAAAACCTTAGCGGCTCGCTGGTGTAGTGACTAGCGTCTTGGACTTCCACCCAGAAGGCCCAGGTTCGCGCCCACGCTCGGCGCATTAAAGGGTTTTCACAAGCACTGAGTCGTTACCGTCCCTCATGAGCAAGGGGATGGGATAGTAGTACAGGACCCCAATGGAAATACGCCTAATCGGCCTTATTGGGTTATCCTTAGCTGGCGCATGCGCTAGCTTTAAGAACTATTATTATTATTATTAATATTCGGATTACTTTAATTAGTTTGTTTTGGCCATACGAAGAAAATACAATCTATCCATGTATTATATATCTTTATTACTGCCTATATATATATCTAAAGAAGGGTATTTTATTATGAACATTTTATTTGTCCTCTTCAAGGCTTTCTAAACCCATACTTCTTGACATTGTAGTGAGGATCAGTAGTTTGGTTGGAGTCAGTTTTCCAAAACTATTAGTAAGGGGTAGTGCCTGTTAGTTGGTCTATATAATATTTATTTATATATTTCAAGCGGAGACATAATGTAAATAAAATTAAAGGTTGAAATTTGACGATTTTATAAGCTTAAGCCAAGGGCCTGTATAAATCGACTGAAGTAAACATTTATATATTTTCCCTCACACAAATCTTTCTTAAGGGGAGGTTTTTAGTTAGTTCCCTAGACCTCCATCAAGCTTAAAATTACACCCTCTAGGCCCCCTTTCAAGATAAATGTGTACATTTTTCGGTAGAAAAATTTCCCGGCCAAAGGCCGGTTCCTCTTAAATTACAAGCTCGCTATCGCTCGCCAGGAAAACATCGACACCTAAATTGCATGAAAGGTCTTAAAATTGACAGAAATGGGGCGAAAGTTCTTAATTATGGTGCGAATGTCTTAAAATATCAAAAGTAATGGGGCTAAACATGAGGGAGAAATGGGTCCAGAAAAAAATCCCTCAAGTGGATAATTATCTCCCCTTAAACCAAACCAAACCATCACACCTAAATAAGAAGGGTAACACTCGCTCAAAGGGTTAGGTTACGAGAACAACATTATAATTAAAGACAAATAATATATGTAGGCCTGGGGGAGATCGGACGGTGGGAAAATGGTAATCTATGAGAGATATGGTTGGGAGATAAAGGGATTTAAATCTTATCCTCACTCATCTCGGGAAAAACAATGGTGGAGACGGTTGCTGTAAAGTGTAAACATTCCCAGGTTTTGATATATTTACAAGAGATTCTGATTTGTAAACGTCGACAAGATCGATAGAAATTTGATTAGCTAAAATTGGCGCTCTAAACATTCCCACGTTTTCATATATTAACGAGATATTTTGATTTGTAAACGCCAAAGTTATCTATACAAATTTGATAAGCAATATTGTTATCCTTCGATCGCTCGCATTATTTATTGTAATTTTGTTTCGATTGTATATAGATGATTTTATCAGTAATTAATCACAGGCTTAAAACAATGTCTGTCGAACAATAGACATATATTTTTGTTGTCGTTTACACTGTTTGAATGAGGAAATTCCTCAAAAAATGTGTGTAGGCTTATATGTTTTGATCACACAATTTCCACATGTGAGCGCTTACAAATAATAACCCTACGTAGCTGCGCCAAACTTGACGTAATTTCTACAATTATTTAATTCAGACATTTATTGTGTATTATATTATATATTCCTACAGATGATTGTATTAACCCATTCAGTATGGGTGACGTTGTTTTAGTTACATTCTAGCAAACTATTGTATGATTATATTCAGCTTAGGAAGGACCTCTAACCATTAAAAGGCTGCAAACTATCACAATTTGTCCTCTTCGGTACCACAGATCCTTCCAAAGCTGAATATGATCGTATAATAGTTGCCGGAATATAATAACACGTCGCCCGGTACAGACGAGTGTATGAATTATCGCAAACACAACATTAAAACTGTATGTGTAATCCGATATATTTCTAAAAGGTTGGTCCAAAGGGTATTGTGTTTGAAATAAAACACTAATAGTTGTGACCCGACATAAAGGCTTGACCAAGGGATGACCAGTGTTAACCCCTTCTGTACCGGCGGCGTCT
>CM064509.1:12383137-12523137 GCA_032716605.1 Paralithodes platypus
ACTGCTGTTTGCTGATATTACAGTTCTGATGAGCGATATTGAATGGGAGTTGCAGGGTCTGGTAAATATGTTTGGAACAGTCTGTGATAAACGGAATCTGTAAGTAAATGTGGGGAAGACCAAGGTTATGATCTTTGAAAGGGGTGCAGCCACAGAGTGATGTGAGGTTGAATGATCAGGATATGGAGAATGTCAGCTTATTTAAGTATTTGGGCAGTGTGTTGAGTAAAGATGGGAGTATGGATGAAGAAGTGCAGGAGAGGCTGCAACAGGGGAAGAGGGTTGTAGGAATGCTGAAAGCAGTAACAAGAAATAAGATGGTCAACATGGAAGTAAAGAAGTACTTGCATGACAGTGTGGTAATCCCGACATTGAATTACGGGAGGGAAGCATGGACGTTGGTGGAGAGATTCAGACCAAGAGTGAGAGGGGTGGAAATGAGTTACTTGAGAAGTGTGTGCAGAGTTACATAGAGGGATAGACAGACGAATGAGGAAGTAAGAGAGAGGTGTGGTGTGGATGTAGATGTGTTGGCAAGTGTGAAAAGGAACATCTTGAGATGGTTCCGCAATGTGGAACGTATGGGAAGTGAGAGAATGTATGAGAGCGAGGTGAAAGGACAGAGAGGGAGAGATAGACCAAATGAGAGGTGGAAGGATGGAATGAAGAAGTAAATGAGTGAAGGCTGTGCTGGATGGGAGGAGGGGCGTCGACTGATTGGGGACAGAGGTGCATGTCACAAAATGTTCACCGCGTCTTTTTTTACCAGAACATCATTACTGTGCTACCCGAACATACTCATTTAACTTACCCACATTAGGTAACAAATCATAGCCGGGGCTAACCTAGTAATATATGAAATCATCCTATTGTAGGAATCAACTCGCTTTCGCTCGCCAGGAAAAAATCGACACCTACATCGCAATTGACATAGAAATGAGGCTAAAGGTCTTCTATCTATAAATAAATTTGTAAATTTTTCTATTAAAAAAAAGTCCCAGCTGCAGGCCAATTTATTTTAAGTTAAAGATTGGCTATCGCTCGCCACGAAAGAAAATGACACCTGCATGGGTGGCAGCGTCTTATCATCGCCAAACTAATGGGGTGAAACATCTAACAATCTCTAAAGTAATAGAGCAAAATAGGGGAGCACCAAAAAACGCCCGTCCTCGTTTCCAAATAGGGTTAATAATCTAGTGTGTAAATTCTCCTCTGAGTATGACAACAACAGCAGCAGCCATGTTAGTACCCCACAACAACAACAGCAGCCATGTTAGTACCACACGTCCGGTTTTCTATACGTAACGCAAAGAAAATGGCGGGCGAGGTATCTAGGAGAGTGTGAATACAGTGCTCTCTCTCTCTCTCTCTTACACACACACACACATACACACTCTCGCTCTATCTCTTCCTCTCTCTCTATCACACACACACACACACACGCCCTCTATCTCTCTCTCTTTCCCTCTCTCTCTCTCTCTCTCTCTCTCTCTTTCATATACACATTTTGTGTACATTTTCGGTAGACAAATAGCCGGTTCCTCCTAAATTATGGCGGTGACGTCTTTCTAGTTTTATTCTAGCTACATATAGACGATTATGTGCAGTTTAAGAAGGATCTGTGGTAGTAAAAGAGGTGAAGTGGGATATTTCGAAGCCTGTTAATTGCTAGAAAACCTTTTGAAACTGAATACAATCGTCTAATAGTAGCCACAATACAATTCACAGGAGGTTACAGAAGCGACTATCACTCTTTACACCTTGGGGGAGACACTATTGTTACAGACAGCTCTGCTTTTTGTCTCATAAGAACATAACATACGAACATATGAACATAGAACATATGAACACACCGTAAGAACATAAACACACAGAACAAAAGAATATACACAGAAAACAAAACAAAAACGGATAAAATACTCTCCACTACACTACTAAGCCCGTAAGTGAAAAAGCCACAATAAAGTGAACAAATCCGCTTCTATACTGAGAGGGTTAACCCGTTCAGTATCGATGCCATCCTTTTTAACTTTATTCTGGTTACTATTAGATGATTATATTCAGCTTAAAAATGGCCTCCAACAAATAACAGGCATAACATAGAAAACATAAACCGAAACGCTCTCCACTTTAGGGGAGGTGTGGTGGAGTGGTCTTGCCACTGGACTAGTAAACAATGGACCTGGGTTCGAATCCCGATATGTCAATGTGAAGATATTATTAGGATGGAATTTGTGCTGTACCTAGTATCAGTGCTTTACCACAAAGCCTACCGAAACGCCAAAAAAATACCCTCATTGTTCCCTGATTAAATAGCACTGTATGAATATTCCCATATTCAAAATATGCTGCAGGGGAGCAATGCCTAGTGAGTTCATTACTCAATAGGTGACGTTCTGAGAGTGAGGGTCTGAGTCTAGGGGATGAGACAGTGAAACACTTGAGCGAGGCAGCTCCAGAGATGGGGCTGCTTCGGGCCGTGATTGGGCAACTAAGCCCCATGCATCCTGCGAAGGCAAGATGGCAGGGGCTGGTTGCAGCTAAAAGTGCTTTACATGTCTCACCCCCTAGACTGGAACGAGATCTCGCAGGCTTCACCGTTCAATGCATAACGGTTGAATGTACAGGCTCTCAGCATAAGCCCAAGAGGGAGTAATTGGAATATAGAAAAAATAAAATAAAATATAATAAACAAAAAACTACACTACATTACCAGTATGTGAAAAAGCCATAATAAAGTTAAAACAAATCCGCTCCTACAATGAAAGGGTTAACCACTTCAGTACGGGTGACGCCAACATTTAATATATTCTGGCTATTATTAGACGATTTTCTGACGTTTAGGAAGGACGTCTAGTAATCAGAGAGGTGTATTACAGCTTCGTTAATACATTGACTATCATAAATCCTTCCTAAACAGCAAAAATCGTCCAAAGATAACTGGATTGAAAACAAAATAAATAATACTAATAATAATAATAATAATAATAATAATAATAATAATAACCCATATAGTACCGGTGACGTCTTATTAGAGGACTATATTCAACTTAAGAAGGACGTATACCCATAAAAGGCTATACACACTATCTCACTTAATCCTGTTAGCTACCTTATATATTTCCTAAGCTTATAAAATCGTTTAAATGCAGTTGAAATAAACAAAAAAAAACGTCACGGGTTCTGTAAGGGGAGATGGGCGTATTTATTTGCATAGTATTTAATGTTGTTATAATTTTTTAGTTTCCTCCCTAGACCTCCATCAAACTGTAAAAAACACCCCCTAGATCCCTCTTCAAGATAAATGGGTACATTTTTCAGTAGACAAATGTTTCGGCCAAAGGCCGGTTACCCTAAAATTACAGGCTCGCTATCGCTCGCCAGGAATAAAATCGACACCTAAATGGCACGAAAGGTCTTTAAATTGATAACAAGATGGGGAAGAAGGTGTTAAAATCGCCAAACTAACGGGCCGAACGTCTTACAATGTCAATACTAATCGGGCTAAGCATGAGAGAGAAGGAGGTTCGAAAAAAATCCCTCAAGTGGAAATCTGACCATAATCGACATCAGTAAAATAACTGGCCACGCCGTGGGTCCAGCCGCTACATGTTCGGAATAGCGCGGTTGTTATCGGGGTATTTAGCGCGTCACCGGGGACTTGAAGAATTAATTAATAAGGGTTCGGGAATTTAAACTCACTCTCACTCTCACACTCTCTCTCTCTCTCGCTCTGTGTGTGTGTGTGTGTGTGTGTGTTTGTGTGTGTGTGTGCAATATACAGGGATACACTGACCACACATACCTTACGATTCAAGCGAGGTGGTAAAGACTTTAAATTAGGGAAAATAGGAGAACCCCAATAAAGGAAAGTTGAGAGAGAGAGAGAGAGAGAGAGAGAGAGTGAGAGCAAGTGAGAGAGAGATTGACAGGTAAGTATTAGGTAATTATTAATTATTAGCGTATATCGGATTATATGCTATCACTAATCGAATTATAATTATTTCCCAATACTTCTGTTGCTTTATAGGTTAAAGATACTACCATTTGTAAGCTGAATACATTGGTCTAATGATAACCAAAATAAGGTCTCAAAATGCGTCATACTATTTAAGGGGTTAACAAATCATCTAGTGGTAGCCAACATAAAATGGGCGGCGTCATGACCCTGAACCAAACAAGATGGCGGAGGTGGGCGCGACAGGATGTGGGCGGCCGGGCGAGACAACAGACAAGCACCTGGATTGCAGCAGGAACTAAGGATATATACATACACACCTATGTAAACTACTTGGAAGGGACTGAAGTTCTCGGAAAGAGGCTCCATTCCGGACGTTATTCTTGACTTGCAGTGTGCTGGCTTAATAATCCAATAGGGTTGATAGCCTCTGAAGTCCTAGTTTAACTAATTACACTACTTCCTCTATCCAAAACTCTCTACTCTCCTATTTTTCTATAGCAATCTGGTCTGATCACTGCATCAAGGATCTGAGGTTCTCACAGAGAGGGTCCAATCCTGACGCTATTCTTGACTTACAGTGTGCTGGCTTAATAATCCAGAAGGGTTGCTAGCCTCTGAAGTCCTATTTTAACTAACTAATTACAGTCGCTCACATATGGTACTGTTATTCTCCGGGATCTTATACGTGGCCGCTATATAGTGCGCTTGGTTGAATTACGAGTGTCGTTTCTAATGCAGTGGTTAACTCATCAGATTAGGCAACCCATAATTAACCCCTTCAGTACCAAGCCGTCCTTTTAACTGTATGCTGGATGCTATTAGACGATTCTATTCTGTTCAAAAAGATCGTCCTGCAATTAACAGGCTTCGAACTATGTCATTTAACCCTTTTCACTACCACAGATTCTTCTTAAACTGCACAAAATCGTTTAAATATAACTAAAGTAAGACTAAAAAGACGTCGCCGGTACAAAAAGGGTTAAAATAAACCACACTCGCATTAACACGCACACACACTCACACACACATATATACACACGCACACACTCTCGCATATTTTCATTCCTACACATATTACTTTCACACATAAGAGCACGAGGAGGAACAGAAATTATGTGGGCAACTGTACAGTCGTGGTCGTTAAGGGGAGTTTCTATTGGAGGATTTTATTCCTGGACCCCTTTCTCTCTCATGCTTAGCCCCATTGCTTTTGAGATTTTAAGACGTTCGCCCTATTAGTTTGGCGATTTTTTTTAGTTTTCGCCTTATTTCTGTCAATGTTGGGACCTTTCGTGCCATTTAGGTCGATTTTTCCTGGTGAGAGATAGCGAGCCTGTAATTTTTGAAAGGAACCGGTTTTCGGCCAGGACATTCTTTTTGTTTTCTTTTTCTATATTCCAACTACTCCCTCTCGGGCATAGGCTGATAGCCTTTACACTCAACCGCTGAACACGGTGAGGCCCGTGAGGTCTTGCTTCAGTCTAGGGAGTGATACATGCGAAACTTCACGGCTCGAAGCAACTCCATCTCTGAAGCCGCCTCGCCTGCTTCACAGTCTCATCCCCACAGACTCGGACCCTCACTCTCAGAACACCATCTATTGAGCAATTAACTCACTAGGCATTGCCCCCCTGTAGCATATTTTTGAATATGGGAATATTCATACAATGCTATTTAATCAGGGAACAATGAGAGTATTTTTTTTTTTTTGGCATTTCGGTGTGCTGTGGTAATGTGGTAATGTGGGAATTTGTGCTGTAGGTACAGCACAAATTCCATCCCAATAATATCTTCCCATTGACAAATTGGGATTCGAACGCGGGCCCATTGGATTACCAGTCCAGTGGCAAGACCACTCTGCCACACCTCCCCCATTTTTCTATCGAACAATGGACAAAATTATCTTGAAAGAGGGGATTTATTTGTTTAAGCTTGCTGGAGGTCTAGGGAGGAAACTAAAACAATAGTAAATTAATAATTAAATCGACCAATAAATAAACCCTACCCCTTAAACCAGCATCGAATGTAAACAAACCAAGAGATGAAGTATATCTCACAAATACACCCGCGTTACATGAATAAATGTTTCTAACCTCATCCAGGATTGAACCACGGACTCTCGTCATGACTGTCCGTGGTTCGATCCTAGGTAAACACATTTAAGGAGAGATATGTCGCTTTTCAACCCCCCCCCCCCCCCTTCTCATGCTTAGCCCCACTTGTTTTGAGATTTTCAGACGTTCAGCCCAGTAGTTTGTCGCTTTTAAAACCTTTCTCCCCATTCTTTGTCAAATTTGAGACCTTTCGTGACATTTATGTTTCGATTTTTTCCTGGCGAGCGATAGCGAGCCTGTGATTTTAGGAGGAAGCTGCCTTCGGCCGGGACATTTTTCTACCGAAAAAATGTACACATTTATCTTGAAGGGGGTTCTATGTTTTGTTCAAGCTTGATGGAGTTCTAGCGAGGACACTAACAAAATAATAAATCAATAAATATACCAACCAAACTATAAACCCTATTCCCTTAAACCAATATCTGTGAGGCTCATAAATCGAACCACTGTCTCTTCATGTTTATGTAATTTAATCAACTTTTTTCTACGAAGGTTTCATGACACCCCCCACCCCTCGAATCCATCAAAATATCAGCCCCAGCCCGTATATATATATAGAGTAAATTAGTCTTATTTTTGTCTCCCGAATTTGCCATTAAATTTATGAAAAGGGTTACTGAATCACCCTGTATATATATATATATATATATATACATATATATATACCGGTATATATATATATATATATATATATATATATATCTATATATATATTATATATAATTATATATATATATATATATATATATATATATATATATATATATATATATAATATATATATATATATATATATATATATATATATATATATATATATGTATATATATATATATAATATATACAGGGTGATTCAGTAACCCTTTTCATACATTTAATGGCAAATTCGGGAGACAAAAATAAGACTAATTTACTCTATGACCCTTAGGGTGAGTCTTTGATATGATGGAGATATTACACCTTTAAAGTTATCGATAGATAGAAAATAAAAAAATCTAAGGAGTGAGAATGAAAATGTCGTTGCTAACTGGCAGGGTAGCGTAACCAAGACTCGGTATCAAAATGGCTGCATACGGTAGCTAGATGCAGTTAGTTTCGCAATTTACAAAGGTACATTACTACTGTATTTGTATTATCATCATCATTATTATTAATAATCATTGTATTAGTAGTAGTAGTAGCAAGGGGAGAAGCAGGCGGCGGAGGATAAGTAAGAGGAAGAGGAGGAGGAGTAAGTGGTGGAAGAGGGGTAAGTGGAGGAGGAGGGATCTTCCTGCCGACTTTGAGCTTTGATACTCCGCTCGTCTTAATGAATCTTGAATCAATCTGTACATGAATCTAAAGATTGTTTCTTTGCTTACACGTGGTATTTAAATGGTTGCATATGGTAGCAGTTGTCTCAATGCTCAAAAGAATATTAGCATTTTATCACCATCATCATAATTAATATTAATAAATAATGATTCATACTGACGACTGTAGTTTCGAAATTCGAGTTCGACAAGAAAAACCCTCCTCAACTTACCCCTCCTCCTCCACTTATCCCTCCTCCTCTACTTATCCCTTCTAATCCACCTATCCGTCCTCCTCCACTTACCCCTCCTCCTCAACTTACCCCCCCTCCTCCACTTATCCCTCCTCCTCTACTTATCCCTTCTAATCCACCTATCCGTCCTCCTCCACTTACCGCTCTTCCTCCACTTATCCATTCTCCACTTATCCCTCCTCCTTCACTTATCCCTCCTCCGCCCGCTTCTCCCCTTACAACAACAGTAACTACTATTATTGCTACTGCTACTGCTACTACTACTATGAATAATGTACGTATAATAATGATGATGATGATAGTACAAAATAGTAATGTACCTTTGTAAATTGGGAAACTAACTGCATCCAGCTACCGTATGCAGCCATTTTGATACCAAGTCTTGGTTACGCTACCCTGCCAGTTAGCAACGACATTTTCATTCTCACTCCTTAGATTTATTTCTTTTCTATCTATCGATAACTTTAAAGGTGTAATATTTCCATCATATCAAAGACTCACCCTAAGGGTCATAGAGTAAATTAATCTTATTTTTGTCTCCCGAATATGCCATTAAATTTATGAAAAGGGTTACTGAATCACCCTGGGTACAGTATATATATATATATATATAGTAAAACTCGCTAGGAAAATTGAAACAATGGAACACCAAGCTTTCGTCTATTCTCTCAAGATATCTTCAGGGTAATACAAGAAAACAGGGGGAGAGTGAGGCTTAAATACCCGTCCTAAATCATCTGTGAGTTGCTAACTAGCATATAAATACAAAAAGTGTGGCCAGCCTACTGCCTGTTGCCATATTTCTAGGAACATACTTATTTTATATACAAAATATATTTACATTGAATTAAATTATGTATATGTGTGTTTATGTATAATTTATATACTGTTTAGTTGTGAGGGGGATATGCCAGGTGTGGGCTATTCGGCTTTCTACAGACTCCTTTTATCCTTATGTTGATCTGACCATTTTGGGAAGGTCAGTCCCCAGGGTCCATAGTATTAGTGAGTTGGGCCTATAATTCGGCCTTATAATTAGGGTTTGGTGTGGGAAGGATCTGCCTTGTGTGACCAATCGGCTTTCTGCAGACTCCCATTTTTCTGTTGTTCTTATATATGTAATTTTTATTTGTATGCATGTAATGTATGCGTGTATACAGTATGCATGTATATGTGTATGTATATGTCATTACATGTATTTCTACAGGTATATGTATTTCTTCATATTTACATAAGTTACGATAGCAGTCTGAAAGGGATCTGCAAGTTCATTGATGTGTATCAAATTGTATATATGATTAGATTGTATTGTTAAGCATATTTCAATGTAAATATATTTTGTATATAAAATAAGTATGTTCCTAGAAAAATGGCAACAGGCAGTAGGCTGGCCACACTTTTTGTATTTATATGCTAGTTAGCAACTCACAGATGATTTAGGACGGGTATTTTAAGCCTCACTCTCCCCCTGTTTTCTTGTATTACCCTGAAGATATCTTGAGAGAATAGACGAAAGCTTGGTGTTCCATTGTTTCAATTTTCCTAGCGAGTTTTACTACATAATTTGATCACACGTATTTGTGATTTTACCTCCATATATATATATATTGTTAGATACTTCTGCAAGCAAAACTTGTGATCAAGTGAACTTTCTTGTTGAATAATCATATGAGTGAACTATTGTATACGTTAGATGGTGTCACCTACCTTAGCGTATGGATGAGGCCTACATTGATACACTGATCACACAGACCTTTATGATTCAAGCGAGGTGGCCAGGACTTGAATATAGTAGAGAGCAAGATGTATATATATCATGGTAGAGAGAACAGTACCCCAACTAACGAAGGACTGTTGGCTACTCAAGATTGGGTTTATTATCATTTGGTTCAAGTGGTGCTACAGAAGTGGCAATGAATGCGATGCATTATCCCACATTATAAACACAGTACCAAGATCAAAACAGCATTACATTGATAACATTACGTCATCTTTAAACACCTGTCTGCTCAAATGTTTGTTAGTTACTAATGTGTTGATAGATTCCATTTGCAAGTGTTGCATAATGATTGTAATTGGTGTAATATACCGTAGACAGTGTTTATCAATGTGAATTATTGCTATCAATATTGGTCAGGAAGATAAAAAGGATTTGCTATGAAGATGAGCAGTAATTTAACTTCAATAACAAAAACATTAGGTGGGAAGAGGTAAATCAAGAAATGGAGGAAATAGACTGGGAAGATTTAATGGATAACCTGACACCAGCAGAATGTCTAGTCTTAATAACAGAAACCATGACCCAAATATGTAGCCACCATATACCTGCAAGACAAACAAAACGAAGAAGCAAACAAGATCGGGAAAGGAGGAGGCTGTACAGAAGAAGAAAATTACTCACACAAAGATGCACACATCAAAATCTACAGGATAGGCAAAAGGTCGAAATAGATAGAGAAATTGTGGAAATTGAACAAAGGCTAAGAATATCATATGAACTACAACATATGGAAGAGGAGAGGAAAGCTATTGCAGGTATAAAGGAAAATTCCAAATACTTCTTTTCATACGCCAAACAAAAGGCTAAAACAACATCAAACATCGGCCCACTGAGCAAAGGGGACAGCTCTTTCACAGGGGACAAAAAGGAAATGAGCGAACTCTTAAGCAGGCAGTATGAAATGGCATTCAGTGAGCCTGATGAAACAAAAGTCATCAGAGACCAAAATATATTTTTCATGGAAACCTCCCCCACGGAAACCCCTCAGATGCTGGATATTGATTTCGGTCCAAAAGACATAGAAGAGGCCATTTCCAACATGCCATCCCACTCGGCACCAGGCCCGGACTCATGGAATTCGATCCTAATGAAAAAATGTAAGGAAAACCTCTCAAAACCCCTGGCTATAATGTGGAGAAGGAGTCTAGACACTGGTGACATACCAGATAGCTTGAAAAACGCAATAATTGCCCCACTGCATAAAGGAGGGAGTAAAGCACTACCAAAAAACTACCGCCCGGTAGCTCTAACCTCTCACATCATTAAAGTTTTCGAGCGAGTCCTGCGAAGCAAAATGTCAACATTCATGGAGACAAATGAACTACACAACACCGGTCAACATGGGTTCAGAGCGGGATGATCATGTCTCTCACAACTTTTGGAACACTATGACAAAATTCTTAAAGCGCTAGAAGAAAAGAAAAACGTGGATGTCATTTACACCGATTTTGCTAAGGCATTTGATAAATGTGACCATGGTATAATAGCCCACAAACTGAAAGCAAAAGGTATAACTGGGAAAATCGGACGGTGGATATACAATTTCCTCGTAAACCGAAAACAATCGGTAGCAGTAAACCAAGTCACTTCTGAGCCTTCGGATGTCAAAAGCTCAGTACCCCAAGGAACAGTGCTAGCGCCCCTTCTGTTCCTCATACTAATTTGCGACATAGATACCAACACCAGACACAGTACGGTGTCGTCTTTTGCTGATGACACAAAATTAAGCAAGATAGTAAATACACAAGAGGACACGGGCCGACTGCAGGAAGACATGAATGTAGTGTTCCAGTGGAACAGGGAAAACAACATGCAATTCAATGAGGAAAAATTCCAATTAATACGGTACCGAGATAATAATGGTGTTAAAGATATTACAAATTACTTAACAGAATCTAACCACATAATAGAACGGAAAGACAGTGTGAAAGACCTTGGGGTATTAATGTCTGAAAATATGGGTTTCAAAGTACATAACCAGGTCAAAGTGGCGGCTGCGAAACGTCTAACGGGTTGGATTCTGCGTACTTTTAAAACACGCGGTGAATTGCCTATGATAACGCTCTTCAAATCTCTAGTGCTACCGCGGCTTGAATACTGTAGCGTATTAACATCCCCATACAAAGCAGGTGAAATAAATGACGTAGAGAGTGTACAAGGAAATTTCACTTCGCATATAAGTTCGATAAAACATCTACACTATTGGGAGCGTTTAAGAGCACTGAATCTGTACTCACTGGAACGTAGAAGAGAACGTTACCTAATAATATACACGTGGAAAATCGCAGAGGGTTTAGTACCAAACCTACATACTCCGATAGTCATGAAATTCAGTGATAGGAGAGGCTGGGAATGCGAAATCCCCCGGATGAATAACAGGGGTGCTATGGGCTCTCTGCGAGAGGGCTGGTTATCACACAGAGGCCCACGTCTCTTCAACAAACTCCCACGGCGAGTAAGAGACATGAGGGACATCTCGTTAGACAACTTCAAGAGAGCCCTAGATGTCGAACTGCAAAAAGTGCCAGACGAGCCCATCCTCGCAAGGGAACGAGCTGTCGCTTCAAACAGTCTACTGCACCAAATCACCACCCATAACGAGGGGCGTCGCGCTCCTTGGTGCCGCTAGAAGAGCGGCGAACACATCCAAAGGTATCCAAAGGTAATACTGTATCTCCACTTTTCGCAAATGCAAAGATTACATTGTATTTAATTTAGATTAGTACTGTTTTAAGTAATCAAATTTCCGATATCAGTAATTTCCATCTATTTGTCAAGGGGAGCTTTCTTTTCTGGACCTCCAACTGCTTCATGCTTAGCCCCATTAGCTTTACGATTTTAAGACGTTTGCTTAATAGTTTGGCAACTTATAAGACCTTTTGCCCCATTTATTTGTCAATATTTGACATTTTACTACCGAAAAATGTACACATTTATCTCGAAGGTGGCTCATGGGGGTGAGTATTTAAGTGTGATAGAGGTCTAGAGAGCAAGGGAGCAAACTTCCCCCCCCCCCTTTAATCTATATCATCTCTCTGGGTGGATGGGACTCGTCAGCCTTGGTCGGCAACCTGTCTAGGGGAGTAAACCTTATACAAATAAGTACTGCTATCTTAGGGTGAAGCAGGTTAGTGGATGGATTAGCCGCACACCATTGTAGAAAAATAGTGCTAAAAAATACATAAAAGGCCTCGGAGTCAGACGGACCCTAAATTGAGTGGTCAATCCTGTAAGTCCTTCAGTAAACTGGCATGGGTTGTCCCTCTTACAGGGGATAGGTTTGCTTGGGGGCATTTTGTGTATGGCCACCCCCATTAAGGGGGATAAGGCGTCTGGCAATAGATAGATAGATAGATAGATCTCTTTTCACCCGTTAATGAAACCACTCCTCTCTTCATAACATTTACCTGTGCTCCTTTCTGACCCCAAATGCCTTCCTGGTCTATATCCCATCCAGGTGCTCGCTATTTATATTACAGGGTCTATAGATCTTGCCTCCGCCCCTCCCACCACCATCCCAACGTCAATCCCTGTACAGAAAGGAGGGAGACGGGACAGAGTTTAACCACTTCAGTATACGGGGCGCCGTTATTCCTTATATTCTGGATATTATTAGACGATTTTAAGCAGCTTAGGAAGGACGTTTAGTAATCAGAGAGGTGTATATTTTACTCCATTATTTCGTTGACTAGCATAAGTCCTTCCTAAAAAGTAAAAGTGTCCAATGGTAACCAGAACAGCAAGAAAAATAACTTCACCCGAACTGAAAGGGTTAATTAAAATACCCTGGATTATCGGATGGGGTCAAGAGATAGACTTCCACCTTTTGTCCCTGTACGACCGCCGTGATTTTAATATTTTTATTTTCATGTTCACCGCATTATGATTTTCACTTTATTCTTGCCGACTCCTTCCATATACGGTAGGCTACCTTTCTTCATTTATATATTTTGTCCTATGTGTATGAAGGAGACAAACTGCAGGTTGCCTGTAACGAGTGTCTCCCCCAAAGCCAAAAGGGTGACAGAGAGCCAAATTCAAGAGACGCCTGGAGTCAACATGCCTATTTTTTTGTTTTAACTATTTCAATGTAGGAGTAATCTAATGTGATTCCAACTTACACGATAAACGATACTACTCAGCATAGGAAGGATCTCTAAGATAAGAGATAATTTACTAGATTCTTCCAAACGTGAAACAGATCGCTGAACGATAGCCAATGTGAAGTAGAGAGTTTTCATCATCAAATTCGTCAACTTGTTTAAGGGTGGGGGGAGGGAGGTCAGCGTTCTCCCTAGACCTCTATCAAGCTTAAAAACAAAGACATATCAAATAACACACACACACACACACACACACACACACACACACACACACACACAAGACTACCTTTCTTGAACCATTTCCCGGCTTGCTATCGCTCACCAGCTATATAACCGACACCTAGATGGCATGAAAGGTTTTAATATACACAAAACAAATGGGGCGAAAGTTCATAAAGTAGCCAAACTAATGGGGCGAGCGTATTAAAGTCTCAAAACTAATGTGGCTAAACATAAGGGAGAAGGGGATCCAGAAAGAAAACATCCCCTTGAAATCGGTGTCACACGAGCGCCTTTTTCTGCAATTCTCTTCAACCATACTGATCTGACAAAGTGTATTCCTTTCTGTACTGGTGACGTTATTTTCGTTATACACAGATACATAAATGAAAACATAAATACGCCCATCCTCCCTTAGTCCTGGTTTACCCCGAGGGATTGAAGGAGGACCTTCTTATGGTCATATATATTTGTTCATTTGTTTCAGAGCATCAGGGTTGTATATTGTAATGCAGAAATGGTGTATATGATTATTTTGATTCTTTAGTAACATTATTTTTTTAAATTCCGAGTACGACACTTATTACCGTAAATATTATTGGGAAGTTGTATGTGTATATTTTCGTAAGAGTTCAGAGCATCAGCAATAAGTGTAAATTGTAAAAGGTTTTCACGGATAAAAGGAAAACGCTCGTGAATTTGATACAGGATGTAAAAGTGATTTCGGATATTGCAATAATATTAAAAGTTAGTAATTTAAAAGGGCATTAACAAGGAAAGTTTATCTGTTGGTCCACTTTTTTACTGAGTTTCTATCCCACTCACTCTCACTCTCTCAACATACACACACTCATCTCTCTCTCTCTCTCTCTCTCGTGTGTGTGTGTGTGTGTGTGTGTGTGTGTGTGTGTGTGTGTGTGTGTGTGTGTGTATGTATGTATGTGTGTGTGCGCGCTAATGTTTATTGAATAGTCATACAATATAAAATTTGTTTGAGGAAATTAAACAAATCTATTTACTCCTTTTTCACTTTACATTACAACGTAATTATCGACATGACTCTCATTTACACAGCTACATTACTAACACTCACAAATTGTTTTTATATATCTGTATCGAAAGCCCATACCTCCTGAAACGAATAATGGGATGAGATTAAGAATGGCGTTAAATCGAGTCTGAGTGCTTAGCTTACGTTTCCGTCTTAACGAAACTAATCTGATTCAGAGATCCTCAAGGGGGAATTAGTTTCTTTTTTGGACCCCCTTCTCCTTCATGTTTAGCCCCATTAGTTTTGGACTTTTAAGACATTCGCTCCATTAGTTTGTCAATTTTACGACCTTTTTGCCCCATATATTTTTTAATATTAAGACCTTTCGTGCCATTTAGGTGTCGATTTTTTACCTGGCAAGCGTTAGTGAGCCAGTAATTTTGGTACAATCGGCCTTCGGCCAAGACATTTTTTCTACCCATAAATTTACACAATTAATCTCGAAGGGGGATATTGAGGATGTTCATTTTAAGCTTGACGGTGGCCTGCAGGGGAAACTAAAATAATAGTAAATACAAAAATAATTATATAAACAAATTAATAACACATACTGTAGCCCCTTAATCGGACACTTCAACTGTTCTCTTCTTTGAGCCTCGTCCGACATCCTCCACTGAACCAGGTCGTGCTTGATAACACTCTACGCATTTTAACAAGCGTTTTTCATAGACTGTATTAATCCCAAGACGACGAGAGGTCTGTATTGAGCTGACAAATGATCTAATGTTAGCTAATGAAATATGGAAATGGATACGAAAGATTACTGGTAAGTTTCTTGTGATAATGTTTAGCTCATTATCTATAAAGTATATTATTAAGCCAAATAAAATCGTCTAATGGTAGTGTGCATTAGCAAAGCATAACATATAGCAGACATCATCACACGTACATTATAAAAGAGAGTGGAATATACTGTAGTGCCCGTTGTATATGAACATTAAACTTTATGATATTACTAAAAGAAAAAGTGAGCTAACTGTAGATGTATCGTAATTACCTTTCTAGTATATTACATACGGATCTAAATGGAGCTTTTGAATATTGAATTACAGAAGTAGTTATTTATCCCTATATTAGTTTATCAGCGAGACAAACTTTTATACTTGCTGAATATTAAGCTTTTCATGCACCGGGAATTGTCGTTCAGTATTCAGAAATAGAATTATCTTATCCTCATAATTACCTCTCCAAAATTAGTTTTCTTCCCACAGATCACTCAAAGACAATTGTGTCTTTCAATTATAGAGCACAGAAAATATATTTGTTGTACCTATTTGAAATTTGAGATGGTATTAATTGTATTAATCTACAGACATGGAATAAATAACCATAATCATGTCTGCAATTATCCAAAGACTCTCAAAAATGGTTAAAACAAAAACAACTCATGCGCAACAATAACGTGCTGTATATTATTATGCAGACATATTTATAAATACATAAACAGTTCTTACATAAGCATTCGTCTCCATGTGTTGGTCAGTTTGACAAGTACACAGAGGTACAAGCAACATAAATCTACTTGATATTCCACTAAAGAAGAGAGAGACCGTGTGAGAGACAGACCCCCCACCCCCCTCACACACACATACACACGCTTAGCTACACTCACAAACACACACACACAGACACACACATATACATAAATCTAGTTGGTATTCCACTAAACAAGAGAGACTGCGACACACACACACACACACACACACACACACACACGCGCACACACACACACACACCTTCACTTATAGATACATACAGTATACACTCGCACGTACACACACACACACGCACACACACACCTTCACTTATAGATACATACAGTATACACTCGCACGTACACACACACGCACACACACACACACACCTTCACTTATAGATACATACAGTATACACTCGCACGTACACACACACGTACACACACACACCTTCACTTATAGATACATACAGTATACACTCGCACGTACACACACACACACACACATTCACTTACAGATACCTACAGTATACACTCGCACGTACACACACACGCACACACACACACCTTCACTTATAGATACATACAGTATACACTCGCACGTACACACACACACACACACACACACACACACCTTCACTTATAGATACCTACAGTATACACTCGCACGTACACACACACACACACACACACACACACACACACACCTTCACTTATAGATACCTACAGTATACACTCACACGTACACACACACACACACACACACACACCTTCACTTACAGATACTGTACATACAGTATACACTCGCACGTACACACACACACACACACACACACACCTTCACTTACAGATACTGTACATACAGTATACACTCGCACGTACACACACACACACACACACACCTTCACTTACAGATACTGTACATACAGTATACACTCGCACGTACACACACACACACACACACACCTTCACTTACAGATACTGTACATACAGTATACACTCGCACGTACACACACACACACACACACACCTTCACTTACAGATACTGTACATACAGTATACACTCGCACGTACACACCCACACACACACACACATACACACACACACCTTCACTTACAGATACTGTACATACAGTATACACTCGCACGTACACACACACACACACACACACCTTCACTTACAGATACTGTACATACAGTATACACTCGCACGTACACACACACACACACACATACACACACACACCTTCACTTACAGATACTGTACATACAGTATACACTCGCACGTACACACACACACACACACACCTTCACTTACAGATACTGTACATACAGTATACACTCGCACGTACACGTACACACACACACACACACACACCTTCACTTACAGATACTGTACAAACAGTATACACTCGCACGTACACACACACACACACACACCTTCACTTACAGATACTGTACATACAGTATACACTCGCACGTACACACACACACACACACACACACACACACCTTCACTTACAGATACTGGACATACAGTATACACTCGCACGTACACACACACACACACACACACCTTCACTTACAGATACTGTACATACAGTATACACTCGCACGTACACACACACACACACACACACCTTCACTTACAGATACTGTACATACAGTATACACTCGCACGTACACACACACACACACCACATACACACACACACCTTCACTTACAGATACTGTACATACAGTATACACTCGCACGTACACACACACACACACACCTTCACTTACAGATACTGTACATACAGTATACACTCGCACGTACACACACACACACACACACACACACACACACACACACACCTTCACTTACAGATACTGTACATACAGTATACACTCGCACGTACACACACACACACACACAAACCTTCACTTACAGATACTGTACATACAGTATACACTCGCACGTACGTACACACACACACACACACACATACATACACACACACCTTCACTTACAGATACTGTACATACAGTATACACTCGCACGTACACACACACACACACACACACACACACCTTCACTTACAGATACTGTACATACAGTATACACTCGCACGTACACACACACACACACACACACCTTCACTTACAGATACTGTACATACAGTATACACTCGCACGTACACACACACACACACACACCTTCACTTACAGATACTGTACATACAGTATACACTCGCACGTACACACACACACACACACACACCTTCACTTACAGATACTGTACATACAGTATACACTCGCACGTACACACCCACACACACACACACATACACACACACACCTTCACTTACAGATACTGTACATACAGTATACACTCGCACGTACACACACACACACACACACATACACACACACACCTTCACTTACAGATACTGTACATACAGTATACACTCGCACGTACACACACACACACACACCTTCACTTACAGATACTGTACATACAGTATACACTCGCACGTACACACACACACACACACACACCTTCACTTACAGATACTGTACATACAGTATACACTCGCACGTACACACACACACACACACACCTTCACTTACAGATACTGTACATACAGTATACACTCGCACGTACACACACACACACACACACACACCTTCACTTACAGATACTGTACATACAGTATACACTCGCACGTACACACACACACACACACATTCACACACACACACCTTCACTTACAGATACTGTACATACAGTATACACTCGCACGTACACACACACACACACACACCTTCACTTACAATTACTGTACATACAGTATACACTCGCACGTACACGTACACACACACACACACACACACCTTCACTTACAGATACTGTACATACAGTATACACTCGCACGTACACACACACACACACACACACCTTCACTTACAGATACTGTACATACAGTATACACTCGCACGTACACACACACACACACACATACACACACACACCTTCACTTACAGATACTGGACATACAGTATACACTCGCACGTACACACACACACACACACACCTTCACTTACAGATACTGTACATACAGTATACACTCGCACGTACACACACACACACACACACACACCTTCACTTACAGATACTGTACATACAGTATACACTCGCACGTACACACACACACACACACACATACACACACACACCTTCACTTACAGATACTGTACATACAGTATACACTCGCACGTACACACACACACACACACACCTTCACTTACAGATACTGTACATACAGTATACACTCGCACGTACACACACACACACACACACACACACACACACACACACACACCTTCACTTACAGATACTGTACATACAGTATACACTCGCACGTACACACACACACACACACAAACCTTCACTTACAGATACTGTACATACAGTATACACTCGCACGTACGTACACACACACACACACACACACATACACACACACACCTTCACTTACAGATACTGTACATACAGTATACACTCGCACGTACACACACACACACACACACACCTTCACTTACAGATACTGTACATACAGTATACACTCGCACGTACACACACACACACACACATACACACACACACCTTCACTTACAGATACTGTACATACAGTATACACTCGCACGTACACACACACACACACACACCTTCACTTACAGATACTGTACATACAGTATACACTCGCACGTACACACACACACACACACACACACATACACACACACACCTTCACTTACAGATACTGTACATACAGTATAGACTCGCACGTACACACACACACACACACATACACACACACACACCTTCACTTACAGATACTGTACATACAGTATACACTCGCACGTACACACACACACACACACACACCTTCACTTACAGATACTGTACATACAGTATACACTCGCACGTACACACACACACACACACACACATACACACACACACCTTCACTTACAGATACTGTACATACAGTATACACTCGCACGTACACACACACACACACACATACACACACACACCTTCACTTACAGATACTGTACATACAGTATACACTCGCACGTACACACACACACACACACACCTTCACTTACAGATACTGTACATACAGTATACACTCGCACGTACACACACACACACACACACATACACACACACACCTTCACTTACAGATACTGTACATACAGTATACACTCGCACGTACACACACACACACACACACCTTCACTTACAGATACTGTACATACAGTATACACTCGCACGTACACACACACACACACACACACATACACACACACACCTTCACTTACAGATACTGTACATACAGTATACACTCGCACGTACACACACACACACACACACCTTCACTTACAGATACTGTACATACAGTATACACTCGCACGTACACACACACACACACACACACACATACACACACACACCTTCACTTACAGATACTGTACATACAGTATACACTCGCACGTACACACACACACACACACCTTCACTTACAGATACTGTACATACAGTATACACTCGCACGTACACACACACACACACACACACCTTCACTTACAGATACTGTACATACAGTATACACTCGCACGTACACACACACACACACACACACACACACACACACCTTCACTTACAGATACTGTACATACAGTATACACTCGCACGTACACACACACACACACACACACCTTCACTTACAGATACTGTACATACAGTATACACTCGCACGTACACACACACACACACACACACACACACCTTCACTTACAGATACTGTACATACAGTATACACTCGCACGTACACACACACACACACACACACCTTCACTTACAGATACTGTACATACAGTATACACTCGCACGTACACACACACACACACACACACCTTCACTTACAGATACTGTACATACAGTATACACTCGCACGTACACACACACACACACACACCTTCACTTACAGATACTGTACATACAGTATACACTCGCACGTACACACACACACACACACACACATACACACACACACCTTCACTTACAGATACTGTACATACAGTATACACTCGCACGTACACACACACACACACACACACCTTCACTTACAGATACTGTACATACAGTATACACTCGCACGTACACACACACACACACACACACCTTCACTTACAGATACTGTACATACAGTATACACTCGCACGTACACACACACACACACACACATACACACACACACCTTCACTTACAGATACTGTACATACAGTATACACTCGCACGTACACACACACACACACACACCTTCACTTACAGATACTGTACATACAGTATACACTCGCACGTACACACACACACACACACACCTTCACTTACAGATACTGTACATACAGTATACACTCGCACGTACACACACACACACCTTCACTTACAGATACTGTACATACAGTATACACTCGCACGTACACACACACACACACACACACCTTCACTTACAGATACTGTACATACAGTATACACTCGCACGTACACAAACACACACACACACACACACACACACACACACACACACCTTCACTTACAGATACTGTACATACAGTATACACTCGCACGTACACACACACACACACACACCTTCACTTACAGATACTGTACATACAGTATACACTCGCACTTACACACACACACACACACACACATACACACACACACCTTCACTTACAGATACTGTACATACAGTATACACTCGCACGTACACACACACACACACACACACACACACACACACACACACACACCTTCACTTACAGATACTGTACATACAGTATACACTCGCACGTACACACACACACACACACACACACCTTCACTTACAGATACTGTACATACAGTATACACTCGCACGTACACACACACACACACACACCTTCACTTACAGATACTGTACATACAGTATACACTCGCACGTACACACACATACACACACACACACACACCTTCACTTACAGATACTGTACATACAGTATACACTCGCACGTACACACACACACACACACACACACACACACACACACACACACCTTCACTTACAGATACTGTACATACAGTATACACTCGCACGTACACACACACACACACACACACCTTCACTTACAGATACTGTACATACAGTATACACTCGCACGTACACACACACACACACACACCTTCACTTACAGATACTGTACATACAGTATACACTCGCACGTACACACACACACACACACATACACACACACACCTTCACTTACAGATACTGTACATACAGTATACACTCGCACGTACACACACACACACACACACCACACACACCTTCACTTACAGATACTGTACATACAGTATACACTCGCACGTACACACACACACACACACACACACATACACCTTCACTTACAGATACTGTACATACAGTATACACTCGCACGTACACACACACACACACACACACCTTCACTTACAGATACTGTACATACAGTATACACTCGCACGTACACACACACACACACACACACACACCTTCACTTACAGATACTGTACATACAGTATACACTCGCACGTACACACACACACACACACACCTTCACTTACAGATACTGTACATACAGTATACACTCGCACGTACACCACACACACACACACCACCTTCACTTACAGATACTGTACATACAGTATACACTCGCACGTACACACACACAACACCTTCACTTACAGATACTGTACATACAGTATACACTCGCACGTACACACACACACACACACACCTTCACTTACAGATACTGTACATACAGTATACACTCGCACGTACACAAACACACACACACACACACACACACACACACACACACACACACCTTCACTTACAGATACTGTACATACAGTATACACTCGCACGTACACACACACACACACACACACCTTCACTTACAGATACTGTACATACAGTATACACTCGCACTTACACACACACACACACACACACATACACACACACACCTTCACTTACAGATACTGTACATACAGTATACACTCGCACGTACACACACACACACACACACACACACACACACACACACCTTCACTTACAGATACTGTACATACAGTATACACTCGCACGTACACACACACACACACACACCTTCACTTACAGATACTGTACATACAGTATACACTCGCACGTACACACACACACACACACACACCTTCACTTACAGATACTGTACATACAGTATACACTCGCACGTACACACACACATACACACACACACACACACCTTCACTTACAGATACTGTACATACAGTATACACTCGCACGTACACACACACACACACACACACACACACACACACACACACACCACCTTCAGTTACAGATACTGTACATACATATACACTCGCACGTACACACACACACACACACACACCTTCACTTACAGATACTGTACATACAGTATACACTCGCACGTACACACACACACACACACACCTTCACTTACAGATACTGTACATACAGTATACACTCGCACGTACACACACACACACACACACACACACACACCTTCACTTACAGATACTGTACATACAGTATACACTCGCACGTACACACACACACACACACACACACCTTCACTTACAGATACTGTACATACAGTATACACTCGCACGTACACACACACACACACACACACATACACCTTCACTTACAGATACTGTACATACAGTATACACTCGCACGTACACACACACACACACACCTTCACTTACAGATACTGTACATACAGTATACACTCGCACGTACACACACACACACACACACCTTCACTTACAGATACTGTACATACAGTATACACTCGCACGTACACACACACACACACACACACCTTCACTTACAGATACTGTACATACAGTATACACTCGCACGTACACATAAATCTAGTAGTCCGGCAGCCAAAAGTACATTTTTCTTATAACCTTGTTTCGCTGTCAGCCTTGGGCAATTTGAGATAATTAGCATAAAACAAAATGGCCACCAAGGAAATATCAAAATACATAATATACCATAATTCCCTTACAAATTGACATAACCGGTCAACCAATACATGGATTCCAGGGTATTTTGACTCAGAACATTAATTTCTGCTATTTTCATATCCAATATGACCAGCCTGCTGCACAATGATGTTATCAGCTTCTTCATGAGTAGTTGCTGTAGCTCAGCAGCAACCTGTCACTGTTCTTGCAGATGATACAGATGTTTATGCACTTCTTCTTTATCATTACCTGGAACAAGGCATACAAACACCAATGTTTATGGAATCACCTGTAAAAGAGAGAACTGTTGTTGATATCCAGGCCACTGTAAAGAAACATCAGAACATAATTCCAGCAATATTGGCAGGTCATGCTCTTACTGGATGTGATACAGTTGCAACATGTTTTGGTATAGGAGAAGGAAAGATGTTGAAAGTACTGAAAACAGGTCTGAATCCGGATATGATAGGTAATGCTGAGGCTAACTGGCCTGAGGTGTTGGAACAGGCAACAAAATTCATAGCTTCCTGTTATGGACAATCAAAGACCAATTCTATGTCTGAGGCCAGAGTAAGTGTTTGGACTTCAAGAACGGGGAAGTCGGGAGCAACAGTTACTCCCAAGTTATGTTCTCTTCCACCTACTACAGAGGCCATCATTGAGAATGTCAAGCGGGCTCATCTGCAAACATGCATATGGAAGAATGCCCTGCAACTAGATCCACCAGATTTGGAACACATAAGTTATGGATGGATCAAAGAAAGCAAAACAAAGTCACTGCTGCCTACAACAGTCCCTACCAATGTTCAGCTAGCACCGAATCATATACTAAAGTTGATAAGATGCACATGTTCAAGTAAACAGCCATGTAGTCCTCAAGATTCTCATGTAACAAGTCGAGGTTACCATGCACAATGTTTTGTGCTTGTCAATCCTCCATTGCATGTTGCAATGATCAAACACGAACAGCAGTTGATGAGGATGATTACTAATTACCTCAAGAGTTATGCATTTATGCCATATAATAAGAAATTGAGGACTCAAAACGATCTGACTAAAAAAAATGTCAATCTTTATTACTTTCATGTTGAACAAGTAATATTCTTATATACTAGTATAAGTATAAAAAAAAAAAAAGGCAGCTATTTCGAAAATGGTGGTAATTTTGGATATGAAAATACCAGAAATGAATTTTCTGGGTCAAAATACCCTGGAATCCATGTATTGGTTGACCGGTTATGTCAATTTGTAAGGGAATTATGGTAAATTATGTATTTTGATATTTCCTTGGCGGCCATTTTGTTTCATGCTAATTATCTCAAATTGCCCAAGGCTGACAGCGAGCCAACATACATAATTTTCAAACCGGATATGTTGGCAAACAAAATCCACTGAAAAAAAAACTTAAGACCCTAAAACAAGGTTGAGCCTGGTGGCTGCCGGACTATAGTTACTATTCCACAAAATAAAAGAGACAGTGTAAGAGACAGATGGACAGATCCCAGGGTGGTATACATGGGAGACTGGGAACTGAGGTACTCACAATTATATGTGAATAGTATATTATATTATATTTGTATATATATTCCTATATATATTTTGTTTTATGACTGTCTCCCCCAAAGCCAAAAGGAAAGACAGTGAGCCAAATACAATGTACATTGGGGTTTAAAGCAGTCTAAGTCGTAGGATGAAGGAAAGATTGATTGAGGGAAAGAGTTCTAGAGTTTACTTGTTGAGCAGAAGAAAGACTGAGAACATTTGTTAATTCTTGGACTGCAGGGCTGTGCGCATACACACACACACACACAAACAGACACTTGCTCTCTCTCTCTCTCACACAAACACACACACACACTTTTCCAATTTACACACTATTCTTCCACTCTCTCAGTCTCTTCTACCTCTTGATCCACTCCACACTTACTCCCACTTTATATGCCACAGCTCCTTCTCTTTCCCACAATTCCTCCTTCAGCTTCTCCCTCTCCCACACTTGCCTACTCTGCCACCCATACCCACTCTCAGCTTCCCACTCACCCACCTACCCTTCCCACACCCACTCTCAGCTTCCCACCAACCCACCTACCCTTCCCACACACACTCTCAGCCACCAACACCCCACCCCCACCTTCCCACACCCACCTACCTTCCCACATTCACTCTCAGCCCCACACCCACTATCAGCCTCCGACACCCCTCCCCCCCCCCCCCGCCCACCTTCCTACACCCATTCTCACTCACCCACCCTCAGCCCCACACCCACCTACCTTCCCACAACCACTCTCAGCCACCGACACCCCTCCCCCCACCCACTCCCACCTTCCTACACCCATTCTCACTCACCCACCTACCTTCCCACACCCACTCTCACCTACCTTCCCACACCCAATCCCAGCCTCCCACTCCCACCAACAATAGCCCATTAGGTCCCAGTCTGGCGCCAGCACGGGGTCTGTATGGCACATGGTATTTGGGATTGGTTCTGCCTGCCCAGCCCAACCTTCACTCAAGGCCTCCCCCTTCCTCACTTAGGCTGAAGTTATTCTAGGACACGGATAATTTTCCCAACAACTTTGAACTGGGAGCTTCTGAATTAAAGTCTTATCATATCTCTCATTTACTGTCTTACTTTTCCTTCTGGGTACAGGAGGCTAGGACTCAAACATATCTGTCCCTTCGCAGCGCTTGGTACTGAACGAAAACTGTGGGTATAAGTGTTGTTTATAGAGATTAGACGGATTACCACTCCCATGTCTGAAGCTAGCGTCATTTGTCAAGCTATTTCGTCCATTAACGGCGCCACGAAGGGAAACATTTTTTTAAGAATACCACCCTAAGAATCCTCCTCCCCCTTGTATAATTCTCCTACTGGACGAGATAGAGAAACGGGCGAGAGAACGCAAAAGTGGTCCCGGACCCTGACAATAGGAACTTTAATTGTGGTTTCTATTCGGGCTCTGTCTCGTGCCGGCCACCCCCAGCAATGGAGTAAGTACCTGAGTATATAATAAATTATACATACATACACTATTTCAATATAACATAAGAACAGTTGCCGATGTCTTATGTATACTTTGATATTTTCTCTCTGACAGTCTTTCAGCTTTTAGGGAACACTTGTTATAGGCAGCTTTCCCTTTTGTCTCCTTCACTCTCATAGAACAAAATAAACAAAAAGTCTCAAAATGTTGACAATTGCAATGATGAACGATATTCGCCAGAAAAAAGCCATTCAGACTTGAAACGACGGTAATTTTTATTGTTATGTGAACCAAACAACTATGGATGGGAAGCTTTTTATTCAAGCTATATCAAACTTCAGCTAGGTATAATAAATGATCTTCAGCCAAGTTGCCGATACCAATGTCTGTTATATTACCAGGTTCTTGTCTATCGAAAGTTGCCGGGAAAAGCGTGCGTGTGACTGCGCCTTTAAACTGGGACACACCAAGATTCGCCTTCTGGTTTCCCCATCCCGCCACTAGTTACGTGGAAACAGACCGTGAAGGCATTAGCGAACTTTGAAAGCCGGGAATTTAACTACGCTATTTGTCCGCGGGTGATAAAGTGTCGAGCCGACATTCGTGCGCATTCTTCACCTACGAATATTTGAGAATGGAACGTTCAGAGTATGGGCCGAGTTACAGAAACGTTTTACCAGGAACTTTCAAGCAGTGTATGTATTACTATGGCAACATTTGAGTTTTCATTGCATTTTTATTGCCAAATAAGTTAAGGGGGTACTACTGGCTTTCCCTTCTCCCCCCTCTCCCTCATGTTTAGCGTATTAGTTTTTATATTTTAAGACGTTATTTCCGTTAGTTTGGCAATTTTGAGACATTTCGCCCGATTGCTTTGTCAATATTAAGACCTTTCGTGCCATTTAGGTGTTGATTTTTTCCTGGCGAGCGATAGCGAGCCTGTAATATTAGAAGGAACCGGCCTTCGGCCAGGACAATTTTCTACCGAAACATTGACAAATTTATCTTGAAAGAGGGTCTAGGGCGTGTTTTTTTAAAGCTTGATTGAGGTCTAGCGAGGAAACTCAAAAATATATAAATAGATAAATATAAAGGCCAAAATAAACAAGCACTACCCCCTTAAGGTAGGTCATTAGAGTTGACTCAATACTATAGTCGGTTTATGTCCAGTTGACGGGAAACTGAACCCTTTAGCAACACATTTATCGATAACCATTGTACAAACAGACAACAAATACCCGTGTGTCTCTGCATCCTATATATACCAGGTGTTCATATTTAACACCATATAGGATACATAATCTCTGCATCCTATATATACCAGGTGTTCATAATTAACACCATATATGATACATAATCTCTGCATCCTATATATACCAGGTGTTCATAATTAACACCATATAGGATACATAATCTCTGCATCCTATATATACCAGGTGTTCATAATTAACACCATATAGGATACATAATCTCTGCATCCTATATATACCAGGTGTTCATAATTAACACCATATAGGCTACATAATCTCTGCATCCTATATATACCAGGTGTTCATAATTAACACCATATAGGATACATAATCTCTGCATCCTATATATACCAGGTGTTCATAATTAACACCATATAGGCTACATAATCTCTGCATCCTATATATACCAGGTGTTCATAATTAACATCATATAGGATACATAATCTCTGCATCCTATATATACCAGGTGTTCATAATTAACACCATATAGGATACATAATCTCTGCATCCTATATATACCAGGTGTTCATAATTAACACCATCATCACAAACAGGCACAAACATCACATATGCAGACGACATCACACAAATCATTGGTTATGAAGGTCCCTCAAAGGGAATCATAGCCAGAAAAACAGGAAGAGAAGCAGAAGCAATCAACACATATGAAGAAGAATGGAAAATAAAAACCAACATAAACAAATTCACAATACTACAACTAGGAGCAAAAAACAAAACACCTATATATGTGAATAACAACAGAATCGAAGATGCACAGAAAGGAAAAATACTCGGGTTACACATAACTACTCAAGGCTATATTCAAAACATCACAGAAAGAAAAGGCCTAGCCATAGCAGCACTGGCCAAACTATTCAGATTCAGAGATATGAACACACAAATAAAAACTCACCTTGTAAAAGCTTATGTAATCCCAATATTAGAATACCCCCTATTCCCACACACACCATGAGCAAAAACCAAATCACACACGCTTACAAAAAATACAAAACAAAGCCCTAAGATTCGCCACAAACCCAAGATACCCCTATACAATGACGACACAACAAATACACGAATACACAAACACATTACCATTAAATGTCAGACTTCATAGACAAGCAACACAAATATGGCAAAAACTAGAATTATCACAAGACCCAACTCTAGAGAAAATTAAGGAAAATTATGCACAACAACCAAATTTAAGATTCAACAACTGGTTTAAAAGCAGTCTAAATAAAATAAACACAGAAGAAGAACCACAGCCAATGTATTAAAAAAAAAAAAAAAAAAAAAAAAAAAAAAAAAAAAAAACGTTTTATATGTTTATATAATAATAATAATAACAATCACACCTTCGTTCCTTAGCTAGCTACCAAACAGCAAACATAAATAAAATACACCACTTGCCCCAACACAAAAACATACGTTTCAAACACACAACATAGCAAGGTGGTCTGCCCACCAACTGTTACTCTCCTACTTTCCTTCAAACTTTCCTCCTTTTCTCTTCCCTCTCCCCCCCTCTACTTTCCCCCCCTTAGACCCGCCTAGGGTCAAAAAAAAAAAAAAAAAAAAAAAAAAAAACACCATATAGGATACATAATCTCTGCATCCTATATATACCAGGTGTTCATAATTAACACCATATAGGATACATAATCTCTGCATCCTATATATACCAGGTGTTCATATTTAACACATATAGGATACATAATCTTCGTAATAGCTGGGTAATCAAGAGGAGAACCTGTTAAGGGGGTAGTGCTTGGTTTTTGGTCTATGCATATATTTATTAATATATGTTTAAGTTTTCTCGCTAGACATCCATCAAGCTGAAATAAAACACAAAACATAAACAAATAAACTGGACCGCCTTTTAAGATAAATTCGTACATGTTTTATAGAAAAATATCCCGGCCGAAGACCGGTTCCATCTAAAATTACAGACTCGCTATCGCTTGCCAGGAAAATATCGACACCTATTTTTTTTGTTCTATGTGAATGAGGGAGACAAAAGACAGAACTGCCTGTATCGAGTGCCTCCCCCAGAGTTGAAAGAGTGACAGGGCCAAAATCGAGGGACGTTCGAGCCAATATGCCTGGACACACGGAGTTTGAAGTTTAAATGGCACGAAAGGTCTTAATATTGACAAAGAAATAAGGCGTCTCGAAATCGCCAAACTAACGGAACGAACGTCTTAAAATCTCAAAATTAATATACTAAACATGAGGGAGAAGGATGTTTAGAAGAAACGAGTACTACCCCCTTAATCTACCGTCAGCTGGACTTAAGGGGAGGTATTTAGTTTGTTCCCTAGACCTCCATCAAGCTTAAAATTACACCCCCTTGAGTCCCTTTCAAGATAAATTTGTACATTTTTCGGTAGAAAAATGTCCCGGCCGAAGGCCGGTTCCTCTTAAATTACAGGCTCGCTATCGCTCGCCAGGATAAAATAGACACCTGAATTGCACGAAAGGTCTTAATATGGGGTGAAAGTTCTTAAAATCGCTAAACTAATGGGCAAACGTTTTATAATATCAAAAGCAATGGGGCTAAACATGAGGGAGAAAGGGGTCAAGAAAACAATCCCTCAAGTGGAGACCTTCCCTTAAACAGACTATAGTCAAACTTGAATTCACAAACTTCCATAACAGAGTTGCGGGGATAATAATGAGCCAAGCGGTGGTGTGGGTTGGACTATTAACCCATTATATAGCGGCGACGTCTTCTCTCATTTATTCTAGTTACATTTAGACGACTTTGTGAAGTTTAAGAAGGATCTGAGGTAGTAAAAAGGGTTAAGTGAGATAGTTCGTAGCCTGTTAATTACTGGAGGCCCCTTTTAATATATTTATGTACTTATTAATCTTATAGTAACCGCGCTAGACCTCCATCAAGCTTAAAAAACACCCCCTAGACCCCTCTTCAGGATAAACTTGTAAATTTTTCGATAACAAAATATTCTCTTAGAATCACAGGCTCGTTATCGCTTGCCAGGAAAAAACCCGACACCTAAATGGCACATAAGATTTTTATAATGACAAAGAAATGAGGCGAACGATCTTAAAATGAGGCGAACGATCTTAAAATGGGGCGAACGATCTTAAAATCGCCAAACTAATGGGATAACTTCTTAAAATCTCAAAGCTAATGGGACTGAATAAGAGGGAGAAAAAGCAACTACCTCCCCCTTAACCCATTCAGTACCGGTGGCGTCCCTTTCATTATATTCTGGCATCCATCAGCGGATTTTATTCAACTTAGGAAGGACGTTTATCAATGAAAAGGCTACAGACTTACTTAAATAATTCTTTTAGCTACCCTATATCTTTCCTCTATCTATCTATTCTATATGCTGAGGCCCAATCCCCATTTTGGGGGTAGCCGACTCAAGACAGAGCAAGAACAGGGAAACAAAAAAAAAATCTTTCCTAAGCTTCATAAAATCGTCTGAATGTAGCTGAAATCCATTACAAAAACACGTCACCGGTACTGAAGAGGTTAAACCCATTTAGAAAAGGAAGGTTGAGAATTTAGCTCCCTGGCGCGTGGGTTAAGGGGAGTGGCCTGCTTTTTGTTCTCTCCTTTTCTCCCTTTCTCTGGCTTGTATCCATTCGGTCCCATTAAGCCTACTGTTTTAAGACGTTTCCCCCATCCAGGTGTCAATATTATCCTGGCGAGCGGTAGCGAGCGGTAGCGAACACCTCTATCATATCCCCTCTAACTCTGCGTCTCTCTAACGAATGTAAGCCTAATTTCTTCAACCTTTCTTTATACGGAAGATTTCTAATATTATGGATCATTTTTGTCATTCTACGTTGTACTCTCTCCAATGAATCTATGTCCATTCTGTAATAAGGACACCAAAATTGAACAGCATAATCCATATGGGGTCTCACTAATGACAAGTAAAGTTTTAAGATAACATCAGCAGTTCTGTTACTCACACTCCTAGAGATGAACCCGAGAATCCTGTTTGCCTTGTTTCGAACGCTTATACACTGTTGTCTAGGCTTCAAATCATTGCTAACAAACACACCTAGATCTTTCTCACAATTCGAGTTTTCTAATTCCACATTAGCTAGTTTATATTTAGCATACAAATGTTAAATATAAACTAGCTAATGTGGAATTAGAAAACTCGAATTGTGAGAAAGATCTAGGTGTGTTTGTTAGCAATGATTTGAAGCCTAGACAACAGTGTATAAGCGTTCGAAACAAGGCAAACAGGATTCTCGGGTTCATCTCTAGGAGTGTGAGTAACAGAACTGCTGATGTTATCTTAAAACTTTACTTGTCATTAGTGAGACCCCATATGGATTATGCTGTTCAATTTTGGTGTCCTTATTACAGAATGGACATAGATTAATTGGAGAGAGTACAACGTAGAATGACAAAAATTATCCATAATATTAGAAATCTTCCGTATAAAGAAAGGTTGAAGAAATTAGGCTTACATTCGTTAGAGAGACGCAGAGTTAGAGGGGATATGATAGAGGTGTTCAAGTGGTTTAGTGGGATTAACAAAGGGGACATGACAAATGTACTAAAGCTCAGTGATAGCGAAAGAACTCGTACCAATGGTTTCAAATTAGATAAATTTCGTTTCAGAAAAGATATAGGCAAATATTGGTTTGGTAACAGAGTTGTAGATGGGTGGAATGGACTACCAAGTGCTATAGTGGGATTACAAACGATAGGGAGCTTTAAGATAAAATTGGATAAGCATATGGACGAGAAGGGTTGGGTGTGAAGGGGGATCAGCAGGGTTGGGCCAATCAGCGCTCTGCAGACCCCCGTAATCCTGCGTTAATCTCTAACCGTTTTGGTAAGATGATCCTCAGGGTATTAGAGTGTTGAGCCTATAATTGGGCTTTGTAATTGGGGTTGTGTGGGACAGGGATCTGCCTTGCTTAGGCCAATCGGCTTTCTGCAGACTCCCATTTTCTTATGTTCTTATGTTCTTATATATATATTTTTGTTTTGACAGCAAGCTAAATTTGTACATTTTTCGATAGAAAAATTTCTCCGGCGAAGCCGGATTTCTCCATACAATGCTGGCTTGCCAGGAAGAAATCGACACCTGGATTGGGATAAACGTCTTAAAACAGTTGGCTGAATGGGGCTGAATGAATAAAAGCCAGAGAAAGAAAGAAAAGGAGAGAAAGAGAAAAAAAGAAGGTGACCTCCCTTAAGTCCATATATAACAGGAAGTTTGAGAATTTAGCTCCCTGGCGCGTGGGTTAAAATATACACCACCCGTTTTGCCCAAGGTAAATTAGGATGCCATAGGGTGGTATTCTTAAACATTTATTTTCCCATCGCAGCGCCTATTACCGAACGAATATTGTGGGAATGAGCGTTGTTTACAGAGAATGAACATATTAAAACTCCAATTTCCCAAGGTATCGTCATTTTTCAAGATATTTCGTCCATTAACGACGCCTCGAAAGGAAAGAATGGTTTAAGAATACCACTCATAGTCTCTCGCCCACTCATAAGAATTCATGTATTTTTCCTATTATGTAATTATACCTATCTGGATGTTTTTGTGGATATGACTTGCCTTTTAATAAGTAATAGTCATAGTTTTGCAGTTTATGTATAGAGAAATATATTGTTCATGAATTCGTTTCCAGATAATATATACTTCCCTAATTGAAAATAGGTGAGGTCCACCAGTATTAATGAGGGTGTTGTTGTTGTTGTTGTTGTTGTTGCTGTTCCCCAGGCTGTCTGGCCGAACAGCCACAAGGTCCTGAGCTAGGCCAAGGTCATAAACGAGCGCCCCCGCAAAACCCTCCCTGCTTACCACTAATAAAGCCCAGGTGACCGAAGCCACTCCAAGGCGGGGAGCTGAGGAGGGTGCAGAAACGCCCGGGAAACCAAAGCCCCACCCAAGGCCCTGTGCCCCTCAGCAATTATGAAGGGAAAGTTGAGGGGCAAAGGAAAAATGTGGCGCTTTGACTCCCAATCTCCCAACCTCTAGGTTGGCAGAAGGGAGGTCAATCAACAAAAGAGACGCCGTCACTTGAGATCTAGAAAATATACAGTATATGTAACAAGAACAGTAAGAGTAAGCTATGGGTATGGCAGAGATCACTCAGCTCTCACTCTGATAGACCAGCCCATCACCACATGACTAGAACCCAATCCTCTCAGCATCAGCTAGGAAAGGGGGTTAAAGGCTTTGGCATCCGAGTGTACACCCACATCTAGGCTATCTTCGATAAAGGATAATTCAATAGAGGAGGAGCAACCTTTTTTGTATCCATTATGGATATTATTGGTTAATTAACTGCACAATAATTATTAATATATTACTAGGATTAAGCTAGTTAAAGAAACATCGATATTAAACATTTATATATAATATACCTCTAGGACTCTAAGGAGTAAGTACTATCTAACTAAACCATTTGATTAACATTATCCTTCATAACCCTCTGAAGATTATAACCCATTGTGTCACTTTATTCTGGCTATCATTAGACGGTTCTATACAATATAGGACAGATATGTGGAAATTATAAGGGTGAAGTCCATCTCAATTAACCCTCTGACTTCCACATACCCTTCATAATCAGATCTAAGTGTTAAACCAAGACCAATACTACTATTAGTTACTATCAGTGTCATTGGTCTTGAGTTAAACTGCATAAAATCGTCTCATGTTAGCCAGAACACATGCACCAAAAAAGGCATCCTGTTGCTGAAGGGGTTAAGCTTGTTTTTGTCTCTATTTTTATTGATTAACTATATTTGTTAGTTTCCTCGCTAGGCCTCCATCAAGCTTAAAAGACCACCCCCTAGAACCCCTTTCTAGATATATTTGTAAATTTTTCGGTAGCATAATGTCCCGGCCGAAGGCCGTTTTCTCCTAAAATTACAGGCTCGCTAAACGCTATCGCTCGCCAGGAAATATCGACACCTAAATGGCACGAAAAGTCTAAATATTTACAAATAAATGGGGCGAAAAATGTCAGAATCGCAGACTTAATGTAATTAACGTGTTTAAATCTCAAAACTGATATGCTAAACATGAGAGAGAAGGGGGTTCAGAAAAGAGCGAGTACTACCCCCTTGAACTGGTGTAACTGGCGATTTCATCATTACCAGTGACGACCTTCTCATTCTACTCTCGTCAACCATAAACATTACTTTAAGATTAGCAAGGGTCTCTAAAGCTCAAAAGGGGTCAAGATCATTTCAATTGTCCCTTCACGCCCATAGATCCTTCGCATAATGAAAATATATCACCTCTTTTATACAACATGAAGGGGGTAGCACTCACTTTTTATGGACCCCCTTCTCCCTCATGTTTAGCATATTAGTTTTGTAGTTTTAAAATGTTCATGCCGTTAGTTTGTCGATTTTAAGACCTTTCGCCCCATTTCTTCGTCAATGTTAAGACCTTTCGTGCCATTTAGGTGTCGATTTTTCCTGGCGAGCGATAGCGAGCCTGAAATTTTAGAAGGCCGGGACATAAAAATGTACACATTTATCTCTAGGGGGTGCTATTTTAACCCTCTCCGACATATGACGCGATGTTGAGCCTATTAGGGATACTTTAAAGCCTTTGTTACCATCAGGGTTAATTAGAAACCTTTATATAGTTTAATTACTTCAACCTCTGCAGTTGTCTTTGAGTTAGCTGTGGGTAGAAAACTAATTTTGGAGAGGTAATTATAAGAGTGAGAGAACTCTATTTCTTATTGCTAATCTGGCAACCTCTGCGTCATATTCGCGTGAAAGGGTTAAGCTTGATGGAGGTCTAGCGAGGAAACTCAAAACTAAATAAATAAATAAATACATAGACCAAAAAACAAGCACTACCCCTTTAACTGAAAACATGCGTCCCTCTATTGAAGGCCATAAACTCTACAGGTGTGACGCCATATCAATCTGACTTACTCCCACACCTGCAGGTCCATTATTTCCCTCTCTTAACCCCTTCTGTACCGGCGACGTGTGTTATATTTCATTCTAGCTTTATTTAGACCATATTTTGCAGCATAACCCTTTCACGCCTTTATGACGCAGAGGTTGCCAGATTAGCAATCAAAAATAGAGTTCTTTCACTCTTATAATTACCTCTCCGAAATTAGTTTTCTGCCCACAGCTAACTCAAAGACAACTGCAGAGGTTGAAGTACCCAAACTAAAGGTTTCTAAATACCCCTGATGGTAACAAAGGCTTTAAAGTATCCCTAATAGGCTCAAAATCGCGTCATATGTCGGACAGGGTTAAGAAGGATCTGCTGTAGGTGAAAGGGTTGGTCGAGATAGTTTGAAGCCTTATTTTCGCTATAGGTTCTTCCTAAGCTCAATAAAATCGTCTGATAGTTGCCAGAATATGATGAAAAGGACGTCCCTGGTACCTAAGGTCACCTAAGGTTGTGTTTGCCACTCTCCTAGCAGCACCGAGGAGCGCGTCGCCCCTCGTTGTGGGTTGTGTTTTGGTGCAGCAGACTGTTTGAAGAGACACACGCTCCCTTGCGAAGATGGGCTCGTCTGGCACTTTTTGAAGTTCGACATTGAGGGCTCTCTTGAAGTTGTCTAAAGAGACGCCCCTCATGTCTCTTACTCGCCGTGGGAGTTTGTTGAAGAGACGTGGGCCTCTGTGTCTGAATGGGTTAACCCTTTCAGTACCGGTGACATCCATTTAACTTTATTCTGGCTAATATTAGACGATTTCATACAGTTTAGAATGGGCCTTTAGCAATTGACAGGCAACGAAGTACCTCACTCAACCCTTTGTATTACCGCAGATCCTTGATAAGTTGTACAAATCGACTAACTATAGTAAGAATATAATGAAATAGACGTCGCCGGTACAGTAGGGGTTGAGGTGGTGTCATACGAGCGCATTTTCCGGCAATCTTTGATGAGCAAGTTTTTTCTCGTACTATTTAGAGGCACTCTCACATTTCCATCGGAAGCTCGATCAACGGTAGATTATGTTAGGTAGCTTAATTCTTATGGAACTTTAATTTTGAAGCTGCCAAACTAAAATTGCCGGTAAAAATTAACTGCAAAATCGTTCATGTGTCACCAGGTTTACTCTTCCTTATTTGCCTCTCTCAGGATTCTTTTTCCCGTCAATTTGTCCTGGCATGTATAATCAATCAACTTTTGAATTAAAGCCCAGTAAGAAATCACCAACCATGCAAGAACTACCTTCAATCTAGTTGCCAAGATCAGTGCAAAAGAGAATCTATGAAAACATTATTAAATAATGTTGCAAATCCGAAATAATCTGGGGATAAAATGGTCTTGTACAGTTGCCTACATAAGTTATGTTTCTCGTCGTGATCTTATACATGGAAATATATTGCGCATGATTGAATTACTGTACGAGTGTAGTTTCTTAGTTTGTAACTCATCTGACTAGTCAACTGATAAATAAAACAAACCAAACTCGCAATTTATTCATATTAATTTTACTTGCATACATAAGATCACGATGAGGAACAGAACTTATATGGGCACCTGAACCTCTCCCCCCATCATTCGCGCCCCTACAGGTTTCCCTCCCATTTCCATCCTTCAGACTTCCTTCCTCCAGATTCACCAACCCCCCCAGCCCCACCCAGCAGGATACCCCCGCCCCCCGCCACGCCCACCACCAACTCTTCCCTCCCACCCTTAACGGGAGATATATTTTGTATTCATATATTTATTTATTACTAATTTTCTTTAGTTTCCTCCCAAGACCTCCATCAAGTTTATTATAAAAATACCCAAGATCCCACTTCGAGATGAATATGTACATTTTTCGGTAGAAAAACTTGCCGGCCAAAGGCCGGTTTCTCCTAAAATACAGGCTCGATATCACTCGTCAGGAAAAAACTAGACACCTAAATGGCAACAAAGTCTTAGAATCACCGAACTAATGGAACGAATGTCTTAAAATATCAAAACTAATGGAGCTAAACGTAATGGAGAAGGGGGTCCAGAAAATACAATCACACAGAGTACAGTCACTCATAAAAATTCGCGAACCTTCACCTCTTTCAAATTATGGGAGTATGCCTTTGTGTAACAAAGACATGCCCTAGCCCTGTCAATCAAGGGAGTGCAAGGCGGTAATAAACAGCATCATCATCATCACCTCTTCTTTATTATGGAACTAAATCCATGGAAGCGAATGTATGCATATAATTCTCTCTCTCTCTCTCTCTCTCTCTCTCTCTATATATATATATATATATATATATATATATATATATATATATATATATATACATATATCCAGACCTATGAGAGTTCCGTATGGAGCTCAGTGGTCTGGTTAATCTGCTCTACATAATAACTATATATATATAATTATATACTGTATTCACCGTATATATAGTAAATATAAGATAGAGAGAGAGAGAGAGAGAGAGAGAGAGAGAGAGAGAGAGAGAGAGAGAGAGAGAGAGAGAGAGTTCGAAATACAAAGAAAAACATATGTACCAGGTATGTGAGTAATGATCATCGACGACTAGGATGACATTTAAAGGAGATAATGGGGTCAGAAAGGACACCAGACAATTAGGGCGGATCAAAAGACCTCCTAGGAATGTTTCTTAATAATGGACTTATTTATTGGCTTATTTATGTAACTGTTGATTATATATTTTGTTGTCTCCTCCCTAGACCTCCATCAAGCTTAGAGAACACTCACCCAAAACCCCCTCTTTCAAGATACATGTTGCGCCTGATTCTTAAATTGTATAAGGTGTTGATTTTTGGTGTGAGCATCCTGGGTTCGAATCCACGGACTGCCACATGTTTTTGTCAATTTCATTAATCGATTTTAGGAGTATGGTTGGCTGTTGGAAGGAACATAATAATTACAGGCTCGCTATCGCTCACCAGGAAATAATCGACACTTAAATGACACAAAAAGTCTTAATATTGACAAAGAAATGGGGCGAAAGATCTTAAAATTGCCAAACTAATGAACCGAATGTCATAAAATCTGAAAACTAATTGGGCTAAACATGAGGGAGAAGGGGGTCTAGACAAACATGAGGGAGAAGGGGGTCTAGACAAACATGAGGGAGAAGGGGGTCTAGACAAACATGAGGGAGAAGGGGGTCTAGACAAACATGAGGGAGAAGGGGGTCTAGACAAACATGAGGGAGAAGGGGGTCTAGACAAACATGAGGTAGAAGGGGGTCTAGACAAACATGAGGGAGAAGGGGGTCTAGACAAACATGAGGGAGAAGGGGGTCTAGACAAACATGAGGGAGAAGGGGGTCTAGACAAACATGAGGGAGAAGGGGGTCTAGACAAACATGAGGGAGAAGGGGGTCTAGACAAACATGAGGGAGAAGGGGGTCTAGACAAACATGAGGGAGAAGGGGGTCTAGACAAACATGAGGGAGAAGGGGGTCTAGACAAACATGAGGTAGAAGGGGGTCTAGACAAACATGAGGGAGAAGGGGGTCTAGACAAACATGAGGGAGAAGGGGGTCTAGACAAACATGAGGAGAAGGGGGTCTAGACAAACATGAGGGAGAAGGGGGTCTAGACAAACATGAGGGAGAAGGGGGTCTAGACAAACATGAGGGAGAAGGGGGTCTAGACAAACATGAGGGAGAAGGGGGTCTAGACAAACATGAGGGAGAAGGGGGTCTAGACAAACAACCCATCACCCCTTAAGGGGAGGTGTTTAGTTTATTCCCTAGACCTCCATCAACCTTAAAATTACACCCCCTCGAGTCCCTTTCAAGATAAATTTGTACATTTTTCGGTAGAAAAATTTCCCGGCCCAAGGCCGGTTCCTCTTAAATTACAGGCTCGCTATCGCTCGCCACGATAAAATAGACACCTGAATTGCACGAAACGTCTTAATATGGGGTGAAAGTTCTTAAAATCGCTAAACTAATAAGAACATAAGAACATAAGAAAATGGGAGTCTGCAAAAAGCCGATCGGCCCATACAAGGCAGATCCCTGTCACCCCCAACCCCAATTACAAGGCCCAACTCACTAATACCTTGAGTACTGACCCCACCAAAACGGTCAGAGATTAACACAAGATAACGGGGGTCTGCTGAGCGCCGATTGGCCCACACCTGGTAGATCCCACTCACACCCAACCCATCTCGTCCATATGCCTATCTAATTTTATCTTAAAGCTCCCTATCGTTCTTGATCCCACTATATCACTTGGTAGCCTATTCCACCCATCTACAACTCTGTTACCAAACCAATATTTGCCTATATCTTTTCTGAAACGAAATTTATCTAATTTATAACCATTTGTTCGAATTCTTTCGCTATCACTGAGCTTCAGTACATTTTTCATGTCTCCTTTATTTACCCCACTGAACCACTTGAACACTTCTATCATATCCCCTCTAACTCTGCATCTTTCTAACGAATGTAAGCCTAATTTGTTCAACCTTTCTTCATATGGTAGATTTCTAATATTATGAATAATTTTTGTCATTCTTCGCTGTACTCTCTCCAAGGAATCTATATCCATTCTGTAATAAGGACACCAAAATTGGACAGCATAATCCATAATTATGAGGTCTTACTAATGACAAGTAAAGTTTCAAGATAACATCGGCAGTTCTGTTACTCACACTCCTTGAGATGAACCCCAGAATCCTGATGCCTTGTTACGTACGCTTATACACTGTTTTCTAGGTTTCAAATCGTTGCTAACAAACACACCCAAATCTTTCTCGCAGTCTGAGTTTTCTAATTCAGCATTAGCTAGTTTATATTTTGCATTAGTATTCGTCTTCCCTATCTTTAATACCTTGCATTTGTCAATGTTAAAATTCATCTGCCACTTTACTGACCATTCGTGTAAGGTATCTAGATCCCTTTGGAGGCACTCTATGTCGCTATCTGAATCTATTGGTCTCCCTATTTTGGTATCGTCTGCGAATTTACTTATCCTACTAGTTATACCTAAATCAAGGTAATTTATGTATATGATAAATAACAGAGGACCCAATACAGATCCCTGGGGGACACCACTCTTGACTGATCCCCATTCTGACTTAGTACCATTTATGCTGACTCTCTGCTTCCTACCAATTAGCCATAAGAACTAATGGGGCAAACGTTGTATAATATCAAAAGCAATGGGGCTAAACATGACGGAGAAAGGGTTCTAGAAAACAATCCCTCAAGTGGAGACCTCCCCTTAAAACAATCCCTCAAGTGGAGACCTCCCCTTAAGGAATAGTATATAACAATCCCTCAAGTGGAGACCTCCCCTTAAAGGAAAATGAGGGTGAAGAGGAATGCGTATAATGAGCGTCTTAAGGCGTATAGGCTAAGTAAAGTATAAGGGCTAGGGGGACGATATTTACTTATGATAACATAGTGCAGTTGGGTATAAATATGTACAATTGTACATGCTTAGATAAATATCCAGTATTCGAGAATGGATGTTATATCGTAAGCTTTTGCATAAATCTTTAATTATCTTTATAGCGTAATGGTTAATGCGTTTAATTTTGGTGGGAGTATCCTAGGTTCGAATCCTTGGAGTACCACATGTACTCATTAGTTTCATTGATTTCATTAATTAGGTTTATTTGTAAGTAAATTGGTGGGTTGGTTATAATATGCATACTGTATGTGCCAAGGCATGATGAAGGGTAACGCAGATCTGTTCAGTATTGCAAGAATTAATGCAAAATAATACTTACTTACAACCATTACATAAGTAACACCCCGTTCTTAACATTAATCATCAATTACAAACTCCAATGTACTTGAATATACTAATGAAAGCACATGGTCCTCCTGGGATTCAAACTCGGTACACCACACCCAAAACATAAGCACCTAAACCATTACACCACCAACACAGTTAAAAGGTTGAGTACACAATCATGATTAATATCCATTTTCGAATTTTGGATACCAATCTAATCATGTACTCAGACCCAACTGCATTATGGAAAGCGTAATGTTTTAGTGAGAGGAAAGAACATTGAATGGGGCCTGCACTAAGCATGGCCTGCTAGCCCGGAAAATTACACAAATAATTCCTAATAATAATAGAATGTGAGTGCATTATTAATACTACTATTATACACAGGAGTTGCAACCGCACATTTTGTACCGTACAGTTGCGAAATTATACTCAATATCCACAATTTCTCGAGCCCAACAACAAATACAACAACAACAGCAACAAATATTACAAGAACAACAACAACAACAAGAACAACTACAACAACAATAAATGCAATAACTACAACAAATACAACAACAACAGATCTAACACTAATCAGTATGATAGTCCGCCATCACCACCACCATCGTCCACTATAACAACAGCATCAACAACACAAATACTACAACCACAACCAACACCACCAACAATAAAGACAACACAATCTCCATCACCACCACCACCACCAACAACAAAAACAGCACAACCAACATTTACTGCAACAACACCGCACCAGCACCAACACCACCAACAAAAACACCACCACCACCACCACCACAAAATATTAGTAGTACACCTGACCTGCCATAACTCACCACTTGATCATCACTCACAGGGTCTGGTAATCATCACTCTCACCTCAACACTAACACCACATCTCCATACATCACCATTACTACAACCCTATACACACATATACACACACACACACACACACGCACACACACACACTCTCACCTCAACAGTAACACCACATCTCCATATATCACAATTACTACACCCTATACAGGCTTACACTCACTAAAAAGACGAAGCTGTAGGGGAGACATGATAGAGGTATTTAAATGGATAAAAGGTTTAAATAAGGGCGATATAGATATTACATCTCACGATTGTACTATTTACTATACAATCATTTATTACAACTCTCATATAATTTTAGGGTGTTTTAGATAGTGTCTCTATATTATGTGAGGTACTGTACATCATGGAGATCATTCACCTCTTCAAATACATGACTCAGATTCCTTTCCCACACAAAGAAAGCTTACTCTTGCACTTTGTTGTCGCCCATGCACTATTCGTATGACCAGTTAAGATCACGTGTTGGAGAGGTGTTTCGAGGTGACCAAGAGAGGTAAGAGGTAGGAAGGAAGATTGGAGACGGATAGACACGAACTTTTGGGCCGACAACATAGCCCTCTGAGATTCCCTCTCAACTTCAGGGAATTCTCTCTTACTTATATATTATTTTACTTCTGTATAAATCTTCATTTGTTACTTAATAATTAAAGTGGTTTACGAATACAAAACAGATCCTTTCCTTTTTCCTTTTATCTATAAGTATTCAATCTTATATTTGTATGGTAATTGGTGGTGGCGGTATTACTATTACTACAATCTATCATAATATCTATCAATCAACGAGCAGTGATATCTACCTACAACTTCACCTACAATCAACATATAACCTATTAGGAACGTACCTCAAAACGTTTCCCTAATATGGTTAATTACTCAACCTATTATATAGCTCATAAGGACAGAGAGACACTTTTAGTTATCCTTACTAAGAGTTAATAGTTAACCCTTATAATATATATAGGATCGTACAGTTGGTACGTCTTCCTAATCTTTAAGGGGAGGTTTCCACTTGAGCGATTTTTTTCTTGACCCCTTTCTCCCTCATGTTAAGCCCCATTGCTTTTGATATTATAAAACGTTTGCCCCATTAGTTTAGCGATTTTAAGAACTTTCACCCCATATTAAGACCTTTCGTGCCATTCAGGTGTCGATTTTTTCCTGGCGAGCGATAGCGAGCCTGTAATTTAAGAGGAGCCGGCCTTCGGCCGGGACATTTTTCTACCGAAAAATTTACAAATTTATCTTGAAAGGGGCTCAAGGGGGTGTAATTTTAAGCTTGATGGAGGTCTAGAGAACAAACTAGATACCTCCCCTTAACCCCTTACTTACAGTGACTGTCAAAAGTCATTTGTAACATAGATGAGGTATTAAGGCTAAGGAACAGCGACATAACCCGCTCAAATGGTTTCAAGTTAGATAAGTTTAGATTTAGGAAAGATATAGGAAAGCACTGGTTCGGAAATAAGTTGTTAACATGTGGAATGGACTGCCCAGACCAGTGATTAGCTCAGAAACAGTTGAAAACTTTAAGCGTAAGCTGGATTCCTGTATGGGTAATATGGGCTGGGTGTGAATGGGAGCTGTCTCGTGTGGGCTGCATGGCCTTCTGCAGTTTCCCGCGATCTTATGTTCTTATGTACATATACACACACATAACCCTATAATTATACGCTCACACTCATATATACACATATACACACACACAGACACACACACACATTGTTTTTTCTGACTCTCTCTCTCTCTCTCTCTAAACAGCCACAGCACGACCCCGTTATATGTCGCGTGAGAAGACGACCAAGGCGAGGTTCAGTGTGTGTGTGTGTGTGTGTGTGTGAGAGAGAGAGAGAGAGAGAGAGAGAGAGAGAGAGAGAGAGAGTCTACACATGTTGGTGTATGGTTATATGTTGGTGTATATAAAAATAAATAATAATAATTGTCGGTTTATTGTTCATTTCAGCCCTGAGGCTAAAAATCTACAGAGTTTTTCTTAAACCTAGGTACAGTACAATATTTATTCTACCTTAACTACGAGGTCTCAGGCGACCTTTGGCGACCATGAGGTGCCTGGCTTCCCACTAAGTACTGTACATACGCAGATGCACTTCGTATTAGTGAGAAGATGTGTAGGCTAACACAGGCTGATACCAGCTTGGTTAAGGAGGAACCACGATGCAATTCTCTCCGTCGCTATGGCCGAAAACAACTGTAGGATGTGAGTGTGTGTGTGTGTGTTTTCTTTCTTGGCCAAAAGAGGGAATATGGGGAAAACAAGACTAAAACAACTGATTGGAAACTAATAAACTAGTAAATATACGCTAATCCCTTGATTTTGGCCCTGTCACTCTTTCAACTATGGGGGAGGCACTCGCTATAGGCAGTTATGCCTTTTGCCTCCCTCAATCACATAGAAAAAACAAAAAAATCCCTCACAAACCATCACTTCCCGTGTGTCCTGCTAACTTTATGGGCGGACCAAGTTATGGTGTATATATATATATAGTAAGGTATTTAGCTCCATTAATCTGGCCATTGTATGACGATCTTGCCTCTTTCTATTAGCGAGTACAAAAAGTTTCAAACCATTCAGGTGTTGATTTTTTCCATGCGAGCGAAAACGAGCTTGTAATTTATGCGAAACACATTTTTCTGCCGATCAATGTACGAACTTAGTCTAGGAGACAAACAAAACAAAACAATTGAAACAAATATATAAATTTATTAAACTAGAACAAAGCAATATTACAAAGCCCTCTCTACGGTAATAATAAATGATAATATATAAATACATACAGCAAAACCCCGGTACAATGACTCCCACCTCCTTATTGTTAAAGTTCCCGTGTGTCCTGTTAACTTGACGTGTGGACCAAGTTGCGTTAATTAAGGGGGGTCACCAGCTATTTTTTTCTTCTCTCTGGCTTGTATTCATTCGGCACCATTCAGCCTAATGTTTTAAGAGGTTTATTCCCATCCAAGTGTCGATTTCTTCCTGGCGAGTGATAGCGAGCCAGCATTATATGGAGAAACCCGGCTTCGCCGGAGAAATTTTTCTTCCGAAAAATTTACAAATTTAGCCTGCTGTCAATTTTTTTTTTTTTAAATATGCTGGCTCGCTACCGCTCGCCAGGAAAAGATCAACACCTGGATGGTGATAAACATCTTAAAATAGTAGGCTAAATGGGGCTGCGTGAATACAACCCAATGAGATAAGGAGAGAGAGAGAAACAAACGAGGTGGGCCCCCTTAATATAGTAATGTCTGGTGTGGGGTGTCATTATGGTGGAGTGCATGTGCTGGACCAGGTATGTCACTACATTCATATAGTAATGTCTGGTGTGGGGTGTCATTATGGTGGAGTGCATGTGCTGGACCAGGTATGTCACTACATTCATATAGTAATGTCTGGTGTGGGGTGTCATTATGGTGGAGTGCATGTGCTGGACCAGGTATGTCACTACATTCATATAGTAATGTCTGGTGTGGGGTGTCATTATGGTGGAGTGCATGTGCTGGACCAGGTATGTCACTACATTCATATAGTAATGTCTGGTGTGGGGTGTCATTATGGTGGAGTGCATGTGCTGGACCAGGTATGTCACTACATTCATTTGGCAATTTTAAGACGATTTCGCCCCATTTGATTAGCAATAACAAGAAGTCTTAACCAATTCCGTCGTCGTTTTATTCCATGCGAGTGTTAGCGAGCATGGAATTTAAGGAAACCGGGGTTGTACAAATTTAGGACATCGTGTATTGTCCATATACTATAGGTAGGCCAATAACCTCTATAACTAAAAAACGACTAGAGAAATGGGGCTAATACCAATTGACCAGTAGCGAGTTTCAAGCTATAAGGATGTTGGAGCTGTAGACATCTATACTTCGCACAATTACCAGCTAAAACACAGTTGTTGTACAATTAGTAATGCATAAACCAAATTCAACATACTTTGTATCCAGCAAAACCTACATTATTTTTGCATATTTATTTAACATTGAAGTTTACGGCTCCAACTTCCATAGCCTATATATAGCCTGAAACTCGCAAGTGGTCCCTTACGAGGGGTCAGCCAGGGAATAGGTGTGGAAATTTACAGCCCATTCGCTCTAGCCCTTTTCGAGTTACAGACGTTAGGCGACATGATTTATGGCCTACCTATAATGATTGGACTAAAGTAATGAAGGACAGGGGAGGGAGTGCATGCGTTGACCCTGTATTTTGCACCATTAGTTTGACGATTTTATGACGATTTTGCCCCATTTGATTATTGATTACAAAGAAGCTTCATCTCATGTAAGTGTCAATTTTTTCAATGCGAGCGACAGCGAGCCTGTAATTTAAGTGTAACCAGCCTTCGGCCGACATTTTACAACCGAAAAATTTACACATTTAGCTTGAATTTGGGTCTAGGACTAGGACAGCGTGTTTAGCTTGGAAGGGGCAAACTAAACAAAATGAATGCAAAAGCAAGACCTCACTACTGTTAAAATTATAAAGAAATACCGCACACCCCCGCTAAAATAACTCCCACCTCTTTATTGTTAAACTTTCTGTGTAACATGCAAACTTTACGGGAACTGGGAACCAAGTTGTGCTATATAAAGTTTATATAGTAATATCTAGTGTGGTATATACAGTACTATCTTGTGTTGTTATGAAGTACATGGGAGGCAGTGCTGGTGTTTGTTGGGGTGGGGTTGTGAGGGAAGCGTGAGAGAAGTGGAGATGAGAACTTGCTGGTGTGGAATATGGCAAGGTATATTGGATCTGCCCACACAGCCCCTTAATCAAGAGTCTAGATCAACTTGCAGGAGTTGGCCCTTTGTGAAGAAAGAATAGAGAAATATATATATATAAGAATAATTATGAACTTAGTATGCACACCCATTTCGATCTACGAATCATTAAAGCCATGTTTATCTGTGTTTTTCCTTCCTCCGTTCATTGTCTCTTTAAAAAAAAAAAAAAAAAAAAAATATGTGAACCATCTGGGATATATCAGAACAGTGGATTGTAGTTTTGGTTTGATACAGATTCAAATAGGTTTGTAGGTATTATGGCTCATGACTGTACACTCTAGGACATAAATCCTAGCCCACTATGAATCCTCGAATAGTAAAACGAATCCTCGAAATATAAATAATAGGTAAGGAGTTAACCCATTCAAACAAATCTTGCAAGAAGGCCTGGGCATTTGTTCGGGAAATGAATGGCAAGCCGGTTAACATCTCCTCCCATCTTACCGTTGATGGATGTCTCCTCTGTGACCCTCATGAACAAGCCAATTTGCTAGCCACTTACTTCGCCACCAAGTTCCAGCGGCCCTTCCCCTTGCCAGGTGAAGCACACCTTGAATCATCCGTTGCCCTCCAAACTGATTCTCCTGCACCCGCGGCATTGGCTATCCCTCTTACCCACGCGGAGCTAAGGAGTGCACTGGTGTTGCTTCCTGCGGGCAAGGCAATGGGTCCAGATGAGGTGGCATATGAGATGTTGACCATCTCCCCACGGCGGCACTAGACTCCTTGCTCGTGTTCTACAACAAGAGTTGGAGTGCTGGAGTTTACCCGGCGCCCTGGAAGATTGCACTTCTCCCTTTCCCCAAGCCGGGCAAAGATCCTTTGCTACCATCAGCCAGTAGGGGCATCTGTTGACTCTCAACAGTGGGCAAGGTACTGGAAAAAATGGTCCATGCACGGCTCACCTGGTGCCTAGAAAACAACACCCTACTGCCCGGTGACCTTGGGGGATTCAGACTGGGTAAGGGCATGGTGGACGTATTTCTACAGTTTGAATACCTTGTGCAAGATTAATATAGAAAGAAGAAAGTCCTCCCGGTTGCATTTACTGGTATTGCGGGGGCCTTTAATGCTGCATCCCATACTGGTATATTGTTCAAATTGAGTGAAATGGGAGTGAGAGGCAACGTTTTGTCCTGGGTAAGCAGCTACCTGATGGGGAGGACGCTCTCGGTATCAGTTCGGACCGCCCGCTCTCCGCCTGTACCTGTCCATTGTGGTGTACCTCAGAGATCAGTCCTCAGCTCACTCCTGATCAATGTCCTTATGTCTGACTTCCCTCATTCGTCCTCGTGTCCACGCTTATCTATGCAGATGATAAATGATTATTTGCTCAGCTGACACCCTTCTTCAAGCAAAGAATCTTCTACAGGGGGCAGTCCACACCTTCTATGAGAGGACGTTGCACTGGGGCTTGAGCCTGCATTCTCAAAAGAGTCCCCTCATGTGCTTTACCTGAAGACTAAATCTTCCTAGTATACCGCATCTGTCCATGGGTGGAAAACCGCTGCCATACTGCACCAGACTGACCTTCCTGGGTCTTCGACTGGATGGACCTAGGCTCACATGGCATGGGCATATAGACTACTTGCGATCATCTAGCTCGAAACGTCTGGACCTAATGAAGTGCATCGTTGGCACCAAGTGGGGAGCCTTCAGGGACGATTTACTTTGCTTTTATGAGTCCTTCATCAGGAGCAAGATTAAATATGGCAGTGCTGTCTACGAGTTGACGTCTGCCACGGTCCTGGGTTGCCTAGAGGTAATTCACAATTCAGCGCTCCGTATTGCAATGGGGGCACTCTGCTCATCGCCTACTGTGTCCCTACAGGCGGAATCTGGACAATTTCCCCCCTCCTGGGACCGAGTGCTGCTGGAATGCAAGTGGATGAAGAGGGTGTCTCAGTTCCCAAAGTGTCATCTGCTTTCCGTTTTGTGCGCCGCATCTGGAGTCAGGCGGAGAGTCTGTATTGGCCACATCGTCGTCATCAGCCCTTCATAGTTCGTAGCCAGCATCATTATGAACGCCTATACCTCCCAGCTTCCCGGGCAGATGCTATATCTTCCCGGTATCGCATGTACCGCCATGGGTAGATCTGTCGCATCACATTCACCTAACCTTCTCTAGGGACTTCAAGAAATGCCGGGATAATGAGTCGGCACGGGCGTACTTCACGGAAATGGACGCAACCCTGTATACTTGCCACTTCCGCATATTCACCGACGGTTCACATATACCACCATCCTCCTCCACAGCTGTTGCCTATTATAAAAACCTGTCCCACTGCTAGACCTGGAGACTTACTGGTACCCACCCTATCATTGCGGCTGAATTGTTTGTCAAATAAAGTGCTCTGGTGTTTATGACCATCAACCTAAGACTCAAGTGAGCAGTACTAGTACTGTAGTAGTGGCCCATTCCTGGAGCATGATGGAGCCTTTCCAGGAGGATTTGCGAGCCGACGCATTGGCAGTAAAAAGGACATGCCGTCGACTATGGGATGCTACTATCCGCCCAGCTCTACAGACAAAGATGACTGGTGCATACCGGGAAGACTCATCACCGCGTCCGTGGGTCCACCATCCCCTCCGTCCATACAACGTGGCTCTCTTGAGAATGCGGGTGGGGCATACCGCGCTGCCAGCTCACCTCCAAAAGCTGGGTTTAGTACGGGTTCCAGACTGCAGGTAGTGTGGACAACCTGAGACAATTGTGCATGTGCTGGCCCACTTCCCACGCTTCTGTTCCGATCGCCTTTATCTATGGGACCGCCTACGCCTATTGGGATTCCATGACATCACATTACCAATGGTATTGGGCAGCCGGGGCCTGTCAGATGCAGCCAAAGGGGATGTCATCCATCAGCTCTGCAAGTATTTACCGGATACGGGGCTTGTCTTCTTTATGTAAAGTGACGATTCTCATGCTCTACATAGGACAGGGCAATTAACGGGCGGAACCACCGCCTGTATCGCCCTTAAAAGCTACCAAGACCAAGACCAATACAAACTCGATTACTCTAGTAATTTTTTTAATTATAGAGGTTACTGGTCAAGATTTTTGGCCTGTCTATAATGAATGGACGATAGTCATAATTAATAGACTATAGTGTGTTTCATTCTAGCTGATGGTAAATAGTCATGTTCAAAACTTGATTACTTAGCTCTCACAAAGATTATATAGCAAAATATGGTGTTAATTGTGAAAAATTGGCATTACAAAAAACCAGAATCATAGTAGCTTCGTATTTTTCTATCGAGTATCGAGACATTTGCTGCTAAGGGATTCAATTTAACGTCAGCTGAAATAAACGCAGACTATAGTTAGGTTTAGGCAGTGTGTAACTTGTTCAAGGTGTGTGCTGTGTGAAGCTTTACAAGGTCGATGCACTGGGCCGTTTCGGGAGAGTTGTTCTGTGTGCATGAGTTTTTCTGTGGAGCCTGAAGAGTTGTGATGGGTGTTGTAGTTTGGGGAGGTTGGGAGTTAGGGAGAAGGAGAGTGGGGGAGAGTAAGAGGGGAGGGGTAAGGGGAGAGAAAGATAGGGGAGTAAGGGGAGAGTATTATTATTACTGGGTGAGGGCGAGTAAAGGGAGACTGGGATACTATCCCAGTATAATAATAATATCCCAGTGGGATATAGTGAGAGAGAGTTAAGCGGAGAGAGAGGAAGGGGGTGAGGGAGAGTAAGGGAGAGAGAGAGAGAGAAAGGGAGTAGGTGAGTGAGAATAAGGGAGACAGACAGGGGAGGGGGGCTGAGGGAAAGGGAGAGTAAGGGGAGACTGGATGAAAATACTAGAAAGTAAGGGGAGAGAGTAAGAGTGAGGCAGAGTAGGGGGAGACTGGGTGAGAGTATGGGACAGCTGGGTAGAGAGTGAGGTAAGAGTGGTTGAGATAGTTCCTTCATAAGGGAGACAGACCCAAGAGGATGATGGGTGGGGAAGGAGTGGCCAGAGTGGAAGAGTATGAGAGACGAAAAACGAAATAAAAATAAAAAGAGAGAGAGAGAGAGAAACGTCTTTAAATTTTGATACGAGGACAATAATATACTTAAATTTAGCACGCCATACGATCAAAATGTAAATGTAAACTAAATAAGGGCAATTGTGTGTATAGGTCCTGACAAGCAGCAGCATCACTAATATTTAATAGGAGACTGAGGTAACCCTTTCAGTACCAGTAATGTCTTGTATATTTGACTTCAGCTACATTCAGATTATTTTATGAAGGTTAGCAAGGGTATACAAAATGGTAGCTAAAAGGAATAATGGAGATAGTCTGTAACTCTTTAATGTGTAGATGTTCATCCTAAGCTGTATGCAAGTGTCTAATAGTTGCCAGAATATAATGAAAAGGACGTCACCGGTACTGACTGGGTTCATGCCAGATAGAATTATTATTATTATTTTTTTTTACAATGGGCGAATTTAGAAAAGAAAAGTTAATAGGTAAAGAGAGGCAGCTAAATAATACCATAACACATTGCTTCCTCCTGATATACCATAGTACACTGGTATGCCATAGTGTCTAATCATAAATAATCGTGGACCTCACCTATGATTAATTACGGAAGTTGAACTCCAGGATCGAATTTATGAATATAACTTTCTATACTGTACATCAACTACACACCTATTATATTATATACTGCATATTGAAAAGCAAGTTCTATCGAAAAATCAATCCAGGTAGATATATAATTGCATAACTGTTTACAAGTTGGCTAGAGACATGGCATCCGAGTGTACCTTATGTAGTTGTCTGTAAAGTTTTGAATCAGACTTTTATTACATGTTATATTTGTTAATTATTATAGGAATAATTATTACAACTCTCATATCATTTTAAGGTCATTTACTTGCAGTGAACTGTGTATTTAAGTGGGTGACTGTACATCTAGGAGGTTGAATCAATGTGACTTCTTGGTCTTGTTTTGTCTTGTCAGTTTTATACTTCACCCAACTCAACACTCTTGGGATCAACAAGCATTGCTTACGTGATGCGGAAGTGGTCATGGGATTTTTCATCAGCTCGTGGGATGTGTAGGGAAGGTAGAACGAGGTGCGAGAGAGGTTTTTACTTCACTTAGACAGAGGACTTGGTCTCGATAAGAGGTCTGGAGCTATTCCTCCCTACCTGGGGGAAAACTCCCTGTAATATTTAAATCTACATGTGTTCCTTAGAAGTTTGTTCCTCGAAAACCTCATCATTTAAACAGACTAAATCAGTGGATGGACAAGATAGTTTTAAATCTCCTTTACCTATAAATATATACATTATATTTAATGGTAATAAGGACACGGTGGCAGCATTTACTATACTTAAACAATAATAGAATAATACAGGAGGTAAACCAGAGTCTGCATACCACGAGAGAATCTACCAGAGCGAGAGTCGACCCCGAATTTGCAATCAACCAAACAACAATAAAACCAAATATTAACCCCTTAAGGTACAACAACAAATGTTCCTTACAGTTGGCATGCTCCTGAAAAGCAGCAAATGACAAAGCTATAAGTACAACTCCTACAGGGAGAAATATATACATTAATGTTTAGAAATAAGTCTTAGAAATAACGTCTACCATAGCCCTTGAGGCACAGCACGGCTCTTAGGAAACAAGGCAGCAAACAGTAAGTATCTTGAGAAATAAACACACACACACACACGCCAATAACATAAATGTGGTGAGTGCTATAATATGTTTCATTCATATACTGAATGTGTTTATCAAGGTGATTATACTTGACATCAGGTTCGGCTTCAGGTGAAGAAAAACAAAAATCTACCAAGCTGTCACATCTAAGGGTTTCCATAACTCAGATTAATTACAGTGTGAACCCAATGCACCTATGTTCACCCCAACCTCTCTTTCTTTCTCTCTCACTCCCTCACACACACTCTCTCTCTCTCTCTCTCTCTCTCACACACACACACACACACACACACATACTTGTAGACACTCCCCCTTCTCACTCTCTCGCCTGTTAAACAAATGAGCATTGTTTACACATGGTTGAACTTCACCCTTCTTCTCCCCCCCTCTCTCTCTCTCTCTTCATCTTTTCTCCTCCCCCCCTCTCTCTCTTCACCTCTCCTACTCCCCCAACCCCCCACCTCTCTCTCTCATCACTCCTGCCTAACATTTCAAATCACCAAATTTGTCTATTAACATGTTACGTATGATGACGCGTTTTTAATAATAATCTGGTTAACAATAGGCGATTATATATAGCTTTCAGAGGACCGCTCGAAATGTTAAGCCCTACACTCAACCTCAATTATCCATTCAAGTCCTACAGATCCTTTCTAAGCTGTATCAAATTACCAAATATTAGCTTTCTATAATTTCACGTCATCACATTTTGTTTTTTAACATATTCATTCTTCTACAAACCATCAGCTTCCTATGTTCTTTCCTCGTACGTCAAGTCCTTAACTGTGCTCTTAACTTGTTCTTTCCTCTACAAACCATTAAATTAGTTTCCTAACAACTTTACTACGATAAGACTGGTTTTATTATATTATTGGTATTTTCTGGATTGCTTGACTACGTACCTTAACCCTTTCTGTACCGGTGCCGTCCTCTTAACTATATTCTGGCTACTATTAGACGGATTTATTCAGTTTATAAAGGGACTCCAGTAATTAACAAGCTTCGAACTATCTCAATTTACCCTATATATTACAACAGATCCTTCTTTAACTAAAATAAATCGTCTTAATATAGCTAGGATACATTTAAAAAGACATTGCACAGAAGTGGTTAAGAAAAACCTATTGTGAATTAATGAGGCAAAGCAGTTCTAACCTCGTAATCTGAATATAATCCTCTAATCACGCCTTTGGGTAAATAGATTCTGTTTTTATTAATTTGTGTTTGTTTCCATCATTCCAATCTGTAAACATATAAATCATGATCTAACTTATTTATTTCACCCCCAACATCAAACACATCCCAATTAATTAATGAAAGCATGTGATCCCCCAGGATTCGAACCTGGTTTACCAATTTTTAAGCACTCTAACCATTACACCATGCAGACAGTTAAAGGTGAAGTACATGACTACAATTTTATATCCATTTATCGAATACTGAATGTCAATCTAATCATGTACTCAGACCCAACTGCACACTGAATAGCCTAATGTTTAAGTAAAAGGAAAGAACAATTTATGGGAATAATAAGGGTAAACGCTATTTCAATTATCCTTCTGACTTGCATAAAATCATCTATTATATTAACCCCTTCTGTACCGGCGACGTCTTTTGTATTTGTTCAGCTACATTTAAACGATTTTGTGAAGCTTAGGAAAAATATATGGTAGGTAAAAGGATTAATTGAAATTGTCTGTAGCCTTTTAATGGGTAGATGTCCTTCCTAAGCTGAACAAAATCGTACAGAAGGGGTTAATGGCCAGAACACAGAACAGAAGTGCGTATAGTATCTTGAAGTTATCACTCAAAATTATCTCTTACATGCTTCATTCTCTACAAACCACATAATATCCTTTAAGCCATTCATTTCCATGGTGCCATCTTCAATATATTCTAGTTAACCCATACAGTACCGGTCACATCCTTTCCATGGTGCCATCTTCAATATATTCTAGTTAACCCATACAGTACCGGTCACAACCTTTCCATGGTGCCATCTTCAATATATTCTAGTTAACCCATACAGTACCGGTCACAACCTTTCCATGGTGCCATCTTCAATATATTCTAGTTAACCCATACAGTACCGGTCACAACCTTTCCATGGTGCCATCTTCAATATATTCTAGTTAACCCATACAGTACCGGTCACAACCTTTCCATGGTGCCATCTTCAATATATTCTAGTTAACCCATACAGTACCGGTCACATCCTTTCCATGGTGCCATCTTCAATATATTCTAGTTAACCCATACAGTACCGGTCACAACCTTTCCATGGTGCCATCTTCAATATATTCTAGTTAACCCATACAGTACCGGTCACAACCTTTCCATGGTGCCATCTTCAATATATTCTAGTTAACCCATACAGTACCGGTCACAACCTTTCCATGGTGCCATCTTCAATATATTCTAGTTAACCCATACAGTACCGGTCACAACCTTTCCATGGTGCCATCTTCAATATATTCTAGTTAACCCATACAGTACCGGTCACAACCTTTCCATGGTGCCATCTTCAATATATTCTAGTTAACCCATACAGTACCGGTCACATCCTTTCCATTATAGTCTGGCAACTATTAGCAAATTTTATATAGCTTATGAAGGATGTCTACCAATAAAAAGGCTACAGACTATCTCAATTCATTCTCTTAGCCAACATATATCTTTCCTAAGTTTCATAAATTCGTCTAAATGTAGCTGATGTCAAATAATATATACGTCACTGGTACTGGAAGTGTTAATACTAAGCTATACCCGGCGCCAGCGAACTTGACAGTAATCTTTATCCTTAATATTTGTGTAATTCAAAGAGGATTCACCAAACGGGCTGTAAATTTCCACACCTGTTTCATGGGCGACTCTTTCCAAATGTTAAACATTTCATCTCAAATATTCTAATTCGTTTTGAGTTATAAGAAGTTAAGGGGTCAGTATTTCTGCCAAGTTCGCTTGCTCCGGATGTAGACGATTTAATTCAACTTAGGAGGACCTCTTGGCCTCAAAAGGCCTCTCGTAGTCAAGAGGTTAACAGTTTCCTTCCTAACACTTACAGTCATCAAATTTGTCTCTTAACCTGTTCCTGCCTCTTCACGATTTCCATTCAGGCCCTCAGAGTACTCCTAAATGTCTCTCAGAGTTTGCGTTTTTGTTCCTGCCTTACCCACCTCTTACATGAGTTACTGTGGCTCCAACTGCATTGCTCATTTTAATACGATGATCTCCTTTTCATTATACTCTGGTTAACCCTGAACGATCCTATTTAACTTAGGAAGGACCTCTTGGCGTCAAACTGCCTATCGGATTCGAGAGGTTAACAGTTTCCTTCCTAACACTTACAATCATCAAATGTGTCACTTAATCCGTTACTGCTTCTACACGCCTTTCACTGAAGCCCTCAGAGTACTCCTAAATGTCTCTCAGTGTGAGTTTGCATTTTTGTTCCTGCCTTACCCGCTTCTCACATGGATTTCTGTGGCTCCTACTGCATTGCTTTTAGTAGTATTTCGTTATTTCCCGTGCATGTTTTTCGGCCACTAAATACTCTCGTACCATTGTTTGCTGTCTTTACAATTACTAATAAAACTTTATATAATTTATTGTCAATTGACCTTCATTACACCATAAGAATTACGTCGCAATAGTATATAATTAATACCATTTTAATATGCCTATCTGATTATCAAACAAATTATCAAACAATTATCAGAGAATGTGTTTATACACTCGATCATTCTTTTATTCTTCTTCATTCATATCGTCTTTCTCTCCTCTCCCAAATTGGTTCAAGATTCCCCACAACTTGATTCATCATTTCCTGTCCGCTCTGTGTCGAGAATGTTGACCGAGGGATTACTGCTGCTTCACATTATAGTCACTGCACCTTCCTCTCACTCTCTCTCTCTCGCGCTCTCGCTCGCGCTCTCTCCTTTAATGTCAGCTAATGTACTTTCAGAACAGTCGTTTCGCCACATCCACTTACATACCCTTCATCTTCTCTCAATATTCTCTGTGTTTCTTTCTCTTCTGGTCTCTCGTGGAATTACCTTATCACCACTCTTGCTAAGGCGGCTTCCCAGAAGCTGGGTGTGCTCAACCGCCTCAATGGGTTCTATACCCCTGCACAGCTTCTTGCTCTGTACAGTGGCACAGTGCGTCTTTGTATTGAATATTGTTCACATGTGTTGGGAGGATCCTCTCACACTGCACTTCTAGACAAAGTATAGAAGGAAAGCATTTTGTATCATTAACTCCCATCCACTCACCAACTCTCTGCAATCTCTTTCTCTTCGCCGTAATGTTGCATCTCTTTCGCTATTCTATCGCTACTACAATAACCAATGTTCCTCAGAACTCTCTCAGTGTATACCACCTCCTCTATGTAGGGTAGTAGGGTACGTAGTACCTGTCTTGCAACACAATCCCATCCCTACTCTGTAAAACTCTCCAAATCATGAGTGAAACGATACTCCCAATCTTTCTTCTATTTAACAGCTGAGCTCTGGGACTTTTTCCCTGAATCCATCTTTCTCTCATCCTATGACTTAAATTGTTTCACACTCCTCCGTGTGTCCAGACATTTTGGCTCGAACATTCCTTGATTATGGCCCTCTCACTCTTCCAACTCTGGGGGAGGCACTTGTCACAGGCAGTTTTGCCTTTTGTCTCCCTCATCCACATAGATAAAAAAAAAAAAAAAAAAAAAAAATACCAGTATATATATATAGATATATCCAGTATATATACTGGTATATATATATATATATATATATATATATATATATATATATATATATATATATATAGATATATATATAGATATAGATATAGATATATATAGATATAGATATATATAGATATAGATATATATATATATATATATATATATATATATATATATATATATAGAGAGAGATATATGTGTGTGGGTGTGTGTGTGTGTTCTTTTCATTTTATTTTCTATATTCCAACTACTCCCTCTCCGGCATAAGCTAAAAGCCTGTACAGTTGACCGTACATTCAACGGTGAAGCCTGTGAGGTCTCGTTCCAGTCTAGGGAGTGAGACATGTGAAGCAACCATCCTCCATTATCATGCCTTCGCAAAATGCACGGGGCCCGGCTGCCCTCCCATGGATTGAATTAGCCCCATCTCTGAAGCTGCCCTGCCCATGTGCTTCAGTCTCACCCCCTAGACTTGGATCCTCACTCTTAGAACGCCATCTATTGAGCAATTAACTCACTAGGCATTGCCCCCCTGTAGCATATTTTGAATATGGGAATATTCGTACAGTGCTATTAAATCAGGGAACAATGATGGTAATTTCTTTTTACGTTTCGGTGGGCTTTGTGGTAATGCACTGATACAAGGTACAGCACATATTCCATCCCAATAATATCTTCCTATTGATACATCGGGATTCGAACCCGGGACCATTGGATTACCAGTCCAGTGGCATGACCACTCGACCACAGGTTTGTTTAATCAATTTTCATCCTGTTAATATACTATTTATCTTTTCAAAAACTCCCGATACTCGTAGCGCACTCATTATAGGATTTGAACATACTTTTATATTTCATACATTTCATACATACATATCATTTTAGTGTTTTTTCATGCTTAAATTTTTTAGTACTCAATGTTTTTCACCCTTAAATATATATCTGCAGTCATTTACCTAACTCTTTCCAATTTGTATTGTTTTAAATTTGCCATTATATATTTGTTCTGTATTGCATCATATTATTTTAATGTTTACCATTCTAATAATTTTCAAGTCGTTTTTTGTATCTAGTTTGTTTTATCTGTCTCTTTTTTAATTTTCTCTACCACTTCATATAATTATTTAACTCATAGCAATTCGTTTTAGCTGTTACCCCAATTAAACCCACCTCCCACGATCTCTATTTCACCCCACTTGTCTCCCTTCATCTCCATTTGTCTTGAACCTTTTCCACCCCTTCTCCACATTCGCTCTCTCCTCCCACCATCGGTATCCACTTCCTCTTCCACTCCTCTCTCTCTTCTCTACCCCTTCTCGATCTTTTCTCCACCTTCCTCCACCCACCCACCATCTCTTCTCCTCCCTTCCACCCCATGTTCTATCCCTTATCCACCCCTTCCACTACCCATCCTCTTTCCTACCACCATCATCTAACCTTCCACCAACTCCTTTAAACTTAGTCTTTCTCTTCCTCCACCTCTCCTCCACTCCTTCTCCCCTCTCTTCAACCACTCCTCTCGCTTCCCACCATCATTCTATCCAGGTTCTCCTCTCTCTCCATTTGCCTTTTACTTCCTACCTTGCATTTTCGTTGTTATTATATTTTATTGTTGCTTCATCATTCTTTTAAAATTATTTCACATTATTCACTCGCTTAACAAAACCACACAAGAATAATTAGTCCAGCCTAGTGAATAATTCGTCAGGCTGATTAATTGTGGTTAGTCATGCATTCCAGAATAGATATTTGCTATACAACTTAAAGTGAGCTGGACTGTGGGCCTTGAAAAAACTGAAGTTGTTTAAGGGGATATGGGTCGTTTTTCTGGTCACTTTTCTCCCTCATGTTTAGCCCCATTAGTTTTCAGATGTTAAGATGTTTGCCCCATTAATTACTCGATTTTAAGACCTTTCGCCCCGTTTTTTCGTCAATATTTAGACCTTTCATGCTATTTAGGTGTCGATTTTTTCCCTGGCGAACGATAGTGAGCTTGTAATGTTGGAAGAACCGGCCTTCGGCCAGGAAATTTTTCTACCGAAAAATTTACAAATTAATCTAGAAGGGGCATCTAATGGATGTTTTTTTAAATTTTATGGAGGTCTAGGGAGGAAACTAGAAAAATAATGAATACATGCACAAATCGGCCAAAAAGTGAACCATCTCCCCTTAAGTTACATGTTAAGTATATACTATAGATACAGCAGTCCAATCATTATAAGTAAGCCAGAAATAGTGACCCATAACCCCTCTAACTACAAAAAGGCAAGAGAAAATAGTTTGTAAATTTCCACACCTATTCCCTGGCTGACTCTTCCCAAATGGTAGAAATACTTTGCCGATTACAATAGTCGTTTTTTTTAGGCATAGAGGTCAGTGGTCAATATATTTGGCCTATTTTAAAGATTAGGGTCTAGTCAATTTATTTGAAGACTGGATTTACTTTCAACTGTTCTAACTGTTTAATGGTCTAACCTCTGTCAACTGGTCTATCTTTCAACTGGTCCATAATTCAACTGGCTCACCTCTTAACTGGTCCATCTCTCACCCGGTCCACCTCTAATGTGATCCACCCCTCAAACTGGTCCCCCTCTCAAACTGGTCCACCTATCAACTAGTCAACCTCTTAATTGATCTACGTCTCAATTGTCAACTGGTCCACCTCTCAACCGGTTCACCTCTCAATTGGTCCACCTCTCAACTGATCCACCTCTCAAATGGTCCACCTTTCACCTGATCCACCTCTCAACTGGTTCACCTCTCAACTGGTCCACCTCTCAACTGGTCCACCTCTCAATCGGTTCACTTCTCAACTGGTCCACCTCTCAACTGATTCACCTCTCAACTGGTCCACCTCTCAACTGGTCCACCTCTCAACTGATCCACCTCTCAACTGGTCCACCTCTCAACTGATCCACCTCTCAACTGATCCACCTCTCAACCGGTCCACCTCTCAACCGGTCCACCTCTCCCCCAGTCCACCTCTCAACTGGTCCACCTCTCACCCGGTCCACCTCTCACCCGGTCCACCTCTCAACCGGTCCACCTCTCAACCGGTCCACCTCTCAACTGGTCCACCTCTCAACTGGTCCCTCTCAACTGGTCCACCTCTCAACTGGTTCACCTCTAAACTGGTCCACCTCTCAATTGGTCCACCTCTAAACTGGTCCACCTCTCAACTGGTCCACCTCTCAACTGATCCACCTCTCAACTGATCCACCTCTCAACCGGTCCACCTCTCAACCGGTTCACCTCTCAACTGGTCCACCTCTAAACTGGTCCACCTCTAAACTGGTCCACCTCTCAACTGGTCCACCTCTCAACTGATCCACCTCTCAACCGGTTCACCTCTCAACTGGTCCACCTCTCAACCGGTCCACCTCTCACCAAGTCCACCTCTCAACTGGTCCACCTCTCAACTGATCCACATCTCAACCGGTCCACCTCTCAACCGGTCCACCTCTCAACCGGTCCACCTCTCAACCGGTCCACCTCTCAACTGGTCCACCTCTAAACTGGTCCACCTCTCAACTGGTCTACCTCTCAACTGGTCCACCTTTCAATTGGTCCACCTCTCAATTGGTCCACCTCTAAACTGGTCCACCTCTCAACTGGTCCACCTCTCAACTGGTTCACCTCTCAACTGGTCCACCTCTCAACTGGTCCACCTCTAAACTGGCCCACCTCTAAACTGGCCCACCTCTCAACTGGTCCACCTCTAAACTGGTCCACCTCTAAACTGGTCCACCTCTCAACTGGTCCACCTCTCAACTGGTTCACCTCTCAACTGGTTCACCTCTCAACTGGTCCACCTCTCAACTGGTCCACCTCTAAACTGGCCCACCTCTAAACTGGCCCACCTCTAAACTGGCCCACCTCTCAACTGGTCCACCTCTAAACTGGTCCACCTCTAAACTGGTCCACCTCTAAACTGGTCCACCTCTCAAATGGTCCACCTCTCAACTGGTCCACCTCTCAACTGGTCCACATCTAAACTGGCCCACCTCTAAACTGGCCCACCTCTCAAATTGCCCACCTCTAAACAGGCCCACCTCCTAATTGATCTACGTCTCAATTGTCAACTGGTCCACCTCTCACCAGTCAACTCTCACCCAGTCCATCTATCCCACCTCTCACTCGGTCCACACCCCCACCCGGTCCATCTATCCCACCTTTCACTCGGTCCACTTCAGCCCTGTCTGTGTGGGACGTTAAAGGGTATATAAGAGGAGGAGAGTGGACCGTCCTCTTCAGCCCCCTCTTTTAACCCACCTGCCATGAAGAGGCGGGAAGAGAAGTGCCGGTAATGGAAGGAATAAGATAACATCTAGAGGTATATAATATATATATATATATATATATATATATAATATATATATATATATATATATATATATAAGGTATTTAAGGTATCTTGATAGTGAAATATATATATATATATATACTGTATATACAGTATATATTTCACTATCACGATACCTTATGTTGTCCAATATAATATAGATTTCTAAATTTACTCAATTTATTTTATATTACGATAATTAATACTGTCTCTTAAAAAAGCGATACAACCATTTTTAGTGTTCACATAATGTGTATGCTGCTGATAATGTTAGTTTTTATCAAGTGCTATTTCTCTACTACTTCGAGGTCATTCCAAAGCTCCAAGACTACATTATGTGATGGCCAAGATCATTACCCATCTCCCTGCTCAAGGGAGACGGTAACCGCCAGCTATGTCACAAGAAATGTTCACCAACATGAGCGAGAGTCAAACCCAAGTCTTCTGGGTAGTAGGCGGGAGAGTTATCCACTGAGGTAGCCGGTCGGCTAGCGATATTTAACTTTCGAGAAATCAACCTTCGGCCCGGACATTTGTCTACCAATAAATGAACATTTTAAGTTAAAGAGGGTCTAGGAAGGGAGCCTTTTTCACAGTCCGGGTAACAATTGCAAAAATAATGGGCAAACAATCCTCAATAATAATATAAAACACCTCAAAACACCCCAAACGTCGTACCAGCTGGTGTTAAGGTGTTACAATACACCTAACTATATAAAGGAACACATACAGTAAAACTTTGTGTATTGTTTTAATTCATATTTTGGTAAAAAACAAAAACAAAAAAACCCCATCGTGAGCATAATTTTTCCCCATCCTTTTTAGCATATTGGTTATCAGTTTTTAAAATGCTATATTGTGGAACACACTTGATAGGCTTCAAACATTCTTTTATTCACCTATGATGTGCTCGGAGTAAAAACCATATTATTATTTAACTTGGTCAACCCTCCGCCATATTGGTAACATTGGTAGTATTCGCCTCTGAGATTTCCATTCCCTTAACCCTTTCAGTACCGGTACCGTCCTTTTTATTTTGGCTACTGTTAGACGATTCTATTCAGTATATAAAGGGCCTTCAGCAATTAACAGGCTTCGAACTATCTCATTTATCTCTTTCTACTACCACAGATCCATCGTAAACTGCACAACATCGTCTAATTATATCTAGAATACAATATAAAGACGTTGCCGGTACAGAAGGGGTTAATCAATATTAGGCATCAGTGGTATATGATCCATAGTTCGGCCTTTGGGTCTAAGTGATAATATGATGTAAAATAAACTGTCACCCCAATGTTTGATAATTACAGCACCAAAATGGCACCCACACACACAGATGGCCGATCTCGTTTATGCCGGTGTCACAAAAGCGCCTTTTCCGGCAATTGTAGTCTGGCATTTTCTTAGGTAAAGTTATATAATATTTCAGTCTTTATATCATATATATTCAGAGTAGGCCTAGTTGTCAAATCCAATGCAAAAATACCAACAAACTAGCACGAGAAAAAACCTGTTCGTCGAAAATTGCCGGACAACAAGTTCGTGTGACACCGTCTTTATACTAAAGAAGGTTTACAGTCTTTTCGCCCATGAATATTTTCGTCCAAAGTCCGTTCGCCCACACTTTGCAGTCTGTTCGCCCAAACGATAAGGTCCATTCGCCCAATCAAAGAAGTTCGTTCGCCCAAACAAGGAAGTCCCTTCGCCCAAATATTGATCTTTTCTCCCAAACAATACAGTCCGTTCGCCCAACACTTGAAGTCTGTTCGCCCACACAATAAAGTTTGTTAGTCAATACTACATATCAGCATCCAAAGGCTGCATATGTTTTTTTAGAATGGTCATCAAATGTTGTCTATTCATAACGGAATGTCGCTATGTATAGTTTTACTAGCCCTCATCTAATTCACCATGCTTCAAACAACGTACAGGTATTACCATAACGATTGTGTTTAAGGAAAGTACATATAAAAACAACTTTGGAAAATCACACATACACACACACATACACAATATATATATATATATATATATATATATATATATATATACTGTATACTGTTTATATATTATCAAGCAGAGTTTGGTATCCACACGAAAAAAATGTCTGTCGTCGTTGTCGTTGTCCGTCTGTCTCGAAACTCCTAGACCGTTGGACGGATTTTCACCAAATTTCACACAAAGATTTGTTGCGTGAATGCAAATGTCAGTCAAAAATGTGTTTTTGAATTTATGCAATAGTTATGATTTTAGGTCCAAAATATGGTTTTACTCAAAATATGGTTTCCCCCCCCCCCATTCATTCTGGGGGCGAAAACATCTCGCTACGTATTTGCTAGGTTAAGTTAGTTTAGTTGGCATTAGAAGTGATGGTAGTAATAGTGGGATTGATGGTGATAGTAGTGATGATGGTGATGATGGTTGTATTTGTATTGATGATGACAGTAGTGATGATGATGACAGTAGTAGATATGATGGTGACAGTAGTAGATATGATGTAGTGATGATGGTGTGAGTATTAGTGATGATGGTGAGTAGTAGTGATGATAGTGAAAGTTGTAGTGATGATGACAATAGTTGTGATGATGAAGATCATAGTAATGGTGATGATGGCAGTAGTAGTGATGATGGTGAGAGTAGAATACATGATGGTAATACTTGTAACAGTAGTAATGATGATGGTTAAAGTAGTAGTGATGATGTTAACAGTAGTAATGATGATTGTAAGATGGTGGTGATGATAGTAGTAATGATGGTTGATAGTTGTAGTATCAATGATGATAGTAGTGATTAAGATGATAGTGACAATGGTGACAGTAGTAGTGATGATGGTGAGAGTAGTAGTGATGATTGTAATTGTAGTAGTGATGATGATCATAGTAATGGTGATGATGACAGTAGTCGTGATGATAGGCAGTTGTTGTGATGATGGCATTAGTAGTGATGATGGTGATTGTGATTGATGATGGTATTAGTAGTGATGATGGTAACCCATCGCAGAGTTGGGTATGCCGTTTTGATTTTGGCAAAACGGCACGTCTACTTTATTATTTTTTGTGTTTTTTTCTTATGTGAGTAAGGGCGACACAATGCAGAACTGCCTGTATCGAGTGCCTCCCCCAGAGTTGAAAGAGTGACAGTGCTAAAATCAAGGGACGTACGAGCCAAAATGCCTGGACACACGGAGTTTGAAGCAATTTAAGTCATAGGAAGAGGGTAAAGACTGATTCTGGGAGAGAGTTCCAGAGCTCAGCAGTTGAATAGAAGAAAGACTGAGAATAACGTTTCACTTTTGGGTTGGAGAGTTGCACAGAGTAGGAGTGGGATTGTGTTGCAAGACAGGTACTACGTACTCTACGTAGAGGAGGTGGTATACACTGGGAAAGCTCTGAGGAACATTGATTATTGTAGTAGCGATAAAATAGCGAGAGATATGCAACATTGCGGCGAATAGAGAGAGATTGCAGAGAGTTGGTGAGTGAATGGGAGTTAATGATACGAAAGGCTTTCCTTTCTACTTTGTCTAGGAGTGCGGTGTGAGAGGATCCTCCCCACACATGTGAACAATACTCAATACAAGGATGCATTGTGCCCCTGTACAGAGCAAGAAGTTGTGCAGGGGTAAAGAAACCTTTGAGGCGGTTGAGCACACCCAGCTTCTGGGAGGCTGCCTTAGCAAGACTGGTAATATGATCCTTCCAAGTGAGAGCAGTAGAAAAAGAGACATCGAGAATATTGAGAGAAAATGAAGGATTGATTGTTGTATTGTTGAAGTGTAAGGGATAGTCCTCGGGGAGTTCCAGACGTGTAGTAAGATGAAGAAATTGGGTTTTGAAAGCATTAAAGGCAACAAGGTTTTCTCTTCACCAATTGGAAATAGTAGTTAGATCAAAAGATAAGTGTTGCATGGCTTCATTACATTTGTTTTTGAGGGATTGCTGGCTGGGGCATTCAGGAAAACTAATTGAGTAGTGTAAGGTAGAGTCGTCCGCGTTTGAATAGATGGGGCTGGAGGTACAGTTGATAAGATCATTTATGAACATTAGAAAGATAATGGGATAGGACAGAGCCCTGAGAGACACCGGAGTTGGTAGGATGAGGAAGTGAGCGATGGCTGTCCACAACTGCACCTAACGAATGGCCTGAAAGGAAATTAGAGACAAAGGCACAGATGGAGGGATAGAAAATGAAGGAGGGTAGTTTAGAAATTAAAGATTTGTGTCAGACTCTATCAAAGGCCTTCGTTATGTCTAGTGCAATAAAAAAGGTCTCACTTAAGTCCTGAAAGAAGGATGACCAAGAGTTATTAAGATATGAAAGAAGATCACCAGTAGAGCAACCCCTAACCCCTTCTGTACCAGCGACGGCAGGGAGCCGTCAGTAAATAAGTCACTCCCCAGTCCCAGCGACGGCAGGGAGCCGTCAGTAATGTATTTTCCTTGTAACTGCCAGTATCAGGCAGTGTCTCTTACCATGACTGTTTGAGCACTGCTCTCGAGTTGGCAACACTTCTCAGCATATATCCAACACACTGCTGGCTGGGAGAGTATTCTTTCATCTATTGAGGTGGGAGGTTGTTCTATCTTGCCATTTTGGCCACATTGCTTGGGACTGGGGGGGGACTTTTATTACTGTATCCTCCGGTACAGTAGGGGTTAAGGAAGCCATACTGGCGATCTGAGAGTAGATTATGAGAAGAGAAATGCTTAAGAAATTTGGAAGCAAGAATATTTTCAAACAGTTTAGAGATACAAGAGATGAGAGCAAATGGACGATAGTTGGAGGGTTGAGAGCGGTCACCCTTCTTTGGGACAGGTTGAATGAGAGCAAACTTTCAGTAAAGAAGGAAAGACATTAGAGGAGAGCACAGTTCTTGAGTACAACAGGAGGAACACCGTCCGGATCGTACGCCTTCTTAGTATTAATCCAAGAGAGGGTAGAAAATACATCTTTAAAAGAGATTAGGATATTAGGCATAAGTAGGAGAGAGGGGGGTGGAGAGGGAGGAATAGCACCGGAATCATCCAAGGCGGAGTTTCTAACAAAAGCTTGAGCGAAGAGTTCAGCTTTGTCAGAGGAGGAAGTGATGGTTGTGCCATCAGAGTGAAAAGGGGAGTGAAAGACGAGGAAGAAAAATTGTTGGAGAGGTTTTAGGCTAGATGTCAGAAAGCTTGGGAAGAGCTTGAGTTGAATAGATCAGTGCATTTATTATTGATAAAAGAGTGTTTGGCAAGTCGAAGAACAAATTTTGCTTGATTCCGGGCAGAAACATAGGAAGAATGAGATTCTTGAGTCTTAAGGCATCGATACTGTTTGAATGCTTCCTCCTTATTGCGGACAGCAGTAGAACAAGCATAAGTAAACCAAGATTTTGTTGCATTAGACTGAGAGAAAGAAAATAGAATGTATGCTTCCATGCCCAAGATGATTACCTCGGTAACGCGTTCAGCACTCTCCGAGGGACCCCGGCCATGGAAACAAAAGTCATTCCATGGGAAATCAAAGAAGTACTGCCGGAGATCCTCCCAGTCGGCAGCGCCAAAGTGCCACAAGCGCCGTTGGGAAGATCGGGTGGCTGTACTGGAGAGATAGGAATGGTGACAGAGAGAAGTTTATGGTCGGAGGAGCCCAAAGGAGAGAAAAGATTTACAGTATAAGCAGAAGAGTTAGAGGTTAGATATGAGTCAAGAATGTTGGGCCGATCTCCGAAGCGATCTGGGATACGGATGGGTTGCGGGACTAACTGCTCTAGATTGTTCAAGATAGAAAATATGTAGGCTTGTTCACCAGGTTGGTCAGTGGAAACAGAGGAGAGCCATTGGTGGTGGTGAACATTGAAATCTCCTAAGATGGAGATTTCTGCGAAAGGAGAGGTGGATAGAATGTGTTCCACTTTAGAAGTTAGATAGTCAAAGAATTTTGGATAGTCGGTAGAATTAGGGGAGAGATAGACAGCGCAGTAATATTTAGTTTGAGAGTGACAAGAAAGCTTTAGCCAGAGAGTTGAGCATTCGGAAGAATCTAAGTTGGGAACGCGAGAGAGAGCAAGATTGTGCCGTACATAGACGCAAGAACCACCTTTGGCTCGAAACTGAGGATAGAGATAGTAGGAGGATACAGAGAAGGGTTTGCAGTCAGTAGTCCCAAACAACTGTGTTTCGGTGAGAAAGAGAAGATCAGGGTTGGCAGAGGAGAGGTGGTGTTCCACAGAGTGGAAGTTAGAAGAAAGGCCACAGATATTACAGAAATTAATAGTAAGAGTAGAAGGTGGTGGTCCAGAGCATTTTGGCGAGTCGTTTCCAGGGGACAGACTGATGGGGCACTTCTGGTCTATGATATTGTTTTCTGTTTTGTGTAATTTATTTGCAAGCTTGTATCTAGATTATTTCGTCATAAATTGTGTATTGTATTATATATATATAGTTACGAAAAATACAATATAAAGAAGAGGCTTACCACAAGATAAAAAACAATTTTCAAAGAGAGAGAGAGAGAGAGAGAGAGAGAGAGAGAGAGAGAGAGAGAGAGAGAGAGGTGGGGGGAGAAGGTGGAGGATGAGCTTGCAATAAAGTGTACAGGGAAAAGAGGGATAAGAATTGTATAATGACTCCTGATAATTGTATAATGACTCCTGATAATTAACAGACAAAAATAACCTTAAATTTAACAGCTGGTGAGCGAGGTGGAGGAAGAGGAGGAGGAGGAGGAGGTGGAGGTGAAGGAGGTGGAGGAGGAGGAGAAGGAAGGGAGAGGGGAAGGTGGTTGAGGTGGAGGAAGAAGTAGGTGGATAAGGTGGAGGAAAGGGGAGGAGGAGACAGAAGAATGATATGAATATAGTGGTTGAAGGGCGGTGGATAAAGAGGAGGAAAAGGAGGTGAAGGTAGTTGAGGTGGAGGAAGGAGGAGGTGGTCGAGGAGCACAATTAATATTGATCCAGTGTACCTAATGAAAATTAAATCCTAAATTAAAGGTACATGACGTCCGCACACACACACACACACAACCGCACAGCAGATGATGAATGTAAGGTGAGTGAATATATGAAACAGACAGAAATATAACGACATAATACAGAAGCTGAGAAAATAATTTGATAGCAATGTGTCGGTTTGGGGTGTAAAGAATAATTTTATGTGAGGTTTGAGGTGAAAAGAAATGCACACACACACACACACACACACACACACACACACACACACACACACACACACACACACACACACACACACACACACACACACGAGAGGGGTCGGGGGTTCAATCCCAGACCGGGCGGAGACAAACTGGGCTTGTCTCCTTTCATGTGTTAGCCTCAGTTCACCTAGCTGTAAATAGGTACCTGGAATAAGTGGACGACGTTGTGACGTCCCATCTGGGGTTGGCAAAAATGGTACAAGGCGAGATGGGTATCATATGGTTCACCTAAGCTGATGGCTACCTAAGCCTTCGGGCGAGACGGTACCGTCTATAGTGAGAATGGTACCATACAGATCCACCCTAAGCCTTCGTTTCCAATGTCGCCAATTGGCTAAATACAGACTACACACACATCCACAGCCATTCCAACAGTACATAAAACACTTAACATGCATTTCACGCAATACATTCCCAGTTAAGGAGGCGCGATAATAATGAGCTTAGCTCGCATTGCGTGGATTCCCCTTGACGAACAAGTAACTGAGTAACACACACACACACACACACACACACACACACACACACACACACACACACACACACACACACACACACACACACACACACACACACACACACACACACACCAGAAGATGAACGAAAGGGTAAGGGATATATGAAACAGAAACAGATAGAAACAGAAGGACGTACAGTATACAGAGCCAGAAAACAGCGAGACAGAAGAGCAGAAGATGAATGGAAGGCGATGGGAAATAATAAAACCAGAAACACACAGACACACAAGAACGTATACAGAGCCTAAAGAGTATAGACAGACAGAAATGTGTCTGTCTCTCTGGGGTGTAAAAAAAACATTTGAGGTCTGAGGTGAAAAGAAATGCCTTGTTCTGTTCGAGAGGCTCCGTGTGTGTGTAGGGTAGAGATGAGATATTTTGGAGGGGGCGACACTGAAGCAGGGCAATATATGGGATGTGTTTATATATATATATATATATATTAGTGTAGCCAGGGAGGATATTTTCTTTCAGGCAGGTGAGATTAAAATAATAGGCACAGTTTGCATTATTGAGTTTTTTATTGATACTCAACTCAATAATGCAAACTGTGCCTATTATTTTAATCTCACCTGCCTGAAAGAATATATATATATATATATATATATATATATATATACCGGTATATATATATATATATATATATATATATATATATATATATATATATATATATATATATATTTATTTATTTAATTATTTAATAATACATTTATTTACTTATGTATTTATTCATTCATTCATATATTTACTTATTATTAATATATATATATATTTGTTTAGTTTACTTACCAGACCTCCATCAAACTAAATATCCCCAAGACCCCCTTTCGAGATATATTTGTGAATCTGTCGACAGAAAAATGCCGCAGCTAAATTACAGTTTCGCTATCGGTCGCCAGGAAAACAATCGACAGCTAAATAGCACAAAATGTCTTAAACTTGACAAAGAAATGGAGCGAAAGGTCTTAAAATAGCCACACAAATGTGACAATCGTTTTAAGCTCTCAAAACTAATGGGGCTAAACATAAGGGAGAAGAGTGAGATAGAAATATATGTTTGGGGCGAAAAGAAAATATATGTTTTTTCTTTTCTAAAGGTTCTGTGTGTGTGTGTGTGTGTGTGTGTGTGTATGTGTGTGTGTGTGTGTGTGTGTGTGTGTGTGTGTAGGGTAGTGACGAGATAGGGCAATGTATAGGACATGTTTTTGCAGTAGAAGATTGCAGAACAAATTATATAATAGAAAGGTGGAGTATCATAGCAAAGCGTAATAGAGGAAAGATGAAAATTCTTATAGCTGAGTGAATAGTCATATTAGATGAATGGAGAATATCACTGTACTTAACCCTCTGAAAAGTATGACGCATTTTGAAAGTTTATTCATTGGTTGATTTTAAACAGTTTAGAAAGGATCTGTGAGAATTAAATGGGTAAAAGACTATCTCAATCAACCCTCTGACTTCCATATACCCTTCCCAATCTGAATCAAATCATCTAATAATAGCCAGAAAACAACAAAATAATGCGTCGTCGGATCCTGAGAGGGTTAAGTGTGTAAACTACAGGGTGGCGCAGAATTGAGTTATCCAGTCTAGGCCTCCAGTACGGGGTGATTTGTAATTATGTATTTAAATATTATATAGTTTCCTTCCTAGACTTCCATCAATCTTAAATAAATACTACCAAGACCCTCCTTTGAGATTAATTTGTGCATTTTTCGGTAGAAAAATTCCCAGGCCAAAGGCCGTTTCCTCCTAACTTGCATGCTCGCTATCGCTCGCAATAAATTATGTCATTAAGTATTGGTAAATTAAAGTAAATATGGAACCATTTCTAAAGCATATTTCCTGATAGAGAATTTGAACTACTTCGACACCGGAGATTACTATTAATATAATTTCAAGCGCTTGGTGCAAGCTTATGAAAGAGAGAAGTAATAGTGGATGTTAATGGGTTACGATACATGGAATAGCGACTGATGTGGTAATACCAATACATGGAATAGCGACTGATGTGGTAATACCAATACATGGAATAGCGACTGATGTGGTAATGCCAATACATGGAATAGCGACTGATGTGGTAATGCCAATACATGGAATAGCGACTGATGTGGTAATGCCAATACATAACACAAATAAATATACCTAAAATACACAGGGAAAAGCACTCTATTTGATCCGAGGGAGGTCATTTTGGTTCTCCTCAATTTTGCTCCACTAGTTTGGAGACCTTCAGACGCTTCACCACACCCAGGTTAGGATTTTTTTTTTCTGGGCAAGCAATAGCGAGTCTGTAACTTAGAACAAATCGGCCTCCGGCCGGGACAATATAATCTCGACAAATTTACGAAGTTAAATTGAATGGGGTCCGAATGGGCATGTTTTAGAATGAAGGGAGTCTGGGAAGGAAATGTTATTAGCCTAGGGAACTAACTAAAATAGCAAGCAAAATCATCAATAATAATTAAACAGAATATCCTTATAACCCCCAAGAGGTCGGGGCAGATAGTATTAGACGCGCTCATCGAAAGGGAACTCTATATGATACAGCAACATGGAATGGAGAGAGAAAGGGGGGCGGGGTGATTATAAGTGTATCTAACCCTGCAATTCCTGTCTATTCTTCACTATCTAAATAACCCATAGACACTGTTATAAAGCCAATCAACATCAATTTTATATACAGTATATACCGGTATATATATATATATATATATATATATATATATATATATATATATATATATAAACTATATATATATAAACTATTTATGTGAATGAGGGAGACAAAAGGCATAACTGCCTGTAGCAAGTGCCTCCCCAGATTTCAAAGAGTGACAGGGCCGAAATCAAGGGACGTTCGAGCTAAAATACCTGGACACACGGAGTTTGAAGCAATTTAAGACATAGGAAGAGGGAAAGGCTGATTCTGGGAGAGAGTTCCAGAGCTCAGCAGTTGAATAGAAGAAAGTCTGAGAATAGCGTTTCACTCTTGGGTTGGCCAGTTGCACAGAGTAGGGGTGGGATTGTGTTGCAAGGCAGGTACTACGTACCCTACGTAGCGGGGGTGGTATACACACTGGGAAAGCTCCGAGGAACACTGATTATTGTAGTAGCGATAGAATAGCGAGAGAGATGCAACATTGCGGCGAAGAGAGAGAGAGATTTCAGAGATTTGGTGAGTGGACGGGAGTTAATGATACAAAAGGCTTTCCTTTCTACTTTATCTAGGAGTGCGGTGTGAGAGGATCCTCCCCACACATGTGAACAATACTCAATACAAGGACGCACTATGCCCCTGTACAGAGCAAGAAGCTGCGCAGGGATAAAGAACCCCTTGAGGCGGTTGAGCACACCCATCTTCTGGGAGGCTGCCTTAGCGAGACTGATAATATGGTCTTGCCAAGTGAGAGCAGAAGAAAAAGAGACACCGAGAACATTGAGAGAAGATGAAGGGTTTATTTTTGTATTTTTGAAGAATAAGGGATAGTCCTCTGGAGGTTCCTGACGGGTAGTAAGATGGATACATTTAATTTTGGAAGCATTAAATTCAACAACGTTTTCTCTACCCCTATTGGAAAGAGTAGCTAGATCAGAAGATAATGTTTTATGGCTTCATTACGTTTGTATTTGAGGGACTGCTGGCTGGGACGTTCTGGAAAACTAATTGAGTTGTGTAAGGTAGAGTCATCTGCATATGAATGGATGGGACTGGATGTACAGTTGAGAAGGTCATTTATGAAAATTAGAAGAGAATAAGAGATAGGACAGAACCCTGAGGAACACCGGAGTTGATAGGATGAGGAAATGAGCGATGGCCGTCCACAACCGCAGCTATGGAACAGCCGGAAAGGAAATTAGAGACAAAGGCACAGATGGAGGGACAAAAACTGAAGGAGGGCAGTTTGGAAATTAAAGATTTGTGCCAGACTCTATCGAAGGCCTTCGATATGTCTAGTGCAACTCTAGTGCAACAGAAAAAGTCTCACTGAAGTCCCGAAAGTTGGATGACCAAGAGTTAGTAAGATATGAAAGAAGATCACCAGTGGAGCGACCCTTAAGGAAGCCATACTGGCGATCTGAGAGCAGATTATGAGAAGAGAAATGCTTAAGAAATTTGGAAGCAAGAATAGTTTCAAAAACTTTAAAGATACAAGAGATGAGAGCAATTGGACGATAGTTGGAGGGTTGAGAGCGGTCACCCTTCTTTGGGACAGGTTGAATGAGAGCAAACTTCCAGCAAGAAGGAAAGACGTTAGAGGAGAGACAGAGACGAAAGAGTTTGCCTAGGCAGGGGGTCAGCACGGAAGCACAGTTTTTCAGTACAACAGGTGGAGCGCCGTCCAGACCGTACGCCTTCTTAGTATTAAGCCCAGAGAGGGTAGAAAGTACATCTTTTGAAGAGATTAGGATATTAGGCATAAGTAGGAGAGAGGGGGTGGAGAGGGAGGAACAGCACCAGAATCATCCAAGGTAGAGTTTCTAGCAAACGTTTGAGCGAAGAGTTCAGCTTTTTCAGAGGAAGAAGTGATGGTTGTGCCATCAGAGTGGAAAAGGGGAGGGAAAGAGGAGGAAGAAAAGTTATTGGAGAGGTTTTTGGCTAGATGCCAGAAAGCTTGGGAAGAGCAAGAGTTGGATAGTTCAGTGCATTTATTATTGATGAAAGAGTGCTTGGCAAGTCGAAGAACAGATTTGGCTTGATTCCGGGCAGAAACATAGGAAGAATGAGATTCTTGAGTTTTCAGGCGTCGGTTCCATTTGAATGCTTCCTCCTTGTTGTGGACAGCAGTAGAACAAGGTGAGTAAACCAAGATATTTTTGCATTAGACTGAGAAAAAGAAAATGGAATGTACGCTTCCATGCCCGAGAGGATTACCTCGGTAATGCGTTCAGCATTAGGGCATTACCTCCGAGGGTCCTTGGCCATGGAAGCAGAAGTCATTCCAAGGGAAATCAAAGAAGTACTGCCGGAGAGCCTCCCAGTCGGCAGCGCCAAAGTGCCACAAGCGCCGCCGGTTGGGAGGATCGGATGGCGCCGTTCTGAAGAGATAGGATAGGTGACGGAGATGAGTTTATGGTTGGAGGAGCCCAAAGGAGAGAAAAGATTGACAGTATAAGAAGAAGGGTTAGAAGTCAGAAATAAGTCAAGAATGTTGGGCCGATCTCCGAAGCAATCCGGGATACGGGTGGGTTGCTGGATCAGCTGCTCTAGGTCATTTATGATAGAAAAGACGTAGGCTTGTTGACCATGTTGGTCAGTAGAGTGAGAGGAGAGCCATTGGCGGTGGTGAACGTTGAAATCTCCCAAGAGGAGATTTCAGAGAAGGGAGAGATAGATAGAATGTGTTCCACTTTAGAGTTTAGATAGTCGAAGAATTTGGGAAAGTCGGTAGAGTTAGGGGAAAGATAGACAGCACAGAAATATTTAGTATGAGAATGACAGGATAGTTGAGCCATAAAGTTGAGAATTCAGAGGAGTCGAAATCGGGAACACGAGAGCAAGTAAGTTTGTTGTGCACGTATGCACAACATCCGCCTTTGGCTTTGAAACTAGGATAGAGAAAGTAGGAGGATACAGAGAAGGGGTTGCTGGAAGTTGTCTCAGATACCTTGGTTTCAGTGAGGAAAAGAAGATCAGGTTTGGAGGAGGAGAGATGGTGTTCAACAGAGTGAAAATTAGAGGGAAGGCCGTGGATATTGCAAACATTGATAGTAAGAGTGACAGGCTGTGGTCCAGAGCATTTTGAGGGGTCGTCAGGGGAAGGTCGGGCATGTGAGGGGGTATTTATGGTCCCCCCCCCCCCCTTGGGGACTCCGAGGCTGGGCCTGTGTTCATAATTAAAAACAAAAAAATTGAAGGAGGAAGTGTGGTGTGCATGTTAAATGTAGTGAAGTAGATAGAAGGAGGAGGTGTTTGTGAGAGCTGGCTGGACTACTCTCAGTGTAAGTGAGGCACAAAGGGAATCAGTAAGATAGGCCAAGCAAATGAAACAGGAGTTCCAACGATTCCTTATCAAATGCTTACAGCCTCTCCTGGGTATAGCCCTGTTCGATTGGTGCCTACAATCTACCCCCAATACCCCTATTACTCTAGTCGCCTTGTACGACACGCAGTAGGATGCATGGGGCATATTCTTTTTTTCCTCTACCATAAGATGGAGACCCCCTTACCCCCGGGGGGTATATATATATATATATATATATATATATATATATATATATATATATATATATATATATATACTGTATATACTGTGTATATACAATAATACAAATAATAATAATAATATTATTTTCTGTTTATTCTTCCCTACCTATATAACCCATAGCCACCGTTTAAATGACACTCAACTTCGATCGGAAACAAATATATATAAATAAATAAAACTACATAAGTAAAGCGAAATAATCATAAATGGGTCAACAGTATGCTTAACCCTACATTCTCTTTGTATCCATCCTCTCTAAATATCTCACAGACACTGCTTAATTAAAGACACACTCTCCATCGATCAAAACATGTTAATAATATAAACATAAAACGAAAACAGATAAAATAAAAAACAATAGGTCAAAAGTGTAACCTTATATTACATCTCTTCTCCCTTCCTTATATATCCCATTGACGTTGCTTTAAAACACACTTAAAACAAAAAAACACACACACAATTGATTAAAATATATAAATATAGAGAAATAAAAACAAAAATGCATCTAACCCTATTTTCTGTTTATAAATCCCTCATTTAAATCCATAGACATTGTTTTATTACACACTCACCATCGATTGAAAGGGAACTCTTAATAATAATGTGAATGGAAGAGGACGATCATTATTAGCCACTGATGATCCACACAAGTCCCTGGATTCTCTCTCTATTGTCTCCCCTCCTTAAGGGACCCCACCTCTCTTTTTTTCTCTTTCTCTCCCTCTCTCATTGGCTTGTATCCATTCGGCCCCATTCAGCCTACTGTTTTAAGACGTTTACCCCCATCCAGGTGTCAATATTTTCCTGGCGAGTGGTAGCGAGCCAGCATATTTTTGTTTTGCTTTGACAGCAAGCTAAATTTGTGAATTTTTCGATAGAAAAATGTTTCCGGCGAAGCAGGATTTCTCCATACAATGCTGGCTCGCTATCGCTCGCCAGGAAGAAATCGACACCTGGATGAGGATAAACGTCTTAAAACAGTTGGCTGAATGCGGTCAAGTGGACACAAGCCAGGGAAAGAGAGAACAGGAGAGAAAGATAAAACAAAAAGCCGGTGACCCCCCTTAAATAACCCATACACACTGTTTAAAGACACACTCAACACCAAATAACAAAAATTACAACCAGTTCTGACAACAATACAAGCTTGAAAGACATACTAAGCTATCGAAAAGAAGCTCTGAAATATGTAAGAGGGAGAGTGTGTGTGTGAGAGAGTGTGTGTATGTGTATGTGTGGGGGGGTTTATAAGTGTTTCCATCATTCCTTTCTCTTTCCTACCCCCCTTCCCCCCTAATTCTCCTTTAAATACCCCCTCAACAGTGAACAACCAACATCAACAACCGGTTCTGACAACAAGACACACAGACACAGACAGATGCCGCCTGATGCCCCACCCTTGAGGAATATAAAGGCGGACGAGCACCAGAGAGACCCTATAGTAACAGAGATCGACCAACCTCCGCCATATTGGTACCACTGCTGATAACTAGCCTCTCTTTACACTCAAATAATATGTCCACACCCATCAGAAGCATACGCCAATTGACCACTTGCGAGTTTCAGGCTATAAGGAAGTTGGAGCTGTAGACATCGATATTTAGCAGAATTCCCACCTAATAATTATAATGTTGTTGTACATTTTTAGATTCGTAAAAAAATCAATTCAACAAAAGTTATATCCATCAGAAAGCTACATTATTATTGTGTTTGTGTTTAGTATCCATATATACGGCTCCAACTTCCTTATAGCCTGAAACTCGCAAGCGGTCAATACTCGTTGAGGATATTATAATGGACCATTTGTGAGTTTCAGGTTATAATGAAGTTGGAGCCGTAAACATAAATATATAACAAGTGCAATAATAGTGTAGGTTTCTGATGGATGAAAAGGATGTTGAATTTTGTTTGATGTTTTAATAAATGCATCATTACCATATTTAGTTGGTAATTCTGCTAAATGTCGTTGTAAAAAAAATTCAACTCCCTTAAAGTACGGAACTCGCAGAGGTCAGTTTGGACTTTGGATTTAAATTCTGCTTGATTAAAAATAAAAACGGCAACAAAATGGCGCAAAAAGAATAATATGGCCGATTTTTCCAACTACAAGTTTTCTAAGGAGCAGCAACGGGAGGAGGTGAACATATTCCACATTCCTTGGTCGGCAGCAGCTGGCCACTTGCATACAAAGAGAGTTTTAATGTGTTGCTGAGAAGGTATTGATTCTCCGGACCTTTGTTATGGGGCTTTATGGAGCCCAGTGGAGAGTTTAGTAACTTAAATGCAACCCACGTAGGGAAATTGATAAATATGAATACTATAAATTATTACGATGTTTGTTTTATGTTGATTAAGCGGGTATCACACGATAACAGTTTTCGTCAACTTTCGATGCTCAACATTTTTGCAAAACAAAATATATATATATATAAGAAAACAAAAAATAAAATACAAATAACACATAGGCATCATATATTGATAGCAATTTATTTTAAGCTAGCGCATTGGAATATTTATACTGAAAGCCCTGGTGAGTGATTGGAGCTAACAAGGACCCCCTCAATAAAAGGATCTGGACGTATTTGATTGACTTCCTCAATTTTGAATGAACATCTGACTGTGGAGGGGGCCGCTACTGACTCCTGAATCCGGTTTATGAATACCAAGGATCGTGTCCCGGGTAGTTACCTGCCTTTTTTTTTTTTTTTTTTTTTTTTTCTTCTCTCCTTTTTTTCTCTCCCCTTAGCATGCATTCATTCGGCCCGATTCAGCCTATTGATTTACGACATTTATCCCCATCTAGGTGTCGATTTTTTTATTGGCGAGCGATAGCGAGCCAGCATTGTATGGAGAAATCCGGCTTCGCCGGAGAAATTTTTCTATCGAAAAATGTAAAAATTTAGCCTGCTGTCAATTTTGTTTAAAGCAAATATATTGGCTCGCTCCCGCTCGCCAGGAAAAAAAATGACACCTGCATGGGGATAAGCGTCTTAAAACAGTAGGCTGAATGGGGCCGAATGGGTACAAGCCAGAAAAAGAGAGAAAAGGAGTGAAAAAAGGCAGGTGACCCCCCTTAATATGCAGTCACGGGAACGCTTTGTCCAGTAACTGCGTAAATTATATTCTAGTAATATTTCTGGGCTCGTTTACGTAAATATTGACAAGTAAACTAATAGTCCAGGAGCTATTTCCCATAAGAGGCCAAATAAGGGATTTGATTCAACATACCCTACAGAAAAGGTTTGACTTGACAGAGTGGTAGGATAGACTCTCTGGAACACCCCCAGGGAGTATGTGGTTCCAAATTGTGGTATCACTTAAAAACTATAGACTGTTTTTTATTAACAGGGGGGACACATATTTGTTGCCTAGTCACTTCACTTTATTAACAGGGGGGACACATATTTGTTGCCTAGTCACTTCACTTTATTAACAGGGGGGACACATATTTGTTGCCTAGTCACTTCACTTTATTAACAGGGGGGACACATATTTGTTGCCTAGTCACTTCACTTTATTAACAGGGGGGACACATATTTGTTGCCTAGTCACTTCACTTTATTAACAGGGGGGACACATATTTGTTGCCTAGTCACTTCACTTTATTAACAGGGGGGACACATATTTGTTGCCTAGTCACTTCACTTTATTAACAGGGGGGACACATATTTGTTGCCTAGTCACTTCACTTTATTAACAGGGGGGACACATATTTGTTGCCTAGTCACTTCACTTTATTAACAGGGGGGACACATATTTGTTGCCTAGTCACTTCACTTTATTAACAGGGGGGACACATTTGTTGCCTAGTCACTTCACTTTATTAACAGGGGGGACACATATTTGTTGCCTAGTCACTTCACTTTATTAACAGGGGGGACACATATTTGTTGCCTAGTCACTTCACTTTATTAACAGGGGGGACACATATTTGTTGCCTAGTCACTTCACTTTATTAACAGGGGGGACACATATTTGTTGCCTAGTCACTTCACTTTATTAACAGGGGGGACACATATTTGTTGCCTAGTCACTTCACTTTATTAACAGGGGGGACACATATTTGTTGCCTAGTCACTTCACTTTATTAACAGGGGGGACACATATTTGTTGCCTAGTCACTTCACTTTATTAACAGGGGGGACACATATTTGTTGCCTAGTCACTTCACTTTATTAACAGGGGGGACACATATTTGTTGCCTAGTCACTTCACTTTATTAACAGGGGGGACACATATTTGTTGCCTAGTCACTTCACTTTATTAACAGGGGGGACACATATTTGTTGCCTAGTCACTTCACTTTATTAACAGGGGGGACACATATTTGTTGCCTAGTCACTTCACTTTATTAACAGGGGGGACACATATTTGTTGCCTAGTCACTTCACTTTATTAACAGGGGGGACACATATTTGTTGCCTAGTCACTTCACTTTATTAACAAGGGGGACACATATTTGTTGCCTAGTCACTTCACTTTATTAACAGGGGGGACACATATTTGTTGCCTAGTCACTTCACTTTATTAACAGGGGGGACACATATTTGTTGCCTAGTCACTTCACTTTATTAACAGGGGGGACACATATTTGTTGCCTAGTCACTTCACTTTATTAAAACGGGGGACACATATTTGTTGCCTAGTCACTTCACTTTATTAACAGGGGGGACACATATTTGTTGCCTAGTCACTTCACTTTATTAACAGGGGGGACACATATTTGTTGCCTAGTCACTTCACTTTATTAACAGGGGAGACACATATTTGTTGCCTAGTCACTTCACTTTATTAACAGGGGGGACACATATTTGTTGCCTAGTCACTTCACTTTATTAACAGGGGGGACACATATTTGTTGCCTAGTCACTTCACTTTATTAACAGGGGGACACATATTTGTTGCCTAGTCACTTCACTTTATTAACAGGGGGGACACATATTTGTTGCCTAGTCACTTCACTTTATTAACAGGGGGACACATATTTGTTGCCTAGTCACTTCACTTTATTAACAGGGGGGACACATATTTGTTGCCTAGTCACTTCACTTTATTAACAGGGGGGACACATATTTGTTGCCTAGTCACTTCACTTTATTAACAGGGGGACACATATTTGTTGCCTAGTCACTTCACTTTATTAACAGGGGGGACACATATTTGTTGCCTAGTCACTTCACTTTATTAACAGGGGGGACACATATTTGTTGCCTAGTCACTTCACTTTATTAACAGGGGGGACACATATTTATTGCCTAGTCACTTCACTTTATTAACAGGGGGGACACATATTTGTTGCCTAGTCACTTCACTTTATTTACCGGTACACAAGTTATGTTGGACAAAACATATAAGTGTTATATGTATAATTGTTCGCAATTAAATGCTCTATCAGTACATGTGTATTAATTGTGTCTTCTACTTCACCTTTTATGAGGATATTACGTTAGATGCGAGAAGAGTGTGAAAAAAACATGTTTTCCTTGTTAATATGATAATATGAAGCTTTCCCATTCCTTTCATACAAAAGATACAAATAATTTGATTACACCAAAAACTGCCCCTACTATTCTATTATAAACTGTAAAAACATGAGCATGATACATGCATTATTATTACCACAGGAGGGAGATGAGTATCAAGCTCCCATAGTCGCTCCGCACCTGACAATTTGGGGGCCGCTCTGACCACTTACTTCCACATGTACTTGTTTGATTGTATCAATACCTTTTGAACATTGATACAAACATGAAATTAGGCATGAATTTTGCGGATTTACCATAATTCCAGGAAAAAATAATATTGTTTTGAAAATGTAATATGGCGGTAATTTTTCAAGATGGCCACCATCGCATTTTGGCAAAGGTTACATGTTCACCTATATTTATATTATGCTTATAATAAGTTTGTTTACACATTCTCCCTCATGCCTAAGACATCTCTGCTGTTTAACAAATTCTCACACATGTTTATTCTTAAATTTTGGTATATCATCAATAATATATATTATGGTATTATGCAGCAATACATGGTACTGGTAGTGCAGTCAGTTTTGCATAGCTTTAACTCTGCCTACAGGCTTTTTTGCTTGTGTGATGATTACACATATGGCTAACCCCTCTATTTTTGTTTTCAGACAGTGAAAACACACCATGGCTAGTGCAGAGAATCCGGAATTGTTGGACCTCTTGCCTAAGAAAAGAAGGAGACTTTCAGACTTCAACAAGTGCATAATTTGTCAAATGGACTCCTGTGAAAAGCTGAGAAGACCTTCAGTAGGATCAATTCAGACACTTGTTACAGCACTTGAACTTAGGCAGAATGATGTTTATGAACGTTTGAAGGCAGATCTTGGCACGCTTTCCACTGTTGATGTTCAGTGGCACTCGAACTGCTATGAAACATGCACCAGCAAAGAAAATCTCCGATATGTACACAAGAGAAAATCTGTAGAAACCTCTGTCAACAGTAGACAGTCTGATATGAGTACAGCAGATGCATCCACATCCAGTGTATCACGATCCCAGTCATCACCCATTGATTGGTCTGTATGTCTCTTTTGCAAGAAGAAAACTCACAAAAAGGTGACGGAATTTGATAATGGTCAGCACCTTTCAGGCATGTCAAACAATAGTTAAAGCAGCAATTTCCAAGGGTGATCAGGTCATGCTTGGATTAACTAGTGCTGTCAACAATGACTTAATTGCAGCTGAAGCCAGATATCATCGTGCCTGTCATGCCTCTTATGTGAGCAAGACAAACTTGAAGGTCAGTGGAGTCCGTGGGGAAAAAGAGGACTGCATTTGATACTGCATTCAGAGACCTGATAGAAGAGATCTCTGGTGACCTGATGAGTGGAAAGGCATTTGATATGTCAATGTTAATGGACAAGTATAGAGATCATCTGCGTGGAAAGGGGCTAAAGACAGTTGACAGTTACACTACCCAACGACTAAAATTGCGACTGAAGCATCATTTTGGAGACAGTGTTATTTTTCACAAGCCTTATGACCGCAAAAAAGCAGAGTTGCTCTACTCAAGCTCTATATCCCTCCAAGATGTTATTAACTGTGCCTTCAAATTAAATATCTCATCAGTGGGAGAACCACTTAGGGAACAGGCCCCGACTACAAGGGAATCTGACACAGACAAAATGAAGCTGCTGTACCAAGCTGCCAAGTTAATAAAATCAGAAATCAGTGAGTGTCAGGGTATATCAATTCGTCCACCTGACATCTCCGATCTTTCCATGACAAAAGCAAAGTCTGTGATACCAGAGAGTCTGTACTGGTTGCTTCGCTGGGCAATTGAAAAACCACACAAAGATGACAATGCTGACTTTTCTTCACCAGTGTGTAGCAACCAGGCAGATGAAAGGTGTGTTCTGATGCTCGCTCAAGATGTTGTTCACTGTATATCTCATGGTAGGACCAAAATGCCCAAGCATGTAGCGCTGGGAATGGCAGTTCATCACCTGACGAGGTCAAAGCAACTGATCACCATTCTCAGCAGAATGGGCCACTGTGAAGCTTATGATAATGTAGAGGCAATGGACACCAGCCTTGCTAAGGAAGTTCTGGTCAAGAGTGATCTCTATGGAGTGGTGATACCTTCCAATATTATCCCAGGTGTTTTTGTTCAAGTAGCAGGAGACAACAATGACCTCAATGAAGAGACCCTAGATGGCAAGAATACAACTCATGCTACCACAGTTGTTCTATACCAGCGAGGAAATTATGGACCTGCCCCCAAGCCAAATGTGGTTGGAGACCATTCAAGGAGAAAGCGGTCACTTGAATCCCCTGCAACTTGCCAGTCTGTAAGAGAGTTTGGTGCACATGGAAAACGGCCTGCACTCACCAAGTTCCTGAAGAAGATCAAAAGCAAGTGGTTCCAAATCAATGAAAGTCTCCATTCAGCATCACGTAACATGGATCTTGCTTGGGCCACATTAAGAATGACTCCAGTGAAGCTATTTGAGGTAGAGCTCATCTGCACAGAGAAACAGAAGGTACCTGGCTGGAGCGGCTTACCCCCAGACACCTACTTGCACCAACATTAGCTACTGTCCCATGATTGATGGTTCTCCAACCGAGTTCAGCACTGTATATACCGTCATGACGAATGTCCAAACCATGATGGCAAGCCTCGGCCAGAAAGATAGTGTTATCACTTTTGACCTTGCAATATACATGAAGGCCAAGGAGATCCAGTGGCGGCTTCCAGAAGAGTTTGAAGACATGGTGATACGAATGGGAAGTTTCCACATTGCGCTGAATTTACTGGCTGTCTTAGGAAAGAAGTATGAGATGTCTGGCTTTGAGGACCTGCTAGTCGAGTCTGGGATCTATGGTAGCACAACAGCTTCTACACTTTTGAAAGGAAAGTCCTACAATCGTGGAGTACGAGCCCACAAGATCCTCATGGAGGCTATGTTTCGTCTTAAGTGGAATGCCTTTGCACAGTGGCTCTCCAAGCAGAATGACAGTAATGTGGACAAGGTAGTCTTTATGCAGCAAGCAATGGTGAGCCAGTTAACTCTGGAAGAAGAGAAGGATATTGTAATTTCCATGAAACAAATGTGTGATGTCATAGCCAAAATAGAGCCGGAATTCACACTGTTTGAAGAAGAAGGAAGACCCAGATCCCAGCTCTTAAGTTACTGGTGTGACTATGTGTCCATGGTCCAGTTTCTTTTGGAATTCATAAAGGCAGAGAGAACTGGAGACTGGGCTTTGCATCTTTCTGCCACAGCTGGTATGGTACCTCACTTCTTTGCTATGGATCGGCCCAACTACTCCAGGTGGTTGTTAGTGTACCTGACTGACATGAATCTGCTCCCAGAGACCCATCCTGCCGTCTGTGCTGAGTTTATGTCTGGGAACCATGCGATCAGTCGCTCTACTCAACCCTTTGCTCAAGTATGGACTGACATGGCACTTGAACAGTCCATCAATCTGGACAGCAAGACAAGTGGTGGCATAATAGGTATCAGCCAGAAGCCGGGAGCTTTGCAGCGATGGTTCTTGACATGTCATGAGAGAGCAGCCATAACGACAGCAGTGAAAGAGATGTGTGCTCTGTATGACACAGGCAGAGTCGGCAGCCACAGAGAAGCTGCACCAAAGAGAATGGAAAGGGATGAAAGTGATGTTCAAAGGTTGCTTAATGTCTTCACATCAGAGCTGATAACAAATCCTTTCTCACAGATCGAAGACGAAGATGGCATCTCACCCCTAATTAACATTGCTACAGGAGTAAGGATGCCTAAGGATGCTGCTGCACGCCTTCTAAACTCCTGTGAGCTGGGCAGTAAGGAGATGAAAACATTTGTTGAGCAGAGACTGGATTCCAATGAAGTCAACTTTTGGGATCCTCTTCCCAAACTGAAGATCACAATGTTTGCTTCAATGGTCAAGAAGAAGAAAGTGAAAACAGCTGATGAGAAAACTATCACTGTTAGTGCTGATCGAGACCTCTTCGGACGAATTGTGATTGCAGCAAAGTCTCGGGATATCAACCTTCGAGAAGTCCTCAGTTATGAGTTGTCATCAGTACCAATCTCCTTGGCCCACCCTGATGGCAGTTTGAGGAAAACTAACAAGAGCGTCGTGCTGTCTGAACTAGAGAAACATTAGAGAAATATTAGGATGAGTGGTATGATGATGAGGAGGAGGATTAGTGGACATATTTCAATGGACATGTTTAACTTCGTGAAAATTATATTGGAACAATCATATCATGAACAACACATAATTCAGTACTTGCTCACAATATATTCATATCTCACAAATAACTAAAAACAATGCAGAGCACATGTTAGGAGTAGGCTATTGCATATGTAGGACATATAAATATGCCTGAAATAACTGAAATGGGACCCTTTTATCAAACTAAATATATAGAAGTAATTCTTCTCAATATGCAGTAGCAGCCATCTTGAAAAATAACCGCCATATTAGATTTTCAAAACAATTTATTTTTCCAGGAAATATGGTAAATCCGCAAAATTCATGCCTAATTTCATGTTTGTATCAATGTTCAAAAGGTATTGATACAATCAAACAAGTACATGTGGAAGTGCTCAGAGCGGCCCCCAAATTGTCAGGTGCGGAGCGACTATGGGAGCTTGATACTCATCTCCCTCCTGTGGTAATAATAATGCATGTATCATGCTCATTTTTTCACAGTTTATAATAGAATAGTAGGGGCAGTTTTTGGTGTAATCAAATTATTTGTATCTTTTGTATGAAAGGAATGGGAAAGCTTCATATTATCATATTAACAAGGAAAACACGTTTTTTTCACACTCTTCTCGCATCTAACGTAATATCCTCATAAAAGGTGAAGTAGAAGACACAATTAATACACATGTACTGATAGAGCATTTAATTGCGAACAATTTGACATATAACACTTATTTTTGTTTGTCCAACATAACTTGTGTACCGGTAAATAAAGTGAAGTGACTAGGCAACAAATATGTGTCCCCCCTTTTAATATGTGTCCCCCCTTTTAATATGTGTCCCCCATTTTAATATGTGTCCCCCCTTTTAATATGTGTCCCCCCTTTTAATATGTGTCCCCCCTTGTAATATGTGTCCCCCCTTTTAATATGTGTCCCCCCTTGTAATATGTGTCCCCCCTTTTAATATGTGTCCCTCCTTTTAATATGTGTCCCCCCTTTTAATAAAAAACAGTCTATAGTTTTTAAGTGATACCACAATTTGGAACCACATACTACCTGGGGGTGTTCCAGAGAGTCTATCCTACCACTCTGTCAAGTCAAAAAAATTCTGTAGGGTATGTTGAACGAACTCAAATGTTCTTGTTATCTGCTGCTGGACTATAAAGGGAGATTAATTGAGTTGGTTCTGTATAATTTTAACCCCTTCTGTACCAGTGATGTACTTTTTTATTAAACTCTGGCAACTATTAGACGATTTTGTTCAGCTTAAGAAGGACGTCTATTCATTAGAAGGCTAAAGACTATCTCAATTCATCACTTTAGCTACTATATATCCTTCCTGAGTTTCATAAAATCGTCTAAATGTAGCTGAAATCGAAGACAAATGACATAGCCGGTACAGAAGGGGTTAACCTCATAGCTTCCTGATGTTGCTGAATAAAGGTGTGTGATAAAAGGATCGTGTGAATCTGCCCCAACTGGTTATCAGAACACAGCTGATGACGCCCAGGTCAAACTATACACCGTCCGGCCAATACTGTACGTTTAAAGGGGGTAGTGCTTGGTTTATGGTCTAGAGGCCTATATGTATTGCTTAATTTATTATTGAGTTTCCTCGCCATACCTCCATCAAGCTTTAATAAATGCCCCCTAGAACCCCTTTCTGGATAAAACTATACATTTTTCGGTAGAACAATTTCCCGATTCCTTCTAAAATTACAGGCTCGCTATCGCTCACCAGGAAAAAGTCGACACCTAAATGGCACGAAAGCTCTTAAAATTTACAAAGAAATAAGGCGAAAGGAATCAAAACCGCCAAACTAACGGAACAAACGAGTTAAAACCTCAAAACTAATATGCTGAACATGAGGGAGAAGGGGGTCCGGAAAAAGCGAGTAGTACCCGATTAAATGTTTCATCGACAATGATGCAATAACGCAAAGGCTTAACCCCTTCTTATATAAGCTACATTTAGACGATTTTATGAAGCTTAGGAAGGATAATTGATATATTTTGTAGCCTTTTTCATGAGCAGACTTCCTTTCTATACTGAACAAACTGGTTTAATAATTGCCAGAATATAATACAAAAGGATGTCACCGGTGCTTAATGGGATGTCACCAGTGCTTAATGGGATGTCACCGGTGCTTAATGGGATGTCACCGGTGCTTAATGGGATGTCACCGGTGCTTAATGGGATGTCACCGGTGCTTAATGGGATGTCACCAGTGCTTAATGGGATGTCACCGGTGCTTAATGGGATGTCACCGGTGCTTAATGGGATGTCACCGGTGCTTAATGGGATGTCACCAGTGCTTAATGGGATGTCACCAGTGCTTAATGGGATGTCACCGGTGCTTAATGGGATGTCACCGGTGCTTAATGGGATGTCACCGGTGCTTAATGGGATGTCACCGGTGCTTAATGGGATGTCACCGGTGCTTAATGGGATGTCACCGGTGCTTAATGGGATGTCACCGGTGCTTAATGGGATGTCACCGGTGCTTAATGGGATGTCACCGGTGCTTAATGGGATGTCACCGGTGCTTAATGGGATGTCACCAGTGCTTAATGGGATGTCACCGGTGCTTAATGGGATGTCACCGGTGCTTAATGGGATAAGCGTACATTTGCTTTATATAACCAGGATATTTACTGCCATTCTTTTCCCCCCATGGAAATAACATTGTTCCAGAAATAATAAAATAAACCTAGGTGACAATTTTCTTCAGTCTAGGTTAGAGATTGTGAGAGTTAGAAGGTTCATTGAATTACCCATTTTCCTTTTCTATTCGTAAGTAGATCTCCTAGACTGAGTACTATCGTTCAATTTTAGCCATAGTATAGTGGGGAAATCGCGGGGAAAAAGTAACGCTATCCATATCAGGTTACATAGCAATAATATGATTCAAGAGTGCTATACTATAATATGATTCAATAGTGCTATACTATAATATGATTCAAGAGTGCTATACTATAATATGATTCAAGAGTGCTATACTATAATATGATTCAAGAGTGCTATACTATAATATGATTCAAGAGTGCTATACTATAATATGATTCAAGAGTGCTATACTATAATATGATTCAAGAGAGCTATACTATAATCCCAGCCATCATCCATATACATAATTACCTGCAACGAAGCCCAGCCTTGATTTAACTAAGAAAATAGCCGAGTAACTCCTGTTTCCACGCCAATGCTTGACTTTGCCATGGGTGGGTGTAGATGGAAGGGGTTGAAGTTTGTGGCCATGCCCTATATTTACTATATATATATATAAATATATATATATATATATATATATATGTGTGTGTGTGTGTGTGTGTGTATGTGTGTGTGTGTGTGTGTGTAAAGGTTATTAGAGGGGAAAATAATTAGGAAGGGAAGCGAAGAAAGATAAAGGTCTGTAATTCCTGTGAGTAGTGGGAGGGAGCATTGAAGGAAGGGGGTGAGAGGTGTGGGGAAGTGTGGGGAGGGGGGGAGACTGGACACCTTTGAGCTGGGACGTAATTTTGATGCCACAATAGTTATCACTTGCGAGTTTCAGGCTATAAGGAAGTTGAAGCTTAGTAACGCCCTATAGGATTTTTGGGGGTCAAAGATGACGTACTTACTCCTTTGACTCCCATAGAGCCTTCCTAAACTCAATATAATCCTCTGACGAGTCATCATTTACCCTTACCATAAAATCTCTAGGAGGGGGGGGGGGGAGGTCTAGCGTACAGTAGAAGAATAACACCAGCATGACAGGTTATGGGCCCTCTACCATCTAGGGGGGGGGGGGGGGAGGTCTAGCGTACAGTAGAAGATAAACACCAGCATGACAGATTATGGGCCCTCTACCATCTCGGTCTCATTAACGGGATATTTTTACTTAACCCCTTGTGTACTGGCGACGTCTTTGTAATTTTATGCAAGCTATATTTTGACGATGTTGTGCAGTTTAAAAAAGTTCGGTGGTACCAGATTGGGTTAAGGGAGATATTTCGAGGACTGTTCCTTGCTGGAGGTTCTTCTAAATTGAACAAAATCGTCTAATACTTGTTAATATAGTTAGAAGGACGGCACCTGTACTGAAAGGGTTAACACTATTTGGTCAGAGGGGGTCTCGTTGGACCTTTTCTGTTTCACTCCGTTAGTTTGAAGATGATAATAACACGCTTCTCCCCATTCAGGTGTCGATTTCCTTCTGGGCAAGCGATCCTGTATCTTCGACACAAAATTAATCGGCCTACGGGAAAATGAAAAAATTTGCTTGAAGAGGGTATTATTATAGTTTGAAGCAAGTCTGGGAAGACGTTTCTGTTCATCATAGGGCCTGTAGGAGGGAGGAAAGAGAATAGACTGTTTATTTTTAGCTGAGGGTAAATTGGCATATCCTCATCATGATTACTCGGCTATTACAACGATTTTGAAGCGAAATATGTTGGTAATTGTAAAAACTTGGTATTTATATAAGGCAGAGGCAGTAGTTTCATATATAAGGCAGAGGCAGTAGTTTCATATATAAGGCAGAGGCAGTAGTTTCATATAAGGCAGAGGCAGTAGTTTCATATATAAGGCAGAGGCAGTAGTTTCATATATAAGGCAGAGGCAGTAGTTTCATATATAAGGCAGAGGCAGTAGTTTCATATATAAGGCAGAGGCAGTAGTTTCATATATAAGGCAGAGGCAGTAGTTTCATATATAAGGCAGAGGCAGTAGTTTCATATATAAGGCAGAGGCAGTAGTTTCATATATAAGGCAGAGGCAGTAGTTTCATATATAAGGCAGAGGCAGTAGTTTCATATATAAGGCAGAGGCAGTAGTTTCATATATAAGGCAGAGGCAGTAGTTTCATAGTTTTTCCTTGAGTATCAATAAATCAGTTGCTAAGGGATTCAATTTATCATCAGCTGGAAAAAAACAACAGACTAGCTTGGTGATTTTCCGACCTTTAATGCCATTTTTGGCAATTTTATGACCTTTCGTGTCATTTGGGTCGTGTTATTTTTTCCTGGCGAGCGATAGCGAGTCGGCCTTCGGTACACAATTAGCTTGAAGGGGGACTGAGTGGGCATTATTTTAGTTTGAAGAGGGTATTAGAAGTGGGCATTCTTTTTTTGTTTAGTTAGTGGACCATTTTTTAGTTTAAGGGGGTCTTAGTGTTTTTTTGTGTGTTTTTTTTTAAAGGAAGTCTGGGACGGCGTTCTAGTAAGCCATAGTGGCTGTAGGAGGGAGGTGTGGGGACGGGGGGGGGGGGGGAGAGGGAGGGGAGGATTGACGTAGAAGGTAAATATCAGCATTAAGGGGGTAGTGCTTGTTTTTTTGGTGTATATATTAATATATTTTGAGGTTCCTCGCTAGACCCCCATAAAGCCTAGAAAAACATCCCCTAGACCCCCTTTCAAGATAAATTTGTACATTTTTCGGTAGAAAACATTTCCGGCCGAAGGCCGATTTCTTCTAAAATTAGAGGCTCGCTATCGTTCGCCAGGAAAAAATCGACACCTAAAGGGCACGAAAGGTCTTAATATTGACAACAAAATGAGGCGAAAGGTCTCAAAATCGCCTAACTAACGGAACGAACGTCTTAAAACCTCAAAACTAATATACTAAACATGAGGGAGAAGGGTGTTCAGAAAAAGCGAGTAACCCCCATAAAGGCCGAGTTACACCTGCACACTATCTGGCAACTTTTGATCGGTAGCTGTATTCTGGCAGGATAGCGGGTCTCTTTTTGTATTGGTATATCTCATTCAAGTGGTATGGCATTCAAGTGGTATCTCATTCAAGTGGTATCTCATTCAAGTGGTATGGCATTCAAGTGGTATATCATTCAAGTGGTATCTCATTCAAGTTGTATCTCATTCAAGTGGTCTCATTCAAGTGGTATTTCATTCAAGTGGTATATCATTCAAGAGGTATCTCATCCAAGTTGTATCTCATCTAAGTGGTATCTCATTCAAGTGGTATCTCATTCAAGTGGCATTTCATTCAAGTAGTATCTCATTCACGTGGTATCTCATTTAAGTAGAATCTCATTCAAGTGGTATCTCATTCAAGTGGCATTTCATTCAAGTGGTGTCTCATTCACGTGGTATCTCATTCAAGTAGAATCTCATTCAAGTGATATTTCATTCAAGTTGTATCTCATTCAAGTTGTATCTCATTCAAGTTGTATCTCATTAAAGTGGTATCTCATTCAAGTGGTATTTCATTCAAGTGGTACCTCATTCAAGTGGTATTTCATTCAAGTGGTATAGCATTCAAGAGGTATCTCATCCAAGTTGTATCTCATTTAAGTGGTACCTCATTCATGTGGTATGGCATTCAAGTGGTCTCATTCAAGTGGTATCTCATTCAAGTGGTATCTCATTCAAGTGGTATCTCATTCAAGTGGTATCTCATTCAAGTGGTATCTCATTCAAGTGTTATCTCATTCAAGTAGTATGGTATTCAAGTGGTATCTCATTCAAGTGGTATCTCATTCAAATGGTATCTTATTCAAGTGGTATGGCATTCAAGGGGTATCTCATTCAAGTGGTATATCATTCATATGGCATCTCATTCAAGTGGTATGACATTCAGGTGATCTCATTCAAGTGGTATCTCATTTAAGTGGTATCTCATGCAAGTGGTATCTCAGGTATATCATTCAAGGGGTGTCTCATTCAAGTGGTATCTCTTTCAAGTGGTATCTCATAGAAGTGGTATCTCATGCAAGCGGTATTTCATTCAAGTGGTATCTTATCTATCATGTAAATATTAGCTATAGTCTATGCGCTGTAAGTAGGTGAGAAATCATGACCTCTAACCTCTGTAACTAAAAAACGATTAGAGTAATCGAGCCAATATTTCTAACATTTGGGAAGAGTCAGTCAAGGAATAGATGTGGAAATGTACAGCCAATTTGCTCTAGCCCTTTTTGAGTTACAGAGGATAGAGGTCATGAATTCTCGCCTACTTACAGCGAATAGACTATAGGAGCCCGTCACAATGGTTTGCATTTAATGGGCTCAGCTTTGTAGGAACTATAATATTTGTAACAATACAACAATTATAGGTTTGGTTACTAATGCTAACAATTATTTTTGATATGAATTTCATTTTGAAATTATATTTTTAATATGAAGTTCCATTACATCATTGATTTTTTCTGCATTTTTTGATCGGTAGCTTACCCTGATTGCAAAAGGGGTCTATTGTATTTATAAACAAAATTGGTGGTTGATATCGTATAAAGGTTTTAATTAGACGCACCCAGATTAAAGCTAGGGGCAAAAATCATCAGAACGAACGCCACTGTTAATCCTCACATGCTTTCATTAATTGAATTTGGGGTGTTATTGGCGTAAAGAACGACGTTAAAATTAATAGCTAAATATCTTTCTTGCTTCACCCGAAACTTCACACTTTCTGCTCAGCTAGCCTATATTTCCGTCGCTATACATTCCCACGTGAAGAAAAACCCGTAATACGCTTGATTTCCGAATATGATGTGTTTACCGTCGGGGCGAAACGCGATCGACTTTTAGCGGCGCCGTGTCAATAAACTTCCAAGTATTAAGTTACACAAACAAATGTTTTGTTCCGGAAGCATTTGGTCGGCGAGATTTTTTTTTAGATAACGTTTCAAAGCTTTGCTGCATAAATAACCGTAACTTATAGAAAGGAAGATTTATATAGGAGGAAAATATATTATAAGTTGAACTTAGTTTAGAGTTGCCGCAAAAAAGGTGCCCGGGGAAGTGAACATGTGAACCCCTCTTGAGTGACGGGGCTGGAGGGATTCGAGCCCCTGTCAACCTGATCACTCGTCTATTCATTGTTCCTCTTTCTCTTTGTCCGTCCATCTGTCCACTTATTTATCTGTCTACCTCCTCCCCTCCCCTCCCCTTGCTCTCTATACCATCACACGGCTGATCAGTCTTTGTTCTCGGAATGACCAGTAACATCACAAATAAACGAACATGTAAATTGGATTAACTGGTGTATAATCAATAAATAAATTAATACCGTACATATATAAATTTATCTCTCTCTCTCTCTCTCTCTCTCTCTCTCTCTCTCTCTCTCTCTCTCTATATATATATATATATATATATATATATATATAGTATATTACTATCTATTCAATTGTTGTATTTACGAGGCCAAACAGTACGTACAAATATACCAAACCTCCTGGATATTTGTGATTACTATTACTATTGTTATCTATAGCAATGATAGCATATATAAATGTCGCTCTGTACCCTATATAGATACTTGGAAATGCTTATAGATGTTACGAACTGTACCGGCATCTGTACAGATTGTCTTTAGGTGCAGATTAATATGTAATGTCAGTTAGCTTGTTTGGTCAACTAAATACTCATATACTGTATTCCCTTATGAAAATATTTGCATAAGTTGATTGGGATCACTGTGTATCAGGAAGCAGTAGTGTGAACATATTATCTACGAAATGTAAGGTCGAAATTATGCCAAAAAGAGTAAATTTTAATTGAATTGAATTTGAATTGAAACTTTTTATTTAGCCAGTAGAACATACACATGATAATCATAACACAAAATTAACATTACATTGGCTGAGCCTTGTGAGAGGTATCTCTCTTAATGGCACATAAACTTAAACTCGAAAGCTTTTACAGTGATAATATGAAAACAAAGTGAATAATTTCAAAACTGTACGCACTACAAGACAAATATCCAGGTCAAAATTAGCTTTACTAATCAAATAGATATAACGAAGTTTTTATTTCTTCATAATTGTAATGTCAAGTTATAGCTCCTTTAGATACTCTACAGTTAAGGTTATTAAACAACTTGTGCAATTTAGTATCAGTATGCTAGCGAAGAAATTAAAATATTTCCATAGAGAAAATATACAATCCAAGCGACCCCGAGATATTAGTCCAGACCACATGCGTATGTCAATACATGGACCCATGTCATTATTCCATCTCTATTAGAAATTTAGAATATGAAAAAACGATAGTTATTATATACACGCATTTACACTTACACCAAGATATCAACCTATACTCACTCATATACACACATATACTGGACGTACAGTCAGAAACCGCAGTTTCTGAGACACCTGGATAGGATCTGGATATTGGAAGCGTATTGTTTCTGGACGACAGCCCACTTTAACTTTCACAAGGCCGCATACGTACGAATACACGTTTCGAACCAATATATGCTTCACTCAGTCTGTCATCATGTAAAATTATTGTGCTGTTGTTATGCTACGATACGATTCATACTACAGAATCTGATAAATAAATGACATAAATACCATTGTTTGTTATTCCCTACTGTATCTACATTAAACACGGATAGCTATTAAATAATCATGAGTGTAAAGAAACACTACCAAACTGCAGTGAATGCACAGGATTTCGTTGTGCTTGCGTGTGTGTGAGAGAGAGAGAGAGAGAGAGAGAGAGAGAGAGAGAGAGAGAGAGAGAGAGAGAGAGAGAGAGAGAGAGAGAGAGATTCATCAGACGTCATCCATAGTAGTTACTGTTAAACACATACCGGTACTCACATGTAATTCATCTATTGTTTATCATGCTACTAACCTTGTTGCACTGTGTAAACATTGCAATATATCAGATGCTAAACGTAATATCACGATGCGATTCTTATATAGCCTTTACCCTTTAGAATTGTATATATTTTGATTACTAAATTTACTAAATGTATTACTTTACCGAATATATAAACCTATCAGCGTCCGAGGCTTAACTGTGTGTGGTATTACATAATACATAATATATCACCAGATTCACCACTGATAACTCATTGCTGTTGCACACCAGAATTTCATAACCAGATGATAACATGTAATATTACATTGCATAGTTCGTTGTGGTATATGTCATGGAACAGACACTTCTGTTTTCAGTCAAATTAGTGCTTGTCACCTACTGTAGGGCATTATGTCTATTACAACACACATCGGTTCACTTACACACACACACACACACACACACACACACACACATGCGCACACTAACCTAAATCCTGTTCATTCACTGAGCAGTTTGGAAGTATTTCTTTTCATTTTAATTTCTTAAAACCTTTTGTAATATTTGTGTCCGTCTTTACTGTAGATACGTAAGGGAATGTAATAAAGGTATTTTTGTAATTCGTATGTCCATGAATATATGAATGTGGATCATAGCATAGCAGCAGCATTATAATTTTACATGGCAGACTGAGTGAAGCATCTATTGGTTCGAAACGTGTGTTCATAGGTATGCGGCCTTGCGATAGTTAAAGTGGGCTGTCTTCCAGAAACGATGCGCTCCAAATGTCTGGGCCCTATCAAAGTGTCTCAGAAATTGTGGTTTCTGACTGTACATCCACACGCTGCACGTAAATACGCACTTACACATACGAATACACAATACCAACTTGTACACGCACATGCACTTACATATACGCATGCACCCAGAAGTACATACGTATTTATCCTCACAAATCTATACCCAAGGACTGCACACATACAAATACATATATAAAAATGAAATGTTAATATTTGGAGAGTAGATGTCTTTTTAGTGCAACTTTGAAGCCAGACACTGTGTTTATAATTTGCAATGTTTGTGGTAACTGATTCCAAATCTTAAGAACCTTGAGGAAGATGTCCAACATGTCTCGCACAGTATAAGATAATACGCTGATAGATATATATAGATTTTTTGTGTAAGAAATGTTCTTATAATTATTATTATCATCCTGCTCAAGTACCTAATTTATCCTTCTGGACTCTGTACCTAGGCCTATTTTTCTTATATTTTTCTTAGTTGCTATTGCTTTCCTCCAATGCCTTTTGTGTGTGTGTGTGTGTGTGTGTGTGTGTGTGTGTGTGTGTATTCAATCTTTACTGTTGTTTCTGCACTCTGTTGCAAGGCTTCGGTGCCTTATATTATACTAATAATTATTAATATTCATATCAGAAGCAACTAATAAACTAATAAATGCTTTACCTTGCTAGAATGTTTGTTCATTCATTAACTAATTCACTGTATAAATATACGCTGAAACCCGATACCAATAAATACTCCACAAATAACTGACCCCCCCCCCCCCCCACACACACAATTTCCTGCGGGCCGTGTTCTGGTGTGGGTTGGTGCGCTAATTGTAAAACCATTATCGGGACCACAAGGGAACAGAATGACGGATAATTGGAGAAGGAGGGAGTGATCGACGGGCATTACGGGAACTCAACGAAAGCACAACCCTCAAATGACAGATGTTGACAATAGGTAAAAGGACATGGGGGGGGGGGGAGTGTTTGGAGGGGGGTATACCAGTTGAGAGAGAGAGAGAGAGAGAGAGAGAGAGAGAGAGAGAGAGAGAGAAAAAAAAAGAAAGAAAGAGATTTTGTGTCTACTACCAACTATTTAACATAAGGATATCATGGTAGTTAGAGAACAGGAAGAATATGACAGTAGCACATGCATAGTACAGTACAAATGTATGTTATGATATGAAGGAAAATACAATAGAATACAATAAATAATATTATGAAGGTTACTGAAAATATAATACAGTAGTTGTTTTGGTTCTATGTGTATGCAGGAGACAAAAAGCAGGTTGTCTGTAATAAGTGTCTCCCCCAAAGCTGAAAGAGTCACAGGGCCGAATTCAAGGGGCGTTGGCGTCGAAATGACTGGACACACGAAGTTTTAAGAAGTTTAAGTCATAATATGAGGGAAAGATTGATTGAGGGAGAGGGTTCCAGAGTTTATTTGTTGAGTAGAAGACTGAGAAAATATGCCAATTCTGGGGTTGGAGAGCTGGACAGAATAAGAGTGGGACTGTGTTGAAAGGCAGGTGCCTCGCACTCGTCACAAGGGAGGAAGCATGCACTGAGAGAGCTCTCAAGAACACTGATTGTTGTAATGGCGATAGAAAAGTGAAAGAGATGCAACATTACGGCGTGTAGAAAGAGATGCAACATTACGGCGTGTAGAAAGAGATTGTGGGGAATTAGTAAGAGGAAGTGAGTTGATGAGACGAAATGCTTTGGACTCTACTCCTACGAGAAGTGCGGTATGGGTGGAGCCTCCCTACACATGTGAACAATACTCACTGTGCTCCGATACAGAGCAAGAAGCTGTGCGGGGTGAAGAACCCACAGAGAAGATTGAGCACACCAATTTTTGGGAAGCAGTTTTAACAAGAAATGATGATGGGACACAATGATAAAGGAGAAGATAATGACAAAAAGAGAGAATGAGAAAGGAAAGAAGAAATAGAACAGGACTTCTATTATGACGACAAAATGATCATCTCAGTGAACATTTGAATGAGTGAATAAATGTGTCAACGATGTTAGGACCGGGCCTACGAATAAAACAAGGGCACTTAATGATTGGACTAGTAATATGTCACTGCGCAACAACGGTACGCTAGATCCAAACCCCTGAACTTAAATGCCGGCTAATAAAAACACCTATACCCTCCAAAGTTAATCTGCGATAACGGGGTATCCTTAACTGGGCATAAATGTACTCTACTTCAGGCTAACCCACACTGGTATAGCCTGATAACAAACAAGATGCAAGTTACGTTAAAATGCATAAAAGGGAAGCTATGGAAAGATCAATTAAATCACTGCAAGATTTAATACAATAAAAAGATGCTTCAATACAGTTACTCTAAACAACAATAAACTCTTCACTCCTATCTGAAAGAAAGTGAAGTCTAGTCCTACAGCATAGACCTGGAAACTTCTGAAGAAAGTCTGATGCTCATAAGATGCTCGTATCTTAAATTATCTAAAGGCAGGAGGCAGGACACCATACGTGTAAACTGAATACACTAAAAGATAGGACATATAATGTTAACTGACACAGGAATACTATAAATGCGCAACGGCAGTAATGCTAGACACTAAAAGAAATACTTCCTCATCAACGAAACAGTCTGCTATGGTTGTGCAACTCAACAACAACCTAGACTCATAAATGCCGTGAATAATAATGCATACATATCATAAAGAGCTCATGTCCTAACTAGTGTCTGCTCGGCGAATAAAGTCTAGCTGGGATATCAAGATTAGGAAACTGTGGCTGAGCTCATAGCCTAGCGTTGTCCTTTAGGCGGTATGATTATAGTTACGTTAATGACGGGGATGCTCTCTTGGTAGATCCAGATCTCAAGTATCTGGTTCTACCCTGGCGATCCCTCTAAAGTAAAGCAAAGAGGCAGCACTGTGTTCTAAGGTAGTAGGCAAATGCCCTCTTACAACACGATGCTGCACTCGCAAAAGGCACAACCAAAAGGACAACCTAGGCTACCACAGAAACCGTCGAAGTCGTGTAGGTATAAGCAAACCGTACACACATCGCTGACAACGACAACAGAAGCCTTATCCCAGTCTAGCATTAAATAACCCAGCAGAGCACTAAATCAATAATGGAGACACACACCGAGTTCTTAACCTCTACTAACTAAGAACCCTCAAGCCTATTCTAAGTACATGTAAATATCTCAGAGAGCGACGCACATAATACGATGGGCCGATATGAAATCGTGTGCAGAACCCAAAGGGAGTGTTGTGACGTTAAAAGATTAGAGGAACGAAAGAGAAGAAGTTGAGTAAGAGAAACAGTATCAGAATGGTGGAGATATGGGGGACAGTGGTAAAAAGGATGTTAGTCATGTGCGTCCCTAGCCTGCTCTGAAGAGGGTAGCTCCTCGGGACCCTCAGGATCCCACAAAGGCATGGTGGTCGGCCAATCACAGGCCGATACGTCACAAGGCAGCAGGTGTCACGTGACACAGCCAAACACACCAGCCAATCACGAGGCGTGGGAAAGCACGCGCGCGAGTCTCCGAGCGGGGCAGGCAGCACATGTATACGCACGCACACACTACCACCTCACTGCCTATATTGTTCTCTCTCCTTAACTATACACAATGCATGTTATATTCTATTCATAATATAAAATACTTCCCGTTGTCACAGATGAAAATAAAGACCACCACTGGACTGTCAGTAACAATGCAAGTACTATGAAAGAAAGAACAACATTCTCTGATAACTGTAGCCCACTTCACTGCCCTGGCGAGCGCTAGCGGCTAACGGGAGGCGATTCTGCCAACGCTGGTAGGCGTCACAACAAAAATATATGAGCCCACGCTGTTAGTATTAGGTGTACGTACATATCAGAAGCATACATGTAGCAAAGCTGGCACACAGTTAAACAGCGTTTATGTGAACATATTTTGGAAAGTTTACAATTTTCATATTCATTATAGAACACACTAGATTATATGTTCAATATTAATGTGTAATACGCATGGCACATGTGTTCTTATTATTACATTAAGGGGAGGTGGGTCGTTTTTTCTGGTACCCCTTCTTCCTCATTATTAGCCGCATTAGTTTTCAGATTGTTATGACGTTTGGTTCATTAGTTGGGCGATTGTAAGACCTTTCGTCACATTTATTTGTCACTGTTAAGGCTCTTTGTGTCATTTAGGTGTCGATTATTTTTTGGCGAGTGATAGAGAGCCTGTAGACTCGTAAAGCATGAGAGAAATTTTTCTATCAATAAATGTACACATTTATCTCGGAGGAAGGTCTTGAGCGGGTGTGTTATAAGCTTGATGGAGGTCTACAGAGGAAACTAAGACAAATTTAAAAACAAAGACAGGAAACATAATCTATCTATCTATTGCCGGAAGCCTTACTCCTCTATCTATCTATTGCCAGAAGCCTTACTCCTCTATCTATCTATTGCCGGAAGCCTGACTCCTCTATCTATCTATTGCCGGAAGCCTTACTCCTCTATCTATCTATTGCCGGAAGCCTTACTCCTCTATCTATCTATTGCCGGAAGCCTTACTCCTCTATCTATCTATTGCCGGAAGCCTGACTCCTCTATCTATCTATTGCCGGAAGCCTTACTCCTCTATCTATCTATTGCCGGAAGCCTGACTCCTCTTCACGATGGTGGCCATACACAAATTGACCCCAAGCAGACCTATCCCCTGTGAGAAGGACAACCCGTGCCAGTTTACTGAAGGACTTACAGGATTGACCACTCAGCTTAGGGTCCGTTTGACTCTGAAACCTTATATATATATTTTTAGCACAATGTTTCTACAGTGGTGCGCGGCTAGTCCATCCACTAACCTGCTTTACCCATTATAGGCCGGTTCACACGGATAAGTCCATTGAGGGCTGACAATTGGAAGGAAAATCTCGCCGGGGTGTCATATTTCACTGGGGAATTCAGGAAACCAACTGGTTGGTTTTTGGACATTCACATCCCTCTGTTCACTGCGTATATATCCGATACAATGACTTGGCCGCCTTTTTGGTCACATTTCGTACCACACGAAAAACAAAAGACGTTGAGTAATGCGTGTTTGTTTACATTCATACCATTCCACTTCAAGAAACAAAAACTATATATAATACAATTAAGCAGGTCATATACGAAGAAGATATATGATACTATTCTGAGATGATAAGAAGAAAGAAGAGGTAAAGATAATAAATACAGAAATATGAAAAGAAGGATACAAGTCGGTCAACTCAACATTCACTTGATAATAACAAAACAAATAGGGAGGCAATCTCACTAACCTAACATCAACCAGTCGTGTATACCACTATATCCCAAGCACCAACAGACGCATTAGGTTTATCTTAAGTTTATTCTTAAGTATGTCTGCCATAACAAAACGCATACGATCTTGTGAGTTGGTACAATATCCACTGTTAATATTTTACTATAGTTTGCCATCGTCCGTTTTCTTTTAATTGCTCCCATCATGATTGTATAGCCTGGGCCTACCATTCGCGACGACTTTGCTTTTTGTTCTTGTTTGATTATAATATTTTGTTAGATTAACATAACTTAACTAACCTAATATAATTATATATAACAAAAACAACAAAATAAAAATATAAAATAATTCGCAACCGAGGAGATTCGAACGCTTGTTTTCCTGATTCACGAGATCTAGTCCGTACTGACTGAGCTACTAACAACATGCCAATTATGGTGTGAAGGCTATCTTTAAACACGGTTGGGCTGCGGGAGTGACCATTGAAGAAGGCGTGGGGTGGAACAACTAGAGCTACCTCGTGTATTTATCTCACCCCTGCTCATTATAACCATCACCCTGCACCCCTGAGACCCTCTACACACATGAGTGGTCCAAATATGCACTCATACCACTATGTAAATTGATACATGTGCTTTCTGCTTGGCAATTCTCCGTCCACAATCCCTACCTTCGACTTGGCTCTCCCGTGTGAATACTTTTTGAGTTTCGCCGGGAATTTTACAGCAACTCTCCCTCGTCCTGGAAGGACGGGGGAGAGAATTGGAAACAAAAATTGTTCGTGTGAACCGGCCTTAAGTAAGCATTACTGATTGTTATAAGGCTTACTCCCCTATGACAGGTTGACAAGGGACTGGAGTTTTCGCAGAGAGGCTCCAGTCCTGACGTTATTCTTGACTTACAGTGTGCTGGCTTAATAATCCAATAGGGTTGATAGCCTCTGAAGTCCTATTTTAACTAACTAACGACAGGTTGCCGACCATATCTGACGAGTCCCATCCACCCGGATTTGTGTAAGGTTGTCTCCCCTATATGGGTTGCGACCATTAAGAAAAAAGAACACTCTTTTCGAGCGTATATTTTTTGTTACAATGCTGTGATTTATTTTGAACATATGATTTTTAACAACGTAGGAGAGATAAAAATAGAATTGCGATAAAGGAGCTAGGAAAAAGTTGAGAGGTCAAGAAGTAGAGATAAGGACTTTGAGAGAGAGAGACTCAGAGAGAGAGAGAGAGAGAGAGAGAGAGAGAGAGAGAGAGAGAGAGAGAGAGAGAGAGTAAGGAATGATACAGTTGGAGTTAAGGGGGAATGGTTAACTTTTTGGTCGATTTTTTGTTAATGTATTTATTATTTTTCTAGTTTCCTCCCTAGTCCTCCATCAAACTTAAAAAATCAATACCCTAGACCCCTTCCAAGATAAATGTGTGCATTTTTCGGTAGAAAAATTTCCCAGCCGAATGCCAGTTTCTCCTAAAACTACAGGCTAGCTATCGCTCGCCAGGAAAATATCGCGAGGCAGGAGGCATATAAAATTAAGAGGGAGGAGGGATAAAAGAAAATAAGAAAGCGAAACCGGCAGGATAATAAAGAAAATGGGAAGAACAATGGAGCCAAATAAAAGATAACTAGAGAGAACAACCACTACACTACTACAGAAACATGCAAGGGTAAAAACACGCAATTAGTAAACAAAACATATCTAGCAAATATGTAAGAAAAACACTCTAAGAAGGAAAAATAAGTAAATAAGTGAGGGAAAGTAACAAAGGTAGGAAAACAAAGGTTGGGGGGGGGGGGGGGGAAGACTGGGAGGGAGGGTGCCGCTTCTGTAATTGGGAGTGTCACGGGAGTACCATTTATAGGTAGAATCACAACATCTAGCTTACAGCACCAGACAGTTTGTATACCAAATATTATGTTTAGGTATCGGCTAAATAATGTGGATGTAAAACACACACACACACACACACACACACACACACACACACACACACACACACACACACACACACACACACACACACACACACACACACACACACACACACACACATCGGTTGCGAACTTTGGGCACCACCCCTGCCTATCCCATGTTGTACACAAAGTAAGTCAAAGTACTATAATACCAAGAGATCGCCAATTATTTATTTCGGCTGCCAGAATGTTTAATAGTCTAGCCTCCCACTGCACTTCTTCAACATTCTTTATTGTTCTAAGTAAAGGACCTTGCACACTTCCAATACCATTTTAACCAACGATAAAGTCACCATCACACTAACAACCAAACTGTGTGGATATTTAAAGACAATGCTCATTTACAGGATGTGACCCAGATTGATATCTTGGCAACTCGGCAGTGAGTGACGTGCAGCCGATGACATTATATATATTTGCTCCCTCAACCTCCATCAAGTTTAAAAAACATCCCCAAGAACTCCCTACGAAAGAAATTTGTACTCTACGCCCCGAGGCCGGTTCCTCCTAAATTACAAGCTCGCTCTCGCTCGCCAGGAAGAAATCGGCACGTAAATGACACGAAAAGTCTGAATATTAACAAAGAAATGGGGCGAAAGGTCGTAAATTCGCCAAACTATTTGGGCGAAAGTATTTAAATTACATAACGAATAGGGCTATACAGGAGGGAGAAGGGAGTCCAGAAAACCCTCTCTTAACCGCTCCTCAATCTTCCTTTATTGTTTTTGTGCCCTATATTTCTGTCTCGTAATGCTGAGTGTTTTAACATTAAAAGCAAGGGCTACTAAATACCTCTTCTCGTTGTCTCTGAAGGTAGGATTTATGCTGGTTATGTCGCAAGCATAGCTCAGCGTTGTCTTTCATGGCTAAGTTAGAACCGTCAGGGATGCCAAATGTTGCCCACAAAACAAGAGATGGGTGAAATTTCCCACACAAAAGGTTCTAGCGGCCCCGGCTGACATCTACGTTAATTCTATGGGCCAGGCTGTCCCCAGTGGTACCGTTAATTATATCACTCGGATGTGTTTACCTGCTTTTCTATTTCTTTAGTCTTTTTATGTTTTCTAATCTGTATATTATCATTGTATTTGCATGTTTTCTCTTTTTTCTTTTTAATCCTCTTCCTCCTCCTCCTCCTTCTCATCATCATCATAATCATCCTTTTTGTTATCTTCCCTTGTATTAATTTTCTTCCTTTGTATATGCTCCTTTATTTGCTGTTTGTCTCTTTACTACTACTTCTGCCATCTTCTATAATATTCGCCTCCCTCTCTCTCTCTCTCTCTCTCTCTCTCTCTCTCTCTCTCTCTCTCTCTCTCTCTCTCTCTCTCTCCACGTTAATTCTATGGGCCCTTCTGTCCCTAGTGGTACCATTAATTATATCACTCAGATGTAATTACCTGGCTTGGTACTTCTATATTCTTTGTCACCTTTAATTAATCTTATTATTATTTTGCCTCATCTTTTCTTCCTATTCCTCCTCTTCCCTATCATCATCACCATTTATATATTCTTCATTTCTCTCATTCGTTCCTCCTTGTCTTCGTGTTTTGTCTTGTCTTGATAGAACACATGCTTTCATGAACGTCATTGGGAGGTGTTTGGTGTTGGGAGTGAAATTAATAAATTAGATGTTCCCTTATAAATTGATCTGCTATCTGTTTCTCTACTCCTGTCATCTTCTATCACAACTCTCTCTCTCTCTCTCTCTCTCTCTCTCTCTCTCTCTGCCGTAATTATTGTCTTCATCCTCTTTTTCTTCTCTGTATACTATCCTCTTTTACTTCTTTCCCTCGCTCACCTTACGCTTGTTCCTCTATATATTCTCTCGTCTATTCATATCATTCTTTCCCCTTTTCCATTTTCTCCCATTACAAATTCTACGTCTACGTTCTACGTCTTTTCTGAAAAATTTCCACTGTCGCATTCTGCATCCTGAACTGGGGTGGGTGGGCAGAGCTTAGAGTTAAGACAATGGTTCAGGAATGTGTTAAACATATGAGTGGGCTATTTATTATTAGTAAAGAAGTTAAGAAGGAAACAGGTTTCAGAGTGAAACGAAAGCCAAGATGAACAGGAATTGTATGCTCTGTTAAGAAGAGTCATGATACTGTTGGTATTATATTTAAGAGGTATGAAACTTAAGAAATTTGTACCTAGACCGGTAAAAGTGGGCAGACTGAAACCTCAGAAATCGCCTGGTCCCGATGAGGTATATGCTAGAGTATTAAAAGTATGCAGAGATGAGTTAAGTTACCCATTAACATTTCTTTTTAACAATTCATTAGAAACAGGTATAGTTCCAGAAGCTTGGAAGCTTGCAAATGTAGTTCCGATTTTCAAAAAAGGTGATCAATCAATAGCATCCAATTACCATCCCATTAGTCAAACTTCAATCATAGGAAAGCTACTAGAGTCAATTATTGCTAGGAAAATGAGAAACCACTTAGAAACATTTAACTTAATCAATTCTTCTCAGCATGGATTCACTCAGGGACGTTCTTGCCTTACTAATTTGCTTAGTTTTTTCTCAGAGGTATATGAAGCAGTAGATAATGACAAGGCATACGATAGTATATATTTAGATTTCAGTAAAGCTTTCGACAGAGTCCCTCATGAGAGATTGATGAGAAAGGTTGAGGCACATGGAATAGGTGGGGCGTTGTTTGGATGGATTAGGTCATGGCTAATAGGTAGGAGTCAGCATAAATGGTACTAAGTCAGAATGGGGATCAGTCAAGAGTGGTGTCCCCCAGGGATCTGTATTAGGTCCTCTGTTGTTTATTATATACATAAATGACCTTGATTTAGGTATAACTAGTAGGATAAGTAAATTTGCAGACGATAACAAAATGGGGAGAAAAATTGATTCAGTTAGAGATATAGAGAGTCTGCAAAGGGATCTAGATACCTTACACGAATGGTCAGTAAAATGGCAGATGAAGTTTAACATTGACAAATGCAAGGTATTAAAGATAGGGAAGATGCATACAAATTTTCAATATAAACTAGCTAATATGGAATTAGAAAACTCAGACTGTGAGAAAGATCTAGGTGTGTTTGTTAGCAATTATTTGAAGCCTAGAAAACAATGTATAAGCGTTCGTAACAAGGCAAACAGGATTCTCGGGTTCATATCTAGGAGTGTGAGTAACAGAACTGCTGATGTTATCTTAAAACTTTACTTGTCATTAGTGAGACCCCATATGGATTATGCTGTTCAATTTTGGTGTCCTTATTACAGAATGGACATAGATTCATTGGAGAGAGTACAACGTAGAATGACAAAAATGATCCATCTATCTATCTATCTATTGCCTGACGCCGTGATCCCCGAAGGGGTGGCCACGAACGAACCGCCCCCATGCACCTCTGTCCCCAGTCAGTCGATGCCCCTCCCCCCAACCAGCACCACCTTCGTTCATGTACTTCCTCACTCCATCCTTCCACCTCATATTCGGTCTACCTCTCCCCCTCTGTCCCTCCACCTCGCTCTCATACACCCTCTTAGTCATTCTCTCGCTTTCCATACGTTCCATATGGCCGAACCATCTCAAGTTGTTCCATTTCACACTTTCCAGCACATCTACCTCCACACCACACCTCCTTCTTACTTCCTCATTAGTCTGTCTATCCCTCCATGTAACTCCGCACGCACTCCTTAAGTAATTCATTTCCACTGCTCTCACTCTTGGTCTGAGTCTCTCAACCAACGTCCATGCTTCGCTTCCGTAAGTCAGTGTCGGGATTACCACACTGTCATGCAAGGACTTCTTCACTTCCATACTGACCACCCTATTTCTTGTTACTGCTTTTAGCGTTCCTACAACCCTCTTCCCCTGTTGTACCCTCTCCCGCACCTCTTCATCCATAGTCCCATCTTTACTCAACACACTGCCCAGATACTTAAAAGAGTTGACGATCTCCATAGCCTGACCGTTCAGCTTCACCTCACACCATCTCACCTGATCCATAATATTAGAAATTTTCCTTATGAAGAAAGGTTGAAGAAATTAGGTTTACATTCGTTAGAGAGACGCAGAGTTAGAGGTGACATGATAGAGGTATTCAAGTGGGTTAGTGGAATTAATAAAGGAGACATGAAAAATGTACTAAAGCTCAGTGATAGCGAAATAACTCGTACAAATGGTTTCAAATTAGATCAATTTCGTTTCAGAAAAGATATAGGCAAATATTGGTTTGGTAACAGAGTTGTAGATGGGTGGAATAGGCTACCAAGTGATATAGTGGGATCAAGAACGATAGGGAGCTTTAAGATAAAATTAGATAGGCATAATTATGGACGAGATGGGTTGGGTGTGAGGGGGATCTACCAGGTGTGGGCCAATCGGCGCTCAGCAGACCCCCGTAATCTTGTGTTAATTTCTGACCGTTTTGGTAGGGGCAGTACTCGAGCTATTAGTGAGATGGGTCTATAATTGGGCCTTGTAATTGGGGTTGGGTGTGATAGGGATCTGCCTTGTAAGGGCCGATCGGCTTTTTGCAGACTCCCATTTTCTTATGTTCTTATGTTCTTAAAATACCCTCCTTCCCCCTTCCCCCCCCCCCCCCCCCTTTCAATTATCACCTATTTTCCCTGTTATTCCCTTATTCATTGGTATATTTTTGTGTCAACATCACCAAGCCAGTTATATGGTGTGGTCATGTGACTAGCGAGTGTGTTGCATAAGGAAGAGTGTGGGCGAGTGATTCAGTCAGGCTTCAGGCCTAGCGAGGGGAGGGTCTGCCTCGATCTGCTCCACAATTCATGAATGGACCGGCCGGCAATAATTCGCGATTTTGACCATCCAAACTCTATTCCCACATGTTTTATTATTGTTACATGTTACTATCTTCATATTAAACATAAAATAGGCGCATATGAATAAGTAATAACGATATTTATCGTAAAATTACGATTTTCGGTGGGAATGGGGCCTAATATCGTCGCCTGGCGGTAGGGTGTCCATTACACACAGCTCGCCTTTAAGGGGTTAATATCATCTCAGCACTCGTGGAGAAGTCTTTGCCATGGCAAGATCTCTACAATAGTCAGGGCTTTTCGAGACACCGTCACCTAAATGGCACTCTGCATATAAAGTCCTTACACCATATGTGCCTGAAGCATGGTCGAGGGCATATGCTTGTAAAAAGGCCTAAAAATCCTTTCATCAGGTTTATTTGAACACTCTTAGAAAGGTCAAAGACAGTTGGGAAAGATAATACGGCCACGGTCACACTTCTTCCCCACGTTAGTCTGATGAATAGTTACTCTGTCATAACTTGAGCTACTTTTCATTAAAGACCCAACACCCAAGAGTACCGGAACAGAACTTAATCACCGACTATTGAAATGGTCAGGATAGTCGAGCAGCCATAGTGAGGGACACGTCCTCACTCATGCTCGTGTTAGTCCGATAGTATGACCCCTGTGTCATGACAATAAGGAACTACTATTAAAGGCCCCAAACCAAATAGTCCATCTGTAATCCCCACCCCATTGACCACACAGCAGGACCACCTAAGCGGCTCGACAGAACTAGAAGAAAGGACTCAGCAACAAACACCTAGATCATCAGTGTTCAGTGTTACTTCAAGACTCTACCCAGTGTTAGAATAGAAGTGCTAGTGGATTCTCTAATTTCGTCGTGGATCTTCGTCCGTGTTCGGCGTTATATTATTGTGTTATATTCCATGTAAACAGTGTATTACGTATCTCAAGTGTATTTCTCTCGTTGTATCAAGTGATCATTAATAAGAAAACTCACATGTGTACGCAGTGTTATATTTATCCTTTATGACTTTTGTGCATGTGTAGTGTGACTTTAGTTTCTCCAGTCGAGTAAGACCCTACCCTTGGCCAGTCAACCCCAGTAAACAACCTGGTATAACAGATTTATTATAATATATTCAGAAATACTTGTTTTCTTGTGTACATCATTAGAACAATATTGAGAATAAGGCGTATTTTTTAATTTTACATTAATTATATTTGGAATAACTTTGGCGTAGGGATGTGGCGACCCCATCGCCCGTCACTTTCGTGGCATAGATATCCCCTGGAGGTTGGGACTGGGAATCCCACCTCTAGAATTTACTCCCAGTAAGGGATTAGCAACCCGTTTCATGCTGATCCTCCCTACCCCTTTAAGGGAGTGAGGGTTTGGCTACTGACATATTTGGAATAATATTTAAACAAATTTAGAATAATAATATTGTAAATATATTTATGTATTATCTACCGGTTGTAATTGGTTACTTTTATATGATTGCTGACATTTAGTGAGGGTCATTTTGAGAGTGGGAGGTGCGCCGTGTGGTAGGGTATATTTATAGGGGTAGGGTAGGGTATATACATAGCGGGTATATATATATAGGGGGTAGGGTATATTTTGTAGTTAATGTATAATTATATATATATACGGTATATTAAATCTACCAGATAGATAGATAATTAAATCTACCAAAAAATAAAACCTTCCCCTATTAACCCCGCCTCCCATGTAACTTAAATCTTCCAATATGGGTGACGTGTTTTCTATATCATTCTATCTACATTAATACGATTTTATGCAGCTTAGGAAGGAGCTGTGGTAGCTATAAGGGTTAATTTAGATAGTTTGTAACCTTTTAATCGCTAGAGGTCCTTCGTAAGCTGAACAAAATTGTCTCATAGCAGCCAGCATAAACCAAAAGGACATCACTCCCACTAAAAGGAATAAAGACAAACAAGGACTTTCGATACTGGCTGGGCGCTGTGAAATATGCGCCTCTGTTTCCGGCTGGACACACACCCGAGTTACCCAACACATAACCACTTCTGTACCGGCAAAGTTGTATTAAGTTTATTGTGGCTACTATTAAACAATTATATTGAGTTTAAAATGGACCACCACCAATTAACATTAACCATTTCTGTACTGGTGACGTCTTTTTAAGGGGAGATATTTAGTTTGTTTCCTAAATCCCTATCAAGCTTTAAAAAAATACCCTCAAAACCCCCCTTCGACATTTATTTGTAAATTTTTTGGTAGAAAAATGTACATGCTGAAGGCCGGTTCCTCTTAAGTTACAGGCTCGCTTTCGCTCTCCAGGAAAACATTGATATCTATATGGCACAAAAGGTCTTAAAATTGAGATAAATTGGGATAAATGTTTAAAATCGCCAAACTAACATCTTAAAATGTCAAAAGTAATGGGACTAAACAAGAAGGAGCAGGAAGTTCGAAAACAAATCCCTTAAGTTAAAAATCTTCCCTTTAGTTGATTGTGGCTTCTATTAAACAATTATATTCAGTTTAAAAAGGGCTACCACCAATTAACAGGCTGCGAACTATCTCATTTAACTATTTTTACTACCACAGATCCTTCTTAAACTGCACAACATCTTGTACATAGAGCTAGATTGAAACTAAAATGACGTCGCCGGTACAGAAGGGGTTAAAGACAAGGAAACGGAGGTGAGCCCCATTGTCAAGCACAGCATAGTGTAAGACCCTCAATGTAACTTGTTAAGGGGGGTCACCTGCCTCTTTCCTCTCATCTTTTCTCTTTCTCTGGCTTGTATCCACTTGCCTCCATTCAGTCTACTGTTTTAAGATGTTTACCCCCATCCAGGTGTCAATATTTTCCTGGCGACCGGTAGCGAGCCAGCATATACATTTTTGTTTTTTGACAGCAAGCTAAATTTGTACATTTTTCGATAGGAAAATTTCTCCGGCGAAGCCGGATTTCTCCCTACAATGTTGGCTCGCTTTCGCTCGCCAGGAAGAAATCGACACATGGATGGGGGTAAATGTCTTAAAACAGTAGGCTGAATGGGGCCGAATGGATACAAGCCAGAGAAAGAGAGAAAAGGAGAGAAAGAGAAACAAAAACAGGTGACCCCCCTTAAATGATAGCCAGAATCGCCATCAAACATTTCCCCACCTTGCTTAACCCTTTCAAGATCCGATGATTCATTTGTTCTCGGTTTTCTGGCTATTATTAGACGATTTTATTCAGATTAGTAAGGTTATATGGAAGTCAGAGGTTTAACTGAGATAGTCTTTACCCTTTTATCTCCCACAAATCCTTCCTGAACTGTATACAATCGTTAAAAAGATTGCCAGACTACACACCCAAAACGCGTCATGATCCTCAAAAAGTTAATGGGTTATTTCTGCGTACAAATACAATATTCGGGGGTGATTTTGTTCCTAGCGAACGATAGTGAGCCTTCAATTTAGAAGGAACCGGCCTATGGCAGGTACAGGTTTCTACCGATAAATGTACAAATTTATCTTGAAGGGGTCCGGGGGTGAGGGGTTAAGGTTGAACGAGGTTTAGGGAGCCCCCAAAATATATAAATAAATATATAAACAAAAATAATAATAAAATAAATTAAAATAACGTCTTTATAAATAAACATGTAATAATAGTAAATATGTCCGCCTTTATCATACGTCAGGGTGTACCAGTGTCAGTAACCCCTCTCCCGCCGCCGCCGCCTCCTCCCCCACCAGGGATAAATGTTACAATTAATTTGGCTCACGAGTATCACCGTAATGGATAACAGCCGCGTTGAATTATTAGTTCCATAAATTATTTATTTCTGCTGACGGTCAGAACATTTATACCTGGCATTTTTGCCAGGTTACCCATCAAAACAATTAAATATACGGATGCATTATATTTATGTTTTAGAGCATCAGTGCTTTTGATTCGTATCTAGCTCAGTAGCTCTTGAACATTTGACAATTTACATGATTTACCAATATTATTTTTTCATAATGATTTTGAAATATTATAAACAAAACATGCACAACACAATTCAATAACAAACCAAAAACAAATAACACTCACTCATGGTTATACAAAGCCACCTTTTTCTAACAATCAACAAAGTCACTCCTCTTGCCACCAACCTGTAAAGAAAAAACCCCATATATATAACCTTCCCTAAATTCACATATTCATAATAACATATCTACACATTCGGCCGCCTCTTCTCCTCGGCTTCACCCTCCAATTTTCTCGCCAACTTGCGCGCCAAATTGGGTCACTATATTATAAGGAAAGAACGCAGAAAAGGCGGGGAAAAAGGCGTGATTCGAAATAAAGGGGATCTTGGCATTTGACAGTTCCAGAATGAGATGAGAATTTGAGGGTGGAGGAGGATGGAAGAAGAAGAAGAAGAAGAAAGAAAACGAAAACGAAAACGAAGACGAAGACGAAGACGAAGAAGAAAAGAAAAGGAAAAATGTATAAAGGAAAAACCAACAGAAGAAAAAGAAGAGGCTAGACAGATAGAAGTAAATGAAGGTAAAGGAGAATAAATGGAGGAAGTGGACATTGAAGCAAAAAAAGGAAGATAACAAAACAGAGAGAGAGAGAGAGAGAGAGAGAGAGAGAGAGAGAGAGAGAGAGAGAGAGAGAGAGAGAGAGAGATAGAGAGAGAGAGAGAGAGAGCAAAAGTTGGGAGAGGTCTAATTTTCCCCCCGAGTGAAACACATTTGGAAAAAGGGGGATTTGAGAAGTTGAAAGACTGAGTTCAGATGAAGAGATGGCGGTGGTGGGAGGGAAGGGAGGGGTGGGAGGGGGAGGCTGTGTGGGTGTGATTCAAAGTTATAAGGAGTTTCAAAGAATAGTTACGTCACTTATACTCTTGAATATTTTGTCCTTCGCAGCTCTGTTAGTAGACGAAATCACTTGAAAGATGGCATTATCTTTAAAATACAATGCTAATCCGTATATCCGCTGTAAACAAAGCTCATTTCCATAGTATTCGTTCTAATCAGTCACTGCGAAGGGAAAGAATTGCTTAAGAATATAAGCTTTATATCAAAGACTTTACTGTACATTCCTGAGAGGTTGAGAAATACATACGATGGAATAAGGAATGACTGTATAATGCCATGTATTCAGTGCAGAGTGGTTAACCCCGTATGTACCGGCTACCTCTTTTTAACTTTATTCTGGCTACTATTAGACGATTTAATTCAGATCAAACCGGGCCTCCAGCAATTAACAGGCTTCCAACTATCTTAATTAACCCTTTTTACGACTACAGATCCTTCTTAATTAGCACAAAGTCGTCTAAATATAGCTAGAATATCATTAAACTGACGTCGCCGGTAAGGAAGGGGTTATTATCACCTACTTACTTACTAAGGTGTTCATCGGAAGAACTATTTGCGACTCTTGAAGGTGTTGTGTGCAGGTATAACAGATTATTTAATATTATATGAAAAACTGTCCACATAAGTATCTTCAACTTTAACATTCAGCCATGGCTGTGTGTTGCATTTAGATTCAAGTTAAGAAGCTTATTATAATCCATACTTTTACACCTGTTTGATAGATTTTAGTAGTTGAAAGTCGTAGCATGTGCATTTTCAAAGAAGAAATCTCGGGAATACTCAACCTATCTTTACAACTTCCGAAGTTATTATGTTGAACACAAATATTCAATATTAGGGCCACAATTTAAATTTGAAAACCTTAGTAAAGGGTTAAACAAGACCGCTCGTAGTAAATTAGTCAATAGTGAATGTCACAGAAGACACATCACCGATATGTTTCGTTGATTCGTTTGATTGATCACAAACTATCTACCGTGACTATCCACAATCTTACCGTTTAATTTTGTTAATCATTGACGGCCATAAGTCTCAAGGGTTTAATTCTCCCTACCAGGAATTCACCGGAGACCTCTGGTGGACGCTTCCAAAAGAATCTAGTTTCCTTTAATGCACAGAAAACCAAGTACATTCAATTTTCTAACCGACAGAATCTCACTGACTCCCATATATTTTTTAATTATGTAAATATTCCCACTTCCCCTAGTATTGACATTCTCGGTGTAACATTAACTACTAACTTGAGCTGGACACATTATGTTAGAAGCATTGCTAAGAATGCCTCTAAAAAACTGGGACTCCTGTACAGAGTTCGAGAATTCTTCACTGACGAGCAGTTGGCCGTGATATAAAAGTCATGTGCGTTCTCAGATGGATTACTGTTCACCTCTGTGGGGTGGAAGTGGAGTGGTTGCATTGAGGCAGTTGGACAAAATTCAAAATAAAGCTATTAGATTAATCAATAACCCTGCAATCACACAGGACCTTCCTACATTATCCATACGAAGAAACGTTGCATCCCTTGCATTATTCTACAGATATTTTCACAGCAATTGTTCCGAGGAACTTGCTTCAATTGTGCCGCCTCTCCACATCTTTCCCCGTAGAACTAGGGCAGCTGAGAGCGCCCATGAATTTACACTTTCTCCTCCACAATGCAGAACTTCTGCTTATCAGAATTCATTTATCCCCAGAGCTACTACTCTTTGGAATGCACTTCCCTCGAATTGCTTTCCACAAACTTACAATCTACAAATGTTTAAATCCAGTTGTTACAAACATTTTATGAATGGAGGATGCCTTTAGGCACATGGACCTTTTTGTTTTATCTGTGTTTTTCCTTCCTCCGTTCATTGTCTCTTAAAAAAAAAAAAAAAAAAAAAAAAAGGTAGCGCCAGAGCTACGTCTGTCGACATAAACAATTCTCAACACTTAGGCTATGCAAAGCTTATCACTATTTCTTACGACTCGGCATGTTTTTACTATATACTAGATGGCTACACTAAGTGCTTATATAGTATGGTAGTTGTGGGGGTAATGTGTCAGCTATAGAAAGTACGACATATAGCTTATAATTAAGAATGATTGATGGAGAGGGAGGGTGAAGAACTGCGGGATATCGCCATTTCATCTTGCTGGTGATCCTGCACCCTGGTTGGAGATTTCGGCATCTCATATAAATAATAATAATAATAATAATAATAATAATAATAATAATAATAATAGTTTAAAGGGCCCAGGTCGCTTACTGTACAAAACAACGTGTCTGGCACGGAAACTCCAAGAATTTCTGGTAGGGAGAATTGGAATAAAAATGGTAGACATAAACAGAGTGTTTTGGTTTATATCTACTCAAATTTGAACACATAATTGTTATCCTATTCTGGTTACCATTAGACGATTTTCTATTGCTTATAATCTTCCTCTAGGGCTCAAAGGGGTAAATATAACCTCAATATACCCTCTGATTAACATGGAACTTCTTAAGCTGCATAATAATAGGTAAAAATAAACGTCATCATGCTGAAGGAGTTAAAATACTCTTCATGTGCAACATTTTAAAACCCTTTGAGTACCAGTGACGTGCGTTATATTGTAATCTAGCTATACTTAGACGATATTATGCAGCTTAGCGAGGATCAAAGGTATATAAAAGGGTTGGTTCAGATCATTTGAAGCCTGATTATTGATAGAGGTCTTTCTTAAGTCGAATAAAATCGTCTAATAGTTGCCAGAATATAATGAAAAAAAACTCGCCGGTACATTAGGGGTTAACAATTAGGTGTTTACAGTATTTGTACAGAGGACATCCTTAGACGCATATAGAGGCTAAAACCTACCACCCAGAGAATTACGGAGGAAGCTATACCCACAACCATTAACCCCTTTTGTGCCGGGATGTATTTCGTGTTGTATTATGTATATTTAGTTACATTCTCAGCAACTTGCAACGGATCTGTGGTAGTAAATAGGGTTAAGATAGATAGTTCGAAGCCTGTTAATTTCTGAAGGCCCTTTTTAACTGAATACAATCGTCTACAAGTAGCCAGAATAAAGTTAAAAAGGGACCGACCCACTTTTTTTTCTTCCTGGATAGTAGCTGTTCGACACCAATCAGCCTACTGTTTTAGACGTTTATCCTCATCCAGATGACGATTTATACCTTGCGAGCGATAGCGAGCCAGCATATTTTGGATTATGTTTTAGACAGCTGACTTAATTTGTACATTTTTCGGTAGAAAAATGTCTCCGGCGAAGCTGGAATTTTCCATACAATGATGGCTCGCTGTCGCTCGCCAGGAAAAAATCGATACTTGAACGGGGAAAAACGTCTTAAAACAGTAGGCTGAATGGGGCCGAATGGATAGAACGCAGAGAGAAAAAGCAGGCCGGTCCTAATTTATCACTGTTGCTCTCCAAGCCTCTTCCTTCCTCTCCCGCTGCTTCTTTTGTGCTCACAAGCATCCTGTGTCCTTCAATTGACCCTCGCGAGTTTCGGGCTATATGGAAGCTCTAATTCTAAGCATCGACATATATCGGGAATAAAAACAAATATATAACACATCTATCTATCTATTTATATACTCAGGCACGTACACTATATATAATATATATATATATATATATATATATATATATATATATATACCTGTATATATATATATATACAGGGTGTTCCAAAAATATGTGCCGAAAATCAGGGGATGTATTCCTGACACATAATTGAATGTAAATCACTAAATGACCATATAAGCAAATATCAATAGTTGTCGAGTTACAGCACCTAACAGGTCTGCTTGAATGTGTTTTACTCCGGGATTTGCTTGTAAATGAAACATTTACCAAGGACAACGTGATGTATTAACAAAATAAAACAGTATTTCCAGTATGACAATAACATTTACAGTAAATGTTCAAAATTCCGTGTAAATGAAACATTTACCAAGGACAACGTGATTTATTAACAAAATACCTAAGCAAAACCTTGGTCGTTTATGGTATGTTACCGTTTACAGGGTGATAACACTATCTCTCTCTCTCTCTCTCTCTCTCTCCAGTATCTGATACTGCACACACGAACGTATCATTACGATTCTTATTACTAACTTAGGTACAGGTTATCACATAACTTAGGTACAGGTTATCACATACTGTACATTCTACAGCTTTCGGCACATTCCTGACAAACATGATTGTCATCTTTGCTGTATTACTTTACGGTCGTTAAGTAATTTCGCATCTGTCTCAGACATTTTGTACAATCCCTGGATTTAAACACATTCCTGGCAGACCTCGGAGGTGCTGTAACTCGAAAACTATTGAGAATTGCCAATATGGTAATTTCGTAATTTACATTCAATTATGTGTCAGGAATACATCCCCTGATTTTCGGCACATATTTCTGGAACACCCTGTATATATATATATATATATATATATATATATATATATATTGTGACATACGGAGCCCTGTATGTTAATTTAAGAGTTGGAATTAGAGTTCAAGGAGCCAAACTACCCAAGTGGTGAAGCAGACTAGCGAGCGAACGAGCGAGTGGGCAAACCATCTCGTCCCATACCAGCTCGCCCCATACCTCGATGACCGATGTTATGACGTATGATCGACGCCAGGAGCTGTGAGTGGACGACACACCTGTTATGTGATTCGAGGAGCTATGATTGGAGCGCGCACCACCCGCCGCCTCCTGATTCGTTCCTACACCATCATTGTTTGGTATATAAGACCCGAGTTGTGGGCATTCAAATCAGTCTCATTTGGAGTTGGGGAAGGTGAACTTGCAGCTGGAGGAAGACGGGGTGAAGTATTATAATGGGATTGTGACTGTCAGTCAGATTATATAAATGTGTGTTAAGTGTGTTCGGTGTAAACACTTACGTTATGTTGGTTAGTGAGATATGTGATTGGGAATTAACGTGATGTGTTTAATGTGTGTAATGTGTTTAACGATTTAATTGGGAATTAACGTGAATGCTACTATTATGTGTTTAACTATTTGATTGCGAATTAACGTTAACGCTACTATTTATGTACTTAACTATTTGATTGGGAATTAACGTTAACGCTTATTATGTACTTAACTATTTTAGTTGACTAACTTGTGGACTAAAACAACTCTTTAAGTAATTGGGTTATGATGAAAGTAATACTATTGTTTTATATTAATACTTACGAGTTCTTTCATTTTCTTTGAATTAAGCTTACATTGCTTAATGGTGCTTAGTACGGTGATGCTATTGTCTCGTATTAGTAATATCGCCTTAGACTAACATGGCTGTGTTAATATTACTTATAGTGATTTCCTAAGCTGAAGAAAATTCTTTATATTTTGCTTTTCATATTATTTGAGTGAGACCTGAATCGAATCTATGAAACGATCCTGTAACTTTATTTACTCATAATCAAACCTCAATGTTACGTGGTTAAGAAATACATTTAACTAATTATTAAATATATATCTAACTTTTTATGTGACTTTGATATTACTCCTGATGATAATAATAATATAATACTATTAACGTAAGACCAGAACCAAGAATAATTACATTAAATATAAATAAAAGGACATAAGAAAACTATCTATTCATTTCAAAGAGGGTAAGAGACAGAAATATTCTTACTTTAATATTTATCTTTCAAGACTTTTTATAAAATTAATAGTCCTTCTTTAGCTATTAACTTATTCGGTTCATAACCATAGCCTACTAAGCTTCGGTTAAATAATAATTCTTTATAAATACTACATGACTTTAATTAGTTTCAGTATTTTTCATAAGTAAAGAGTATCAGTCAATAAAGGATACCAAGTCCTAAGATCCAAAAGGAAAGGAAGCAACAACAGGAAATTATTTTATTAGATTTTACTTTTGTTTTGCCTTCAGCTGACTGATACCTTAATATATATCTCTGTGCTATCTAGATTCATCAAGTTAACCACTTGAGGATCAAGATACGTAACAGAAGAGTGGCGACCTTGCCAGGATTCGTTTCATACAGTTTCACTCAGTTTCATTAACGTTTCACTACTTAAAAACCAAAATATTAATCATGCCTCAACTAATTAATGAAGAAGATGCTCGAGTTTTCATAGAATCAGAACCCACATCCCCTGATATTGACTGTCTGTCAAAATCTGAACTGAAAGTGCTTGCCTCACATCTCCAATTAACTGTCTCAAACATGTCTAAAGTAGAGGTGGCTCAGACCATAAAAACCCACTTGTTCCCTGTAGAAGGCGGGGAGGGTGACGGAGCAGTTGGTGGGATCCCTAGTAAACCTAGCCAACTTGATATACAATTGCCACCTGGTTTGACCGGTGATCAAATATTCGAACTAGAACTAGCCAGAATAAAAGCAACGACCGAACAAGCCAACGCAAGTATAGAACAAGCCAGAATAAATGCCGAAGCAAAGACCGAACAAGCCAGACTAAATGCCGAAGCAAAGACCGAACAAGCCAGACTAAATGCCAGTGCAACGACCGAACAATGTGAATATCAATATCGTACGGCTCAACTAAATGTCAATACAAATGCTCCCGTAATTGCTCCCCCTCTGGGATTAACTATGACTAGTGTCATTCCACCTTTCACTGAGGATAATGTGCAGGATTTCTTTGTTTTGTTTGAGGAAGTTGCTGGAGGTATGAAGTGGACAAGAGATCAATGGCCTTTTATGTTACAAACTGTTTTGACAGGGCAGGCTCGAGCCACGTATTTGTCAGAAGTAGCAGAAGTTAGGCAGGATTATGACAATCTCAAAGAAGCTATCCTAAAAACCTATCAATTGCAGCCTGAGGCTTACAGGCAATCTTTCCGTAAAAACCAGAAGAAAGTAGAAGAAACCCATAAGGTATTTGCCAGGACCATGACTAAAACTTTCAATCATTGGGTCAAGAGTAAGAAAGTCACAAGCTACAACGATCTGAAGGAGTTGGTCCTGTTAGAAAATTTCCTATGGAAAATTGATTCTTCTGTATCCTATCATTTAAAGGGGAAAAAGGTAGATTGTCTTGCTGACGCCGCTGACATGGCTGACACATACGTGCTCAACAACAAATTTCGTGGAAAGAAGCCCTACGATAATTCTAGCTCTAATTTTAAGTATCCCAATCACAAATCTGACCGACCCAGTCACAAGCCTATAACGTCTTCCCCAGCTAGCCAAAATAGAAATGTTCCCCCAACTAAAAATGCGACTCAGGGCAATGGTAACAGAGGTGGGCCCCAAATAAATAGTAATGCTCAAAGAGGGAACGTTCCCGTATCCCCTAAAGTATGTACTTTTTGTGGCATGAGAGGCCACCTAGCTTATCAGTGCTGGGCCAAGGAAAAAACGGAGAGATCGGGGCAGACAGTTGCCGCCGTATCTCAAATTCCATGTGTGCCTTTAATGCAGGGCTCCCAACAGAAGGAGTACCTAGCACCAAATGTTCCTTTAATGCAGGACTCCCGACAGAAGGAGTACCTAGCACCAAAAGTTCCTTTAATGCAGGACTCTCGACAGAAGGAGTACCTAGCAGCTAACGTAAATCATCTAGACAGGGGTGTAGTAGCATGTGTGGTGCAACCCACAAGGGTTAAACCAATAATAATTTCACCATCAGTGCAGGACAGTTACCGTCCCTTTATTTCATCTGGCAACGTGAGATTAAATGGTTGCATGCATGAGGTAAAAATTCTGAGAGACACAGGTTCTACTAGCACCCTCATGGTGAATCCTTACACTGAGTGCCCACCTGGCGAACCAGTTGTAATGAGAGGTGCTGGAGGCCAGTTTTATGCATACTTGGTAAAAGGCGAAATTGAATGCGAGTTACTACAGGGTGAGGCCACCATAGCTTTGTGTAGGTCCCAAGATATCCCTGTGCCTGGGGTAACACTCCTTTTGGGGAATGATGTAGCAGGTGAGAAGGTCCGACCAGACCCCATTTTGTCACTTTCCCCTGTTAACGAGCCACTAACCGGTGAGCTCGACAAGGAGTTGCCAACTGTTTTCCCTGTGTGTGCTGACAAACGTTCAATGTCTCAAGTAGCAGTTCCCTCCGACAGAAATGTACCGAATGTAAGAGTTGATGAAAGGGATGATGAGAGTGTGAATGATGCTCCAACTGTGCCTGATGATGTGACTGAGGTGGATTTATCTGACACCTTTATGGCTCATCTTGACCCTAACGATGACCATGAAACCCCTCCAAATTGTCCTAGCGGCCTAGTAGAGCTACAGAGAGATGATAGTGAATGCAAGGAGTTAGCTGCCAGGTCCGTGAGTGAAGAGGAATGTGAGAAGGAGGGTGGTGAATGTTTCTACCTCAAAGGAGGAGTATTGTGGCGAAGATGGAGACCGCCACACAGACCAATCGATGACGGGGCTTGGGACGTCCATCAAGTAGTAGTCCCCAAACCTTGTCGTAAAGATATCCTGGAAATGGCACATTGTATACCATTGGCAGGACACCTAGGTGTGAGAAAAACTCTAGACAGAATCAGATCCCACTTTTACTGGCCAGGAATGCGTGCAGATGTAGTGGAGTGTTGTAGAGTGTGTCACACTTGCCAGATGACAGGAAAACCCAATCAGAAGGTGCCTGTACATCCTCTGGTGCCCTTGCCCGTTTTCGAGAATCCTTTTACTCGGGTGGTAGTGGACATTGTAGGCCCATTGCCTAAGACTTCCCAAGGTAACATTTATTTATTAACTATCATGGACATGGCAACTCGCTACCCAGAGGCTATACCCTTAAGGACTTCCTCTGCTCCAACTGTAATCAAGGAACTGCTCAAATTTTTCACCAGAATGGGTTTCCCCCATGAGGTGCAAAGTGATCAAGGAACTAATTTTACCTCTAACATTTTCCAGCAGTCCCTGAAGGAGTTGGGTATCGAGCATGTAAAGTCTAGCACCTACCACCCAGAGAGTCAAGGGGTTCTCGAACGATATCATCAGACATTAAAGGGAATGTTACGTAAGTATTGTACAGAGACCGGAGTTGAGTGGGATAAGGGGGTACCTTTTCTTTTATTTGCTACTCGTGAGGTTCCAACTGAATCCCTGGATTTTTCCCCTAATGAGCTAGTTTTGGCCAACCTTTATCTGCCAAGTTCAGGGGCCCATATAAGATCATTCGGAGGGTGAGCATTACCGATTATCTAGTAACTACCCCAGACAGGAGAAAGCCCACGCAAGTATTCCATATAAATATGTTGAAACCCTACCATAGGTCCCCTGATTCCTCTCCTCCAGATTCTCCCACTGTGGCAGTGAATGTCAGGACCTGTGAGCAGCCTGGTGCGGACAAAGTCTTCAGTTCTCTTACTGACCCGCAACAGACTGTTCCAGAGCCTGAAGGTATCCATGCAGACTTTGACTTGTCATGTAGCCTATCCAACTTTCAGTATAATTCAGTGGCTTTGAGGGAATTACCATCTAAACTATGTCATCTTCCCTCTGATCAAGCGAACCAACTAATCTCTGTTTTATCTCTGTCTCCCAATGTGTTCCGTGATACTCCAGGGCTCACTTCTTTGGCCGTGCACGACATCGACGTAGGGGATGCAACTCCCATTAAACTATCCCCCTACCGTGTCTCACCACAACGCAGGAGTATACTGCAGGTCGAGCTTGACTTAATTTTTTCAAACCAGCTGATCACAAGGGCCTTAAGCCAGTGGAGTAGTCCGGTCATACTTGTGCCAAAGCCAGACGGGAGCCATAGGTTTTGTAGGGACTATAGGCAAGTCAATGCTGTCACAAAGAACGATACCTACCCACTGCCACGGATCGAAGATTGCATTTACCAGTTTGGCCTCATGCAGCAGTAAGTATAATTTAATGAAAGGATTTTGGCAATTAGCTCTCCCTTGTAGCGAGGTAATTATCATGCTTTTGTAGTGCGCTTTTAAGCCTTCAGCTGTGAGATGCCTTGCAGTTCGAATAACGCTCCAGCTACGTTCCGGCTATGTTCTGATGTGGTACCTGGAGACGTTGCCTACTTTGGGTGATATCCTTATTATATCCTCATTATAATCTTGCTGTTGCCAATCTGGTGGTGAATCTATATGTATTATGTTTAATATTATGTACTATACTCCTTAAACTCTTTTCTAGGGGGGAGGTGTGACATACGGAGCCCTGTATGTTAATTTAAGAGTTGGAATTAGAGTTCAAGGAGCCAAACTACCCAAGTGGTGAAGCAGACTAGCGAGCGAACGAGCGAGTGGGCAAACCATCTCGTCCCATACCAGCTCGCCCCATACCTCGATGACCGATGTTATGACGTATGATCGACGCCAGGAGCTGTGAGTGGACGACACACCTGTTATGTGATTCGAGGAGCTATGATTGGAGCGCGCACCACCCGCCGCCTCCTGATTCGTTCCTACACCATCATTGTTTGGTATATAAGACCCGAGTTGTGGGCATTCAAATCAGTCTCATTTGGAGTTGGGGAAGGTGAACTTGCAGCTGGAGGAAGACGGGGTGAAGTATTATAATGGGATTGTGACTGTCAGTCAGATTATATAAATGTGTGTTAAGTGTGTTCGGTGTAAACACTTACGTTATGTTGGTTAGTGAGATATGTGATTGGGAATTAACGTGATGTGTTTAATGTGTGTAATGTGTTTAACGATTTAATTGGGAATTAACGTGAATGCTACTATTATGTGTTTAACTATTTGATTGCGAATTAACGTTAACGCTACTATTTATGTACTTAACTATTTGATTGGGAATTAACGTTAACGCTATTATTATGTACTTAACTATTTTAGTTGACTAACTTGTGGACTAAAGCAACTCTTTAAGTAATTGGGTTATGATGAAAGTAATACTATTGTTTTATATTAATACTTACGAGTTCTTTCATTTTCTTTGAATTAAGCTTACATTGCTTAATGGTGCTTAGTACGGTGATGCTATTGTCTCGTATTAGTAATATCGCCTTAGACTAACATGGCTGTGTTAATATTACTTATAGTGATTTCCTAAGCTGAAGAAAATTCTTTATATTTTGCTTTTCATATTATTTGAGTGAGACCTGAATCGAATCTATGAAACGATCCTGTAACTTTATTTACTCATAATCAAACCTCAATGTTACGTGGTTAAGAAATACATTTAACTAATTATTAAATATATATCTAACTTTTTATGTGACTTTGATATTACTCCTGATGATAATAATAATATAATACTATTAACGTAAGACCAGAACCAAGAATAATTACATTAAATATAAATAAAAGGACATAAGAAAACTATCTATTCATTTCAAAGAGGGTAAGAGACAGAAATATTCTTACTTTAATATTTATCTTTCAAGACTTTTTATAAAATTAATAGTCCTTCTTTAGCTATTAACTTATTCGGTTCATAACCATAGCCTACTAAGCTTCGGTTAAATAATAATTCTTTATAAATACTACATGACTTTAATTAGTTTCAGTATTTTTCATAAGTAAAGAGTATCAGTCAATAAAGGATACCAAGTCCTAAGATCCAAAAGGAAAGGAAGCAACAACAGGAAATTATTTTATTAGATTTTACTTTTGTTTTGCCTTCAGCTGACTGATACCTTAATATATATCTCTGTGCTATCTAGATTCATCAAGTTAACCACTTGAGGATCAAGATACGTAACAATATATATATATATATATTTTATTTTTTATTTGTATTTTTTCTAGCTGGGGAGGGGGGGGGGGGGGGCGACTTGAGACAGAGCCAAAACAGATTAGTAATACAAAATATAATATAATAAACATAATTAAAAAGAAGACTTGTGATATATAGAAGGTTTGTCGAATTTAATTAATTATATTCATACATTTTAAAACGCAATTTTTGGTATTTCTGCAAAATGTCGATGTCTGCAGCTTCAACAACCTGAGACTCTCATGTGGTTGATTAGTGTATGTCTTCTTTCCCAACACTCAGTTATTTGGCATAATATTTAGTGTCCTATTAACAATATTACTCAGCTTAGTAATGTTCACTAAGATTAGAAAGAGGTAGCATGAAGGAAGGAATGAATGCATTAATGAAAGAGGTAGCATGAAGGAAGGAATGAATGCATTAATGAATTAACCATGTGACTCTATCACGCCCCGAATAAACTGAATAAAATCGCCATACAATAGGTACTGCATGACAAAGAATGGAGCCACGGTATTGAAAGGCTAAATACAATTGTTAACCCTTTCACTACCAAAATGCTATAACGGTACTTATTCGTCTGCAGGTTCTCATAAGGCGATTTTATTCAGCTTTGGAAGGACCTCTAGGAATCAAAACAGCAATACATATTAAACCATCTGACTAATACAGGTAATTTTTAAGGGAAGATGGTTGAATTTTCTGGGCCCCCTCCTTCCTAATGTTTAGCCCAATTAGTTTTAAGATTTTAAGACGTTCGGCCCATTAGTTTGGCGATTTGAACACTTTTTGGCTCATTTCTTTGTCAAAATCAAGACTTTTTGCGTCATTTTGGTGTCGATTTGTTCGTGACGAGCCTGTAATTTAAGAAGAACCGGCCTTCGGCCGGGCCATTTTTCAATCGAAAAATGTACAAATTTATCTTGAAGGAGGGCCTTTGGGGGTGTTTTCTTTATGCTTGATGGAGGTCTAGGGAGGAAACTAAAAGATATACAAATGAACAAATAATGACGCCTATATCTCCTTAAGCTTAATAACATCCTCCAATAAAACTGGTTGAGTTGATCGGTTACCCTTTCCTTTGAGCTTCCCAGCCTCCTCCTGCCTTCCTTTAGTTTCTCTCTTCCTTCCTCATAATTCATTCAGGCTTTCCTACCCCTTTACATGGGGTTGTTTTATATTTAGGCTGTTGTTTGTTACTGTATGTTTGTCCGAAGTAAGCTTTTTATGGGTTCGGGTATCTACGAAGGAGTACAAAGGAGTACAAAGGAAGTCAAGCAACAACAGTCTTGCGATCTCTCGAGGTTACTTGCTCTCTAAGTTACTGCTGTTTTAAACGCCTAACAGTTTCTCAGAGAGGATATGATAAACTGTGAATTCAATTAAGTACATTTAATAATACAGTACTAAGGAAATTTAATAATACAGTACTAAGGAAATAATGTATTCGTTTACAAATACAGTCATCTTCAACCCTTCGAGTATGATGATGTATTATTTATAACATACACACGGCCTAATAAGTGATGTCTCGGCACCAATTAGGTTTTGATCAATAAATGGTATCAGCAATATTTACACATGATTTCTTCTCTTTGAGTGAGATATACCAACATGTTCCTACACTCACCCACCCTATTCAACATCTGACAGACATTAATACAGCACAGAGCGAGCCAAAGTTAATAACAGCTGAGACATGACTCATTAGCGCCATCATACAATACAAGGAATACGAACAACAACAAGCAAATTACTCCTAACGTGGCTGTTCGTTTTTTAAGGGGGATGTAGTCGTTTTTTCTGGACTCCCTTCTCCCTCATGTTAAGACTATTAGTTTTAAGATTTTATGACGTTCGTTCCGGTAGTTTGACGACCTTGAGACCTTTCGCCTCATTTCTTTGTAAATATAAAACCTTTCGTGCCATTTAGGTGTCGATTTTTTACTGGCGAGCGATAGCGAGCCTGTAATTCAAGAAGGAACCGGCCTTCGGCCGGGACATTTTTCTACCGAAAAATTTACACATTTATCTGGAAAGGGGACCTAGGGGTTGTTTTTTTAAGCTTGATGGAGGTCTGGCGAGGAAACTCAATACAAGATTAATAAATATATATACTGGTATACAGTATACCATATATATACTGGTATACAGTATACCGTATATATACTGGTATACAGTATACCGTATATATACTGGTATACAGTATACCGTATATATATATACAGTATACCGTATATATATATACTGGTATACAGTATACCGTATATATATACTGGTATACAGTATACCGTATATATATACTGGTATACAGTATACCGTATATATACTGGTATACAGTATACCGTATATATATACTGGTATACAGTATACCGTATATATATACTGGTATACAGTATACCGTATATATATACTGGTATACAGTATACCGTATATATATACTGGTATACAGTATACAGTATATAGATCAAACACAAGCACCCTTAAGGGGAGGTCTCCACTTGAGGGATTGTTTTCTTGACCCCTTTCTCCCTCATGTTTAGCCCCATTGCTTTTGATATTATAAAACGTTTGCCCCATTAGTTTAGCGATTTTAAGAACTTTCACCCCATATTAAGACCTTTCGTGCCATTCAGGTGTCGATTTTATCCTGGCGAGCGATAGCGAGCCTGTAATTTAAGAGGAACCGGCCTTCGGTCGGGACATTTTTCTACCGAAAAATTTACTAATTTATCTTGAAAGGGACTCAAGGGGGTGTAATTTTAAGTTTGATGGAGGTCTAGGGAACAAACTAAATACCTCCCCTTAAGTAAGATGAGAGCTGGTCAATGGTATGTTTCCTGGATAACCTTAGACCGGCTTCACTCAGTGTGTCGGTCCTAAACTAAAGGAAATAGTCAACTGCTAGAAACAAGCAAACGTAGCACTGCAACGGGTTAAGGGGAGGTTTTTAGTTTGGTCTCTAGATATCCATCAAGCTTAAGATTACACCCCCTTGAGTCCCTTTCAAGATAAATTTTTAAATTTTTCGGTAGCCGGTTCCTCTTAAATTACAGGCTCGCTATCGCTCGCCAGGATAAAATCGACACCTAAATTGCACGAAAGGTCTTAAAATTGACAGAAATGGGTTGAAAGTTCTTAAAATCATCAAAATAATGGGGCGAACGTCTTAAAATTAGAAAAGCAATGGGGCTAAACATGAGGGAGAAAGGAGTCAAGAAAAAACTCCCTCAAGTGGATATCTCCCCTTAACCCATTCAGTACCGATGCTGTCCTTTTCAGCATACTCTGGCAACTACTAGACGATTTTCTTCAGCTTCGGAAAGGTCTGTGGTAGCTACAAAGATTAGATGAGATAGTTTGTAGTCTTTTACTTGCTAAAGGTCATTCCTGAGAATATAAGAACAGGATATGTCACCGGTACTGCAAAAGGTTAAGGGGAGGTCTTTATTTTGCTCCCTAGACCTCCATCAAGCTTAACAAATATCTTCTAGACCCCCTTTCGAGATATATCGCTCCTCCTAAGATGCAGGCTCGCTATCGCTCGCCAGGAAAATATCGACACCTAAACGGCACAGACTGTCTTAAAATTGGCAGAACGGGGGCGAAAGGTCTTAAAATCACCAAGCTAATATGCCGGACGTCTTATAATCTGAAAGCTAATGGGGCTAAACATGAGGAAGAAGGGGGTCCAGAAAAACGACCCACACCCCTTAATGTTGTTTTTATGATCCCCTGTTGTTCCCAAAGTAAACCGCCTTAGCTTCCTTTCCTCTCCTTCAGCTTACCCCCATTAGTTTTGAGATTTTGAGACGTTCGGCCCAATAGTTTGGTGTTTCTAAGACCTTTCACCCAATGTTCTTATCAATATTATAACCGTTTGTGCCGTTTAGGTGTCGATTTTATCGCTCGCCAGAAATTTTAGAATATACTGGGCTTCGGGCGGGAAATTTTTCTACCGAAAATTGTACACATTTATCTTGAAGGAGGGTCTAGGGGGTGTTTTGTTTAAGCTTGATGGAGGTCTAACGAGGAAAATACATTATAAATAAATACATATATATATATACAGACCAAACAAATGAACCATACCCCGTTAATGTTTCTTTATCATCCTCTGTTGTTCCCAAAGTAAACCACCGTAGCTTCCCTTTCCTCTCCCACAGCTTCCTTTGTGTTCTCCAGCCTCCTACAGTACTTCCTATAATTAGTGTCTCTCTTCCTTCCTCCTAATTCATTCATGTTCCCCCTTCCCTGGTTATATGGGCTTGGTATCACCGGTGTTTTTTTTATATTTTGTTCTGTCATTTGTTAAGTTATATTTAATTTATATATTTATAAGTCCTATTTTACCTAACTAACTATAATACTGTAGTTCATAATCACACTTCATCTTCCTCCTAAGGCTCCCCCACCCACCCCTCCCTCACTCTCTCTATCTCTCTCTCACTCCCTCTCACACACACACACATACAGTCTCACACACACATACACACACACATATTCTCATACACACTCTCACACACACTAACTCTCTCACACACAGACACATTACCTCCCTTCCTCTCTCTCTCTCACTCTCACGCACTCTCTCTTTCACACACTCTCTCTCTCTTTCTGTATTGTATGTCAACTATGTAAACATGAAGCCCAAGTACCTGAGCCTATTGTTTGGTTTGGTAATGATTCCTTTTGTACATAATAAATATCCAATCAATCACTCTCTTCCACAAAGTCTTACCCTTTTATTTTTACAAACCTATCCCCTCCCCCCCTCCTCTCTCTCGCCCTCTCTCTCTCACTTACTCACTCACTCACTCACTCTCTCTCACTTGTATATGTCAACATTGTGCACAAAGAACAAAGGGGCCTCTTACCTGGACCTATTGTATGCCGGGGAAATGTTTTCCTTTGGTGAATAATAAATACATCAAATCAATCAATCTCGTTCACGGTGTAGGTCCCTATTCGCCTTTCTTTCTTCTCTCTCTCTCTCTCTCTCTCTCTCTCTCTCTCTCTCTCTCTCTCTCTCTCTCTCTCTCTCTCTGGAAAAATGTGTGAATCAATCATAAGGGATAACATCGTATTATTCCTTGAGAACAATAACCTCATTAACAATAGTCAACACGGATTCAGAGCAAAGAGATCATGCCTAACTAATTTAATAGAATTTTATGACAGCCTATACAAACTAAATTACTTCACCAAAAGCCTCGACATAGTGTATCTAGACTTTCAAAAAGCCTTCGACAAGGTCCCGCACGATAAATTATTACAGAAAATAAGAGACATAGAAATACAGGGCAAAACGTATGATTGGATTACAAACTGGCTAAGTGAAAGAAAGCAAAGAGTAGTTATCAACGGTGTGGAATCAACATGGAGCCAAGTACCTAGTGGAGTCCCCCAAGGCTCAGTATTGGGACCAGTGTTGTTCATAATATATATCAATGATCTAGATAATGGCATAAATAATTTAATTTCCAAATTCGCTGATGACACGAAGATAGGTAATGCAATCATTTCCGAAAGTGATAGAATAAACCTTCAAGCTGATTTTTAAAAAGTCACAGAATGGTCGGAGAAGTGGAAAATGCCGTTTAATGTATATAAATGTCAGATATTGCAAATAGGTTCTAAAAACAATAAATATGAATAATACATGAATGAAGAAAAGATAAAAAATTTAACACAAATAAAAGACTTGGAAGTGCTGATAAACGAAATCTTAAAATCTTCCAATCAATGCACAGCGGCTGCAAACAAAGCAAACAGGGCACTAGGTTTCATCAGAAGAAACTTCCACTATCACAGCAAAGACATAGTTTTGCCCTTATACAAAAGTATGGTGAGACCGCACCTCGAATATGCTGTGCAGTTTTGGTCACCTCACCTCATAAAGGATGTTAAAAAATTGGAATCTGTGCAGAGGCGAGTCACTAAGCTAATCCCTTCATTGAGAAATAAATCATATGATGAAAGACTGAGAGAACTTGATCTATTTTCACTTAAGAAACGAAGGATGAGAGGCCAATTGATAGAGTGTTTTAAAATTCTAAAAGGATTCAGTAACATTAATCTAGATAAGTTATTCAAAAAAGCCGAAGACACATCTACAAGAGGAAACAATTAAAAATTATTAGGTCGGAGAGCGAATCTAGATACAACAAAAAATTCTTCACTCACAGTGTAATTGATGAGTGGAACAAACTTCCAAATAAAGTAATAGACAGCTCCTCTATAGATACATTTAAGACAAATCTAGACTCATACCACAGAAAAATTGGTATGGAGTAGGCAGTAATTATCACCGTTATTATTTGTTCAGCTGAAGAGAGCGTTAGAAAAGAAAAAAAAATAATAATACACAAATAAAAAATAAGAATAATAAACATCACTAAATATGTACATACTACTAAGGGTGATGGGTTGGATGATTCCAATTAACCCCAAAAGTTACATGCTGCTAAGGCGAAGGGTTGCATGATTTTTTAATTTCTTTTTTGTTTTCCCTTTCTTTTTTTCCAATCTTTCCTGTAAATTCCTTCTGGGGATTCGAAGCCCAGCAAGGTTAATCACTTCCAACTGTTTCATGTACGGTAATTGCCGGAGGGAACAGAGGGTGGGGAGAGAGCCTTCTTCTTTTCTATCCTTTCCTTCAACTTTCCTTTTCTATCGGATATGCCATCTCTACTAGAATTAAATCCTGACCACCTCGTTTGGATCGTAAGGTGTGTGTGGCCAGTGTATCTATGTAAGTCTATGTAAGTCTCTCTCTCTCTCTCTCTGTCAGTATCGTGTGGTCTATCTGGTAGTGTCTGTGCCCTGGAGTCTCTATTGTCCCTGGGTCACTCAAATTACGATTGTATTGGGGACTTGTATTGCCATGGTGGTCAGACCGAAGCAAGCCCTCCTTCTTCTGCCCTATCTACCTACTAAAAAAAAAATGATTTCAAAGGCAGCGTCACACTGTTTTAGCAAATATCTCCCAAATGAATTGTTGTATCAGTATGGTATTTCAGCACAAAGCCTGTTACACCCCGACTTAATTTATAGATAATATATTACATTGCCATAAGTGTTTAGTCAGAAGTTTACTGAAGAATATTAAGTTTAATCCAGTCATCGCCTCTAGGGTCTTGTACACATTCAGACGAGTGTGGGGCACTGTCTAACCCCTCCAACCCCCCTACCAACCCCCAGACCATTACCCTAGTGCCTAATTCACCCTCTCCCCGTCTCCCTCATTACTCCCACTCACCCTCACTCTTTCAAAGCTGTAGCATACGGTTTATGTTATCGTGAATACTTAGGTTATTGTGATTACGTACATTAAATACTATATAATTATGTATTTAAGTATCATACTTTGCTATTATTCATACAGTTACTGCTATGTCTGGGCATGGAAACGAGAAGTGGGGCGAACGAGCATGAAAGCAAGGCATAATCCCCTTGGTAATGGCTGTTTTGCCGTATGTGTGTATTAGGAGGCCAATGCATGCAGTCATGTGTAGTAAACCAAATAAACGGAATCGTATGTTATTACGTGTGTTCTGAACCGTGTCATGATATGTAAAGTGTACCTTTATTGAATACATTCCGCCTCCTGTAATTGCCCCCCCCCCCCCTCGTCACTTTCTGACGAGAGCCCACCCCCACAACAGGTGAAGTTTCCGAGGCTATGACTGTAGCAATGACAGGTGAATATTTATTGAGGCGCGAGGCACGACCACTAACAACGATGTCCAGCATGTTGCTCCATTGCCCCCGTGGCTGCAGGACAGCATTTGTCCTTCGCCTTGCCACCTTGTACAACAGGGAGATGACCCGCGGTAGAACATTCATACGTTTGAATAGGTAAGTAGATGGCTTTGTCTATATTTATAGTATCTACGTTGTATTTCAGCTGTTTTGGCAAAATAAGCGTTCTCACTGTGCTTTCGACCAGTATTTGTGCCGTAGGAACCATGGTTTTAACAGTAACAATCACAATCACCAATCAGCTGGAACTATTGCCATATACTGTTAGAGGACTACAATTTTGCTACAGCATTCTGAAGAGAAGTCCGGCTTCGCCGGAGACATTTTTCTACCAAAAAATCTACAAATTTCGCCTGCTGTCTAAAAAAACTCAAATATGCTGGCTCCCTATCGCTCGCTAGCTAAAAATCGACACCTGGATAGGGATAGACGTTTTAAAACAGACGGCTGAATGGTCCCGAATGGATATAATCCGGCCAAATGGCATCCCTGGATCCATACATAAATTCCAATGCTTTATCATGACAGAGATATTGAGTGTTGCAAATGATATTCAGTCAGTCAGTAGCCTTCCCATATTTCCATATTTGACCGAGTAATGTGAAATTTCTGTTAAAATTACAATCCTGGAAGGACTTATCCCAGATACTGTATTAGTATCTGGGGTGAATCCATTTTTTCTGGGGAATGTGTGAGTATTTGTATTTTATATATATATATATATATATATATATATATATATATATATATATATATATATATATATATATATATTATATATATTATGTACTGTAGTTCTTGCTGATCCTCCCTACCCCCTTGTGGGAATATGAGAAGGCAAATTATATTTTCCCATAAGGCTGGTCCAGCTGTCAAAAGGGCCTATCCCACACCCACGTCAGTGTGTACATTATTTAAATTGTGTATTTAAGGAGCACAGAGCCAGATATCATGATATGTTCTTGTGGCTGACAATCAATCCGTCTCTCCGTGAGGCAACAATTACCATTGAGGGTGAACGAGGCCTCATGCTGGGTGCCAATGAGGCTGTACTTCAACTCAAAGTGTGCATCCCTAAACATTACTGTAACATTTGCACCAGCGGGCGGGAGTATTGGTGATGAGGACGTGGGTAAATGTTACGCCACAACATAATTTTCCATTACCTCCCCCACCTTTAATTATTCCTATATTTAGCAACCAAATCTTTTATTGGAATGGTGTTGATGGTAATAGATATTCCTGTGTAAGAGACCATGTTGTGTATTATATACCTCGTGTCCGTTTTACGTAATACGTACACGTTTCATACATACAATTTTATGCATGATAATTTATATAATATAATTTCTATAACAGTAAGACATACACTGCATTGTATCGCAATATCATGTTTAGAGAGAGGATAGACGAAATACAATAGGCCTATATAAAATAATAAGATTGATCATTATCCACACAGGCCTTACCACCGAGTTGCACACACCATGGGCATGACTGCGGCAGGAGTGAGGCAGATGGTCCAACGCGCTACCACGTCCTCCCCTTCCACACCTGCACCACCGCCTACACCTGCCGCCATCGACAACTTTGCTGTCGGTGCCATACGCCGCCACATTCACCGCAAGTTTGCCGACAGACAACATCTTACACTCAGTGTAATAGCGACGGACCTCAAGACAGCTGGTATTATCCCGAATGATACCTCTGAGACGGCAGTTTGGCGGCTCATACACACCATGGGATTCCAATACAAGACATCACAGAGAAAGATGTATGTGAGGAGGGAATCTCTGGACGTGGTGTGTCGCCGGATTGCTGCTCTCCGGGCTCTCCAGCATCACCGGAGGGAGGGAAGGAAGGTGGTGTATGTTGACGAGACTTGGTTTACCACCAGGATGGGCCACAGCAGGGAGTGGCTGGATACCACACAGCCTGCCACCAGCACCACCTACAGTCGTCAGGTACCACCAGGAGAAGGGGAGCGATTTGTGGTGGTCGCAGGTGGCACAGCCGAAGGCTTTGTTGACGGGTCCTATCTGTGCTACACGGCCAAGACAACCCAGGGTGACTATCATGGGGAAATGAACGGCGAACTGTTCCTGCGGTGGCTAACAACACACCTCCTGCCGTCATTGCCAGAGCCATCTGTACTGGTGCTGGATAATGCACCTTACCACAGCCAACTGATGGACGAGTGTCGATGCCCTACCACAGCCACCAAGAAGGCGGACCTCATCAGCTGTCTGGAGCACCGCAGGATTTCCATCCCACCTGTTGCCACACGACCTGAGCTGCTGCTCCTCTGCCAGCAGAACCGTCCACAGCCCAAGTACAAGGTCGACAACACCATCCGTGAGTGGGGCCACTAGGTCGTACGGCTGCCACCTGGTCACCCAGAGCTCAACGCCATTGAGCAAGTATGGGGAACCATGAAGCACCATGTGCGGTCCTCCCTCCAGCGGTTTACCCGGGCGGATCTACAGGCCAGGTTGGAAGAAGCGCGGCTATTGGCAAACAAGGACGTGTGGCAGGGTGCTGTTCAGCATTCCAGGAACTTTGAAGAGGGGTACTGGAAGTCCGACAACATACACGAGAGCGTGGAACCTGAAATAATCAACGTCGCCAGCGACGATGAAGGCGAGGATGACGATGTTTTCATGGGCAGTGATAGCGAATAAATGGTTTACAGTATTGTCATGTTTGCCTCATTTTATTCCGACAATATATTTATCGATCATAATGCATCTACTTCATGACAGTAATGTAATGTATGTAATAGTCACAATATATGCAGTATATTTGGTACTTTATATTTATTTGATAAGGCTACAATGAGAGATCCAGTGATGGAGAGAAGTATATGCAGTCTATAGGTGATGCTGTGTTTATCAAAGACACAAGTTAACAAAATATTAATATCTTAACTTAACCATGTTTATATTTTATGATGAATGCACAGTATTTAGCACAAATAAAAACAAGTTATCACAATAGGTCCAGACCACAGGTAATACCAATAGAACGTGTTCTTTGTCCTTCTACCACATGTGCACAAACATCCGGTTATACAGTAATTAACAGTGTGGAATACGTCTTGCCTCCATAACAATTTGCACTACCCCTTGTTTACGTACTCAATAATATCGTAAGCTGCATGAATATTAGTGCATACACTATAATTATTATATCTATATATATACTGACATAATATAAGTAGCTACAAGTACAGTGCATAACATGAACCGTATAATATATTGATGGGAGATGCAGGGAGACGAGAGTGAGGAGGGGGTGTGGATGGGGAGACGGTGAGGGGTAAGGAAGGTGAGGAGGGGGAGATTTAGGGGTAGCTAAGCAGTGGTTTGGGGGGTGTTGGGGGGGCAAGACGAATACTACACATTCCTTTGAATGTGTACACGTGACCTCCCGGCTTCGTCTTAATATTCACGAGTAAACTGCTAACGTAACACATATAGCAAAATGCTACATCGGCCATAAATTAGGTCGGGGTGTAACAGGCTTTGTGCTGAAATACCATACTGATACAACAATTCATTTGGGAGATATTTGCGAAAAACAGTGTGACGCTGCCTTTGAAATCCATAGTAGTTCTCTGTCTCTAGCTTTCTCAGTATCCTTCTATCTTTCTTTCTTTCTTACTCTCGTACACAATATATACTCTCACATACACACACAGACACACACATATACTCACACACATGCACACACACACCCTCTCTCTTGCACGCACACGCACACTCTGGTTCTCTGTCTCTCTCTCTCTCTCTCGCTCTCTCTCTCGATCGCCGACCCGTGGTAAGAACATTCTTGACCTTGTACTTGCAACAAAAGAAGAATTATTAGAGAATTTGAATGTTGGTGATTAATTCAGTAACAGCGACCATTGGACAATAACTTTTAGTTTAAAGTCTACTAGTAACGAACCAAATAGCAGCAACGATAAAGTACCTAATTTCAAGAAAGCAAACTTCCGTAAACTTAGAGTTATGTTTAAAGAAACTGACTGGAGCTTTCTAAATAACAATAACGACAAAAATACATCCTGGGAATTATTTACAACCACTTACCTAAAAGCAGTGCAAGACTGCATACCATCGATAATACGGCGTACAGGCCATAATGATTACCCCAAATGGTGGAATAAAGAGGTTTCAAACTGTTTGCTTGCTAAAAAGATTGCTAATGATAGATTAAAATCCTCACAAAATGAGGAAGAACGGGTGAAATTTGTAGAACTACGATGCAAACTGGAGTTACATGTTGCGAATCAAAGTAAAACAAGCCCGAAATAATTATATAGTTATATCAGAAAGAAAAACGTAGTTACTTCAACTGTTGGACCGTTAGTCGATGAAAATGGAGAATACACCAAAGATGAAGTACAAATGAGTAATGCTCTCAATACCTTCTTTGCATCACTTTTTACAACAGAAGACCTCAGTGATATCCCTATAACATCGCCGATTCAAATTGATAACACTGATGTTCTAAGCAATATCACCATTCCAGAGAGAGAAGTATTGAAATGTTTAGATAAACTTAAGGTAAATAAAATGCCTGGACCTGATACAATCTCACCTAGAGTTCTAAAGGAAGCTAAGGATGAGCTCTCCAAACCACTGACATTGCTATTCAATAAATCCTTGCAGTCTGGAACTATGCCTGATCAGTGGAAGCTAGCCAACGTAACACCAATATTAAAAAAAGGCAGCAAATCCCTACCCAGTAACTATCGTCCAATTAGCTTAACCTCAGTTGTATGTAAAATGCTAGAAACACTCATAAGAGACAAACTCGTATATCACTTAAAGGAAAATAACTTACTTAAAGATACTCAACACGGCTTTCATAGCAAACGTTCCTGTTTAATAAATCTCTTAGACTTTTTCCGCGATATCCTCAACCTTTATGATGAGAGTAAAGCTGTAGATAATATATACTTTTATTTTCAAAAGGCCTTTGACAAAGTTCCCCACAAACGTTTACTGCTAAAACTAAAAGCACATGAAATACAAGACAGTGTTTTGAAATGGATAGAAAATTGGCTCCTCGACAGAAAGCAAAGGGTAGTCATAAATGGTAGGGCATCTAAATGGACCAATTTAAGTAGCGGGATACCCCAGGGATCAGTAGTAGGACCAATTATCTTTCTAATTTACATCAACGACATAGATGAGGGTGTCACCTGTACAATCACAAAGTTTGCTGACGATACAAAAATTGCAAATAGTGTAATCTCAAAAGAACAAGTTGATGATATGCAACACAATCTAGATAAATTGTCATGTTGGGCCCATATTTGGCAAATAAGTTTCAATGCGGATAAATGTAAAGTACTACATATCGGATACCGAAATGAGAAAGCAAACTATTCGATGAATGGCACTCAGCTTAAGATTGTAGAAAGAGAAACCGATCTGGGGGTAACAATATCGAGTATCCTAAAACCGAGTCAACAATGTTCAGATGTTGTTAAGAAAGCAAACATAATAATTGTCTTTATAGGCAGGTCATTTGAGCATAAATCCAAAGAAGTTATCCTAACTCTTTAAAATTCCTTAGTCCGCCCTCTTCTGGAATGCTGCGTTCAAACCTGGTGCCCTTATTACCAAAAAGATGTAGACAAGCTAGAACGAGTTCAACGTAGAGTTACTAAAATGATACCTAGCCTAAAGAACACACCATACGAGGAGCGTCTTAGAGAAATAAATCAATTTCCTTTAACCCAGCGCAGATTAAGAGGTGACTTAATTCAAGTGTTCAAAATCATCAAAGGCATCGACAATATTAACTGTAGTAAGTAGTTCACTATCGACTAATCTAATTACATGGGGGGAAACTGTTGCAAAATTATTGGTAAATCTTTTAACTCACACGAATCTAAGAATTTCTTTTTCAATCGTGTTCTCAACTTGTGGAATGGGCTTTCCCGAGACGTTATAGACTGCAGCACCGTTGATTCTTTTAAACTTTGACTAGACAAATATCTTGCATCAACTGACTGACTGCGTGTGTAAATGAATATTTTTATTTTATTCCCCCCCCCCCCTCAAATTCAACAAGGATTATTGTGTATATATATTACTAAGACGTTACTTTCTTTTTCCCAGATATACGAAAGATCACTTATTATTGTGTTATGTTACTAACCCATCTGTCCCCTACTAACTTCCTAATCCTGCCACGGACATTCGTTCCAGGGCAATAGTTCCCTCTCCAATGTTCCTTTACCCACTCTAAACCACTGTTCGGACACCTGATCCTCAGTGTTTTGGAGGACAAGCAGCCTAGAGGGGTCACTAAGTCTGTTGTTGCTTGACTTCCTTTGTACTCCTTTGTACTCTCTCTCTCTCTCTCACACACACACAGAAAGTCTTATCTTTCAGTTTTCAGGTTACTCACTTTACGTCTGGGTTTTACAGCCCTTTTAGCCAATCTATGCCAATTCTTCTGTTTGGATAGATAGATAGATAGATAGATAGACAAATAGATAAATAGTTAGGTAGCTAGCTTAATAGATAATAACGATGAGGGAATTGAGAAAGGAAGGGGGAATCGAAAGGAAATGGACAGATAGATAGATAGATCGATAGACATAAATTGATAGATAAATATGTATAGATAGATAGATAGATAGATAGATAGGTATATATATATATATATATATATATATATATATATATATAGGTAGATAGATATATATATGTCGATGTATAGATAGACATATGGACGGATAGATAGCTAGATAGATAGATAGAAAGAAAGCTAGCTAGCTAGATAGATAGACAGATAGACAGTCAGACAGATAGATACATAGATAGACAAACAGCCAGGCAGACAAATATATAGGAAGGCAGATAGATAGATAGACAGATATACAGATAGATAGATAGATAGACAGACATAGAGACAGAGAGACAGATAGTTGATAGTCAGTCAGTCAATTCTTTATTTCATAAAAAGCTATACATAGTAACTTTTTACATATTTATAAATACAATTAAAAT
>CM064509.1:12528137-12673608 GCA_032716605.1 Paralithodes platypus
TATATATATATATATATATATATATAATTATATATATATATATATATGTAGAGAGAGAGAGAGAAACATGTAGTCCTACACTAGTGATGACAGAGTGACATGGGTGGTGAACCAAGAAACACACATTCCGAGTATCAAACTGGCATGCTGGTGATGTCGTATGCAACCCTCCCATTGATGGAAATGTTAAGGTTGATGTGAGGTAGTTGGCGGGTGAATGGAAGTGATTGATGCTGTTGTTTGATGGAATGACAGCGGTGCCACTGATTGAATGCCAGTGGTGATGGGGAGGATGGTTTAGACGTTACTTGTTTCTTCCTCGATGTTGTGTTGCCGGAATGAAGTCGATCGTTACAATGTGATCATTTGGTGTTCCTGCACTTGTTATAACAAGACCTCGATGGAAAACATACGTCAGTCAGTCAGTCACTAGCCAGCCCTTAGTCCCACAAGGGGTAGGGAGGATCAGCAAGAAACACAAGAAAGGAGAAAGAGGATCAGCAAAAATATAAGATATGAGTTATACGAAATTTTCTGACAGTTTTTTGTTCCCTAAACAAAGAACATTAGTTTTGGTTATGCCTCAAACTATAGTCCGTTTGCTCCAGCTGTCGGTAAATTGCCACGTCTTCCCCTTGATTACTTAGCTATTACGGAGATTTTGTAGAGAAATATTTTAATAATGAAAACTTGCTTTTAACCCCTTCTGTACCGGGGCTGTCTTCTAAATTGTATTCTAGTTATAGTTAAATGATGTTGTGCAGTTTAAGAAGGATCTGTGGTAGTCAAATGGGTTAAGTGAGATAGTTCGAAGCCTGTTATTTGTTGGAGCCCCTTTTGATACTGAATAAAATCGTCTAATAGTAGCCAGAATAAAGTTAAACAGACGTCGCCGGTACAGAAGAGGTTAAGGTGGGATGGGCGTATTTGTTTGCTCATTTATTTATCTCTTCACTATTGTTGCTGTTGTTGTTGTCTCCGTAGACCTCCATCAAGCTTATATAAACACTCGCCTAAGTCCCTCCTTCATAGAAAAATTGGCTGGTTCCTCTTAATTTACAGGCTCGCTATTGCTTGCCAGGAACAAAATGACACCTAAATGAGGATGAAAGGTCTTAAAATCGCCAAACTAATGTGGCGAACGTCTTCAAATCTGAAAACTAATGGAGCTAAACATGAGGAAGAAGGGGGGGGGGACCAGAAAAAACGACCCATCTCCCCTTAATAGGACACAGAGACACAGTAGTTTCGTATAATCTCCAGTAAGTATCGATAACTCAGCTGCTATATGGGATTGAATACGTCAGTTGGAAAGATTGAAACTATAGTATGTTTCTAAGATTGAAACTATAGTATGTTTCTAAGATTGAAACTATAGTATGTTTCTAAGATTGAAACTATAGTATGTTTCTAAGATTGAAACTATAGTATGTTTCTAAGATTGAAAAACTATAGTATGTTTCTAAGATTGAAACTATAGTATGTTTCTAAGATTGAAACTATAGTATGTTTCTAAGATTGAAACTATAGTATGTTTCTAAGATTGAAACTATAGTATGTTTCTAAGATTGAAACTATAGTATGTTTCTTTTAGGCTGGCGAAACAAAATGTTGTCCCCATTTTAATTACTCAGCTACTCGAACGTGTTAAGGGGGAGGTAGTTGCTTTTTATTGGACCCCCTTCTCACTCAAGTTTAGCGTAAGACGTTTTTTCATTACTTTGGCGATTTTGAGACCTTTCGCCCCATTTATTTGTCAATATTAAGACCTTTCGTACTATTTAGGTGTCGACTGTAAGTTTAGGAGGAACCAGCCTTCGGCCTGGACATGTTTCTATCGAAAAATGTACACATTTATCTTTAAAGAGGGTCAAGGGGGTGTTCTTTTAAGCTTGATGGAGATCTAGCGAGAAAACTCAATAATATATTGATAGATTAGCATATAGCCCCCAAAACAAGCACTACCTCCTTAAAGCCAACTATCTTGTTAAATGTGAAAACTTAGTATTATTATGATGCACACACATGGCGGTTTCATATTTTCCATTAATTATCCAGAAATAAGCTGGTCATGGAGGAAATTTATCGACAGGTTAACCTCTTCAGTACCATCTACCTCTAGGATTCAATGAGGTAAATACGATCTCATTAAGCCCCCTGAATAACATAGATCCTTCTTAAACTGCATAATTATAATCCTCTATTGTTAGCCAGAATCAAGGATAAAAAGGCGTCATGGTGCTGAAGGGGTTGAGGGAGCCCACCTCGCTTTTTTTCTCTTTCTCTCCCTCTTTCTTTGGCTTGTATTCATTCGGCCCCATTCAGCCTACTGTTTAAAGATGCTTACCCCCCTCCAAGTGTCCCGATTTTCCTGGCGAGCGCTAGCGAGCCAGCATATATATACTGTATATTTGTTTTTGACACCAAGCTAAATTTGTACATTTTTTGATAGAAAATGTCTCCGGCGAAGCCGGATTTCTTCATACAATGCTGGCTCGCTTTCGCTCGCCAGGAAGGAATCGACACCTGGATGGGGATAAACGTCTTAAAACAGTTGGCTGAATGGGGCCGAATGGTTACAAGCCAGGGAAAAAGAGAAAGGTAAAACAAAAACGGTGACCCCCCTTAAAACTAAATCGAGTATAGTGAGGGTTCCGTGATCCTCCTGGTGATGGGCAGTAATGTAGATGACGACAACGGTGATCATATACCCTGTTCCAAATTGGTAAGCCAAATATCGTGAACCCAAACCTCTGTTACTCAAAAAGGGCTAGGACAAATGGGCTTTAAATTTCCATGCCTAGTCCCTGGCTAACCCTTCCCGAATGTTAGGGATATTAGCTCGATTGTTTGAGTCGTTTGTGAGGTATAGAGTTAATGTTCACGATTTTTGGTCTACTTCTTTGAAACAGGGTATAGATAGTACCACTGAGGATAATGAAGATAGTGCCACTGTGATGATAGCCAAGACTGTTAGGATAGTGCCATTGATGACAGTGAGGATAACTAATGAATATAGTGACACTGTGATGTTAGCCAAGATCTCTAGACCACTCATAGATAGTCATGAACTTCACCTATTTTTTTATGGAAGTATATCTCTGGAAAATAATGTATTAATATAAAGTTCCTTACATCAACTACAGAACTATATATACTATTTACCGAAAAGCAAGTTCTATCCATTAATCAATCCAGACAATTATAATTGGATAGACAAACATAGAGAGTCCACAAAGCAAGTTCTATCCATTAATCAATCCAGACAATTATAATTGGGCAAGTTCTATCCATTAATCAATCCAGACAATTATAATTGGATAGACAAACATAGAGAGTCCACAAAGCAAGTTCTATCCATTAATCAATCCAGACAATTATAATTGCATATAGACAAACATAGAGAGTCCACACATTCTTAAAAGTGGGCTAGAAACTATGGCATTCGAGTGTACCATTGGTGAGAGCGATGATTTCGGTGATAGTGACGATATCGGTAATTTCGCTCCCTATATGTTGTTCTTGGGAGCCGAACTTGCCCGATAACGTCATCCATTCTTGAAAGGATATTATGTTCATTTCGCCTTCAAGTCCTTTCGCTTTTACTCTTCTTGTTTCGTCTACACTTTGAAGTCGGTTTGCCTCGGTTAGGTTTGTGAGAGCAAGGTTAAATCAGGTAAGTTAGTGACAGCAAGTTAAGATCAGGGTTAGGTTAGTGTAAGCAAGGTTAGAACAAGCTTAGGATAGGTTAGGTTAGGTTTGGTTAGATCAAGTTTAGGATAGGTTAGGTTAGATTAGATTAAATTAGTAAAAGCAATGTTAGATCAGATGATATATGGCTAAGTTAAATCAGGTTTAAGTTAGGTATGGCCAGGTTAGGTTGGTGAAAGCAAGGTAAGATCAAATTCAGGCTAGTTTTGGTAAGCATGACATAAGTTAGTGAAGTGTCATAATAATAAGTTATTTTTATCGAAAACTTAGTTGTAACAGTACCGTTGGCATAATGGGATGAGGATCGATATTTGTATGCGATTGATTTATTAAATAGCTTCACTTCACAAATCGAGAGAATCAGAGTTGGTAAGAGGCATGTAGTGAAAAGCGATAATGTGAATCTCTGTGTAGGCATATAAGGGCACGTACTGTACACACACACACACACACACAATAACACACACGCACAGACATAGACACAGACACACACACACACACACACACACACACACACATACACAATCATACATACACACACACACACACAATCTCCCCCCCCCCCCCCCAACACACACACACACACAAATAACAGATGTAGTGATAGGTGGTAATGACGGGACGCCCAGGGACACTGTTTGTTATTGTGGTGGGCGGCTGGAAGGGCGGTGATGGGCGTGATAGTGGTCGTTGTTATAATACTGTTAGGTTAGGTTGGCTTGGGTTAGGTTGAGGTTAGGTTAAGTTGGGTTAGGCTTTGGTTGGGGTTAAGTTTGGTTTGTATATGTTTGGTTGGGGTTAGGGTTAGGTTGGTTTGGGCTTTGGTTGGGGTTAGGTTAGGTTAGGTTTGGTTGGCTTGGGCTTGATAAGGTTAGGTTAGGTTGGTTTGGATTAAGTTAGATTAGGTTGAATTGAGTTTGATTATGTTAGGCTAAGTTAAGTTAGCCCAAATTAAGGTAGGATAGGTTTGGCTACGTTAGGCAAGGTTAGGTAAGACTTAGGACTATGTTAAGAAAGGTTCAATATGGGTTATGCTAAATTACAAAAGTAATACTTCGGCTTATGGTTAACTTAGGCTAGTTTAAAGGATACGCCAATTTATGTTAGGATGTTGGGGAAATGACAGAAGGGAGAACATACCTAAACAAGCCGATAAGAGTACCTACAAACAAAGAAAACATAATATTCGGTGATAAGTTGTAATGACAGGACTCCCACAGAAAATGTTTATAATTGTGGTGATGGGTGTGATAGTGTTGATTGGTCTAATGCAGGAAATGCCGTAGGCTAGGTTTTCTTTAGTCCGGTATCAAACGAGCGCTTTTTCCCTTATCATATATTTTCAAAACTAGTCTGGCAGCTTATGAGGTCAACATTAAGAATATTCCGGTGACCTAAATTCATCTATCGGCAATCTAGTTTCCGATACCAGTGCAAAATATTACCGAACTTTTGCCAGAAATTTTTTGATAATCGAATGTTAACTATAAAAGCTCTCGTGTGATACCGGGTTTAGTTAGGTTTCAGAAGGATACATGGTCAGGTATGCTTAGTTTAGGTTTAATTACATTAGGTTAAGTTAGGTTATATTTGATTAAATTATATTTTGTACAATAAGAGTAAGTATGGTAGAGTTACGTTATATCAAGTTAGGTAAGGAAAGGTTAGGTGTGCTTGAAAGGGAAGGAATGTCACCAAACTGATAGTAAGCAAATAGATCTGTGAACGGAAATTCCTCAAACTCCTAAGAGCACATACAAAGAGAGAGAAGGACGAAAGATATAGTGATAGGTTGTAATGGCCAAGGTCTATAATGGATTAAGTTAGGTTAGGATATGTTAAATTAGGTCAAGGTAGGTTAGGGTAGGTCAAACTTAGGATATGGTTAGGGTAGGTTAAGGTAAGGTTTTGTATGCTTCATTAAATACAATAAGGATTAAAGTTAGCTACACTAGGTATATCAGGGAAATGCTATAATGCTAGAAAATTACATAACAGCGAAAATACCCAAAAATACCCATTTATAGCAGACACAAACCAAGACGAAATCTCAGGGAACTGCTATAATGCTAGGAAAGAGACATAGCACCGAAAATACCCAAGAATAATACCCAGTTATAGTACACATAAACAGAGAAGAACAACAGATGTAGTGATAGGTTGTAATAACTAGCCTCACAAGGACAACGGTTGTTATTGTGGTGATGGTCGTGATAAGGTTGATTGTTGAAATACGCCAAAGGGATTAGATGTGGATAGGTTAAGTTAGTCTAAGTTGGAATAGGCTAGATTAGGTCAGGGTAGTAACGTTAGACTTAGGATATGGTTAGGGTAGGTTACGGTAGGGTATTGTTTGCTTGATTAAATACAATAAGGATTAAAGTTAACTTAACTAATGTATATAAGTCAGAGAAGTGCTAAAATGCTAGGAGAAAGACATAACACCGAAAATTCCCAAGAATACCCACATATAGCATACATAAACCAAGACGAAGTCTCAGGAAACTGCTAAAATGCTAGGAGAGAGACATAGCACCGAAAATACCCATTTATAGTACACATAAACAGAGAAATACATCAGATGTAGTGATAGGTTGTAATAACTAGCCTCACCAGATACAATGTTGGTTATTATGGTGATGGTCGTCATAGTGGTGATTCTTGAAATACACATTTCGAATTAGGTTTGGATTGGTTAGCATTAGTTAGGTTAGATTTGGTTGGATTGTCAAGTAAATGTATAGTAGCTTTGAATATTTAATACAAGGTGAGGTTTGTGTACTTCAATGTCAGTGTGTGCAAAGTTTGAGAATACCCGTATGTTAGAATGCTACAGAAGTGACATAGAAGCGAAAATATTGTAGAAACCCCCTAAGAATATCCACAAACAAGAACAACAGATGTAGTGATAGGTTGTAATAGCTAGCCTCACCAGAGACAATGTTGGTTATTGTGGTGATGGTCGTGATAGTGTTGATTGTTGCAATACACCATTCCAGTTAGGTTTGGATTGGTTAGCATGGGTTAGGTTAGCTTAACTTGCCAAGTAAGTTTTACAAATAGGTTTGAATATTTTATGGAAGGAAAGATTTGTTTGGTTTGTAGCTTAGACAAAGTTTGAGAATATCTTAAAAGGCTACAGAAGTGACATAGCAGCGAAAATATCCTAGAAGCCCCCTAAGAATACCCACATATATAAACAACAGATGTAGTGATAGGTTGTAATGACAGGACTACCTGGACAATGGTTGTTATTGTGGTGATGGTCGTGATAGTGGTGATTGTTGTAATACACCAAACAGGTTAGACACGACAGTTGGACCGCAAGCCAACATTGCGGTGCTATGTCTCTCTCCTAGCATTTTAGCAGTTCCCTGAACTTCATCTTGGTTTATTTATGCTATAAATTGGTATTCTTGGGTATTTTCGCTGCTATATATACCTAAGATGTTGGATGGTCGAAAATGTGCGATAAAGTCGTTCGACCATCGTTCTACCCTCTCACCTCTTCCCCCCCAATCGAAAATATGTGGTTCATGTAATTTTCAGCATCCGGTTGTTCGTTCACATGTTGTTTCGCTGATACAGGATTTCCTCTGACTATATTAATCAATACCTAATCGAGTGTTAATATGTCCTCGCGTCACTGGAGGCGTGCATAACATTGTAATCGAGTGTTAATATGTCCTTGCGTCACTGGAGGCGTGCATAACATTGTAATCGAGTGTTAATATGTCCTTGCGTCACTGGAGGCGTGCATAACATTGAAATAGTATATTTTTATCAATGTGATTTTGTTTGAGGGGAAATTTTTTATTGAATATCCTAAGAACTTAGGCGACAGAGTTGATCAAACTTGGACAATGTTTTCATTTCTTTTCATTTGTTAAAAAGGTCTTGTATACAGTAGATTAGGTTAGTATTTTTGTTTAAATATCGGTGAAGCCTTACCGACATATTGTTCGATCTACGTTGTATATATAATATTTACCCTTTTGCATAATAACAATCTTAATTAATACTGTTGTATATACAGTATATATATTATGTATATATATATATATATATATATATATATATATATATATATATATATACAGGGTGTCCCACGAGTTTTTCCATAATACCTTTAAAAGGTATGAGCATATAGATAAATAGATAGACCTTTAAAACCTGGAATCATTCTAAACTGCTACTGTATGTTTTGTTTTGCCAAATAAGATAATATGAAGCCTTGTATTGTAATTAGAAGCGCTACACACAAGCTTCTTGGGGTGACCACCAGATGGAGAACGGTCGCTTTGGGGACTAACCAGAATATTTCATAGGACAAACAGAAATATACCAAGATTATGCGTTATATACTATTAGCAGCCATGAGTATGATTTTTGAAGCAGTTTTCGTTTGTTTAATTCGTAGCATATTCGCCCTTTGTAAATATAAAACTAAATTTAATTCGTAGCATATTCGCCCTTTGTAAATATAAAACTAAATTTAATTCGTAGCATATTCGCCCTTTGTAAATATAAAACTAAATTTAATTCGTAGCATATTCGCCCTTTGTAAATATAAAACTAAATTTAATTCGTAGCATATTCGCCCTTTGTAAATATAAAACTAAATTTCTCTAAATGTCTCAAACCTTTGTACAATATATTTTATCAGTTCATTTCCTTTATTCAGAGGTTTACGAAGCAGATAATTCATCCAATGTAAGTGTCTTACAAGTGTTCTATTTTCAGTGATTTTAGCAATAGTTAAACTTACGGACAGTAGTTTATTCCACTGTAAATAATTCTACTATAACATGTGTTTATTATATATACTATATCTATAAGGATTTGGTGCTTAGCAACTTAACATTCCTACTTTACAAGCAATTTTTGGATTCTCATTAATTTATTTTTTCTCCATGTGTAATGATTATAGGGTTATAGTTGATACATACCGGTATATTAATTGTGTGTGCACAAATAGATATGTTACTACCAAAAAAATATAATTTGTGAATGGAGTGTCTATTAAACGAAGCTGGTTACATTGTTGAGTTGCCAAGTAAATTACCACGTGTCCTAGGGTCCTACGACAATGCGACAATTTTCCGACTGGTGGTCACCACAAGAAGCTTGTGCATTGCGCTTCTAATTAGCAGCTACACCTGCTTGAATCTAATGAAATTTGGCACAAATGCAGAAGCTGTCCTGCGTCAAGTTTAAATCTTGGACACAGGAAAACACATAACCTCATGACGTATTTATCATTGCTTGGGTAATAAGATATAACATTCTAAGACCTTTTCATTAAAGCATATGAGTAAAATATTATTCATATTACATGTAAAGTGACCGTCTTTTCTCGCTCCATCATTGAAAGTGTACCCATCCTTAAAACTGTTTGTGCTGATGTTTGGGCTATATTTGACTGTGTTAATAATCTGCCTTAGTGTGTCTTTACTCTCTATTCGTTCAGCTATATCACAAACTCCAGGAAACATTCCTCTGTCACGCATATTTTTTTGTTTTTATTTCTATGTGATTGAGGGAGGCAAAAGGCAGAACTGCCTATAGCGAGTGCCTCCCCCATATTTGAAAGAGTGACAGGCCAAAATCAAGGGACGTTCGAGCCAAAATGCCTGGACACACGGAGTTTGAAGCAATTTAAGTCATAGGAAGAGGGAAAGACTGATTCTGGGAGAGAGTTCCAGAGCTCAGCTGTTGAGTAGAAGAAAGTTTGAGAGTAACGTTTCACTCTTGGGTTGGAGAGTTGCACAGAGTATGGGATTGAGTTGCAAGACGGGTACCACGAGCCCTACGTAAAGGAGGTGGTATACACTGGGAAAGCTCTGATGAACACTGATTATTATAGTAGCGATAGAATAGCGAGATAGATGCAACATTGCGACGGAGAGAGAGAGATTGCAGAGAGTTGGTGAGTGGAAGGGAGTTAATGATACGAAAGGTCTTCCTTTCAACTTTGTCTAGGAGAGTGGTGTGAGAGGACCCTCCCCACACATGTGAACAATACTCAATACAAGGATGCACTATGCCCCTGTACAGAGCAAGAAGCTGTGCAGGGGAAAAGAACCCCCGAAGGCGGTTGAGCACACATAGCTTCTGGGAGGCTGCCTTAGCAAGACTGGTAATATGGTCCTTCCAACTGAGAGCAGGAGGAAAAGAGACACCAAGAATATTGAGAGAAGATGAAGGATTGATTTTTGTATTGTTGAAGAATAAGGGATAGTCCGCTGGGAGTTCCGTATGGGTAGAAAGATGGAGAAATTGGGTTTTGGAAGCATTAAAGGTAACAAGGTTTTTTCTGCCCCAATTGGAGATAGTATTTAGATCAGAATTTAAGAGTTCTATGGCTTCATTAAGAGAATAGGATATAGGACAGAGCCCTGAGGAACACCGGAGTTTATAGGGTGAGGAAGTGAACAATGGCCATCCACAACCGCGGCTATGGAACGGCCGGAAAGGAAATTAGAGACAAAGGCAAAGATGGAGGGATTGAAACCGAAGGAGGGTAGTTTCGAAATTAAAGATTTGTGCCAGATTATATCGAAGGCTTTCGATATGTCTAGTGCAATAGAAAAAGTCTCACCGAAGTCCCGAAAGGAGGATGACCAAGAGTTAGTAAGATATGAAAGAAGATCACCAGTAGAGCGACCCTTAAGGAAGCCATACTGGTGATCTGAGAGCAGATTATGAGAAGAGAAATGCTTAAGAAATTTGGAAGCAAGAATAGTTTCAAAAACTTTAGAAAGACAAGAGATAAGAGCAATTGGGCGATAGTTGGAGGGTTGAGAGCGGTCACCCTTCTTTGGGACAGGTTGAATGTGAGCAAACTTCCAGCATGAAGGGAAGACGTTAGAGGATAGACAGAGACGAAAGAGTTTGCCTAGGCAGGGAGTCAGCACGGAAGCACAGTTTTTAAGAACAACAGGAGGAACTCCGTCCGGACCGTACGCCTTACTAGTATTAACACCTTAAGAGCGGGTGGTGGAGTATATTTGACCGTGCCGCCCAGCAGTTTTTTTTTACCATAAATGGGGTTGTTTCCGTGCTCTTTTTCATGCATAAACAAGAGCCAGAGTGTAATACAAGTATGTATCCCTGAAAGGGCATAAATTGAGCTTTCCAATGACACCCGAACCATCCTTCTACGATCACTGGTTGTCTTGCAACGAACGTGCAACCGAAGGGCAAAATCGCTAAAATACGGTCATTTTGTTACATAATTACGTGTGTAGCGAGTGAGAGAGGGTGGAGTAGAGTGGAGTAAATATCAGTGGGCCCACGACGGTCGTGGTGAGCGGTCATGAGGTAACCTATGCTCCTCCCACCGCTCGGCTCTCTCTCAGAGCCAATATTGCGCCAAAATTGCACACAGACTTAAGTCGGGCCCCGCCACATTGTCCAGCTTTATAGATACGGACTTAAGTCGGGCCCCGATAGACAAGTGTTAAGCCCAGAGAGCGTAGAATGTACATCTTTAGAAGATATTAGGATATTAGGCATAAGTAAGAGAGAGGAGGGTGGAGAGGGAGGAATAGCACCGGAATCATCCAAGGTGGAGTTTCTAGCAAAAGTTTGAGCGAAGAGTTTAGCTTTGTCAGAGGAAGAAGTGATGGTTGTGCCATCAGAGTGGGAAAGGGGAGGGAAAGAAGAGGAAGAGAAATTGTTGGAGAGGTTTTTGGCTAGATGCCAGAAAGCTTGGGAAGAACTAGAGTTGGATAGTTCAGTGCATTTATTATTGATGAAAGAGTGTTTGGCAAGTCGAAGAACAGATTTGGCTTGATTCCGGGCAGAAACATAGGAAGACTGAGAGTCTTGAGTTTTAAGGCGTCGGTACCGTTTGAATGCTTCCTCCTTATTGCGGACAGCAGTAGAACAAGCGTGAGTAAACCAAGATTTTTTAGCATTAGTCTGAGAGAAAGAGAATGGAATGTATGCTTCCATGCCCGATAGGATTACCTCGGTAATGCGTTCAGCACTCTCCGAGGCTCCCCGGCCACGGAAGCAGAAATTATTCCAGGGGAAATCAAAGAAGTACTGCCGGAGAGCCTCCCAGTCGTCAGTGCCAAAGTGCCACAAGCGCTGCCGGCTAGGAGGATCGGGTGGCCGTACTGGAGAGATAGGACAGGTGACAGAGATAAGTTTATGGTCGGAGGAGCCCAAAGGAGAGAAAAGATCGACAGTATAAGAAGAAGGGTTAGAAGTTAGAAACAGGTCAAGAATGTTGGGCCGATCTCCGATGCGATCCGGGACAGGGGTGGGTTACTGAACTAACTGCTCTAGGTCATTTATGATAGAAAAGACGTAGGCTTGTTCACCAGATGGGTCAGTAGTGTGAGAGGAGAGCCATTGGCGGTGGTGAACGTTGAAATCTCCTAAGATGGAGATTTCTGAGAAAGGAGAAATGGATAGAATGTGTTCCACTGTAGAGTTTAGATAGTCAAAGAATTTGGGAAAGTTGGTAGAGTTAGGGGAAAGATAGACAGCACAGAAATATTTAGTAAGAGAATGAATGGAAAGTTTGAGAATTCAGAGGAGTCGAAATCGGGAACACGAGAGCAAGTGAGTTTGTTGTGCACATATTCACAACATCCGCCTTTGGCTTTGAAACTAGGATAGAGAAAGTAGGAGGATTCAGAGAAGGGGCTGCTGGATGTTGCTACAGACACCTGAGTTTCGGTGAGGAAGAGAAGATCAGGTTTCTAGGAGGAAAAATGGTGTTCAACAGAATTCACTGTAAAACACTTTTGAATTTGAACATCTGTTTGGGTACTCCTCTTGTAGGCTACTCGGCAACAAGCAGCACTAACCCTTCGATTGCAGAGCCCATAAATAAATACCATGACCCCATATTCTATGTTATAGTTAGTAAATGGCATTTTCTTGCAGTTTTAGTATCTCAAATGGTCGAAAATAACGAGTCGTGCATGCTTCTCCATACTTTTACGAGTACTGGCGTGAACTGAGTGACAAACTGGAGTGAGCAGCTGACGAATTGGTGCCATATTTAATTACAGTAGAGCAGGTGTAGCTGCTAATTACAATACTACAAGGCTTCATATTATCCAATTTGACAAACAAAAAATACATACATAAAAGTTTAAAGACCGTTTTGTCCACAGAGAATGTGGTTACAGTCTCACGTCCTAAATGGCAGCTTTCCAGGCGGCCCTGTCAAGGGCTGCCTCTGTTGTCAAGTTCTATATTTTGAGATCGGACCGGAGTACCCGAGCCCACGTCATTCTAGGTCCACCCCTACGCGCAGCTCCCCCCATGTTCACAGTCCGGCATTTCTTCACCCAGTTCTGATCATCCATTTTCTCCACATGACCAAACCAACCAAGTCAGCGTGTACGCATCACTTTACTGACACTCTTAATCCCCAAACGCCTTCTCAATTCCTCGCTCGGTACCTTGTCTCTAAGATTAACCCCACACATCCATCTCACCATTTTCTTCATTCCGTTCCAGTCTATTGACATCCTCCGCTTTAACCGGCCACGTCTCCGAGGCATAGGTCATCACGCTCCTAACACATGAGGTATACACCTCCCCTTTAACCCCTTATTGGCGGCGCGCATCATAAGTCGAGTGAAATAAATTTGGACTATGTGGCGGCGCTCGACATAGGTCGTGTGGCACTTTCAGCACGTAATGTTGCTGAGAGAGAGAGACAAGTGGTGGCAGGAGAGTAGCGAGCGTATGACTGCTCCAGACCACCGCGGCGGACCAACTGACATGAATCCCACACTCCTCCACCCTCTCACACTCGCTACATAGTGAAATGTATGGGGAAAGTACCGAATTACATGGTTTTTGCACTCGTGTTTCGCGGTTGTTGCAAGAAAACTAGCCGTCATACAAGGATCGTTGTGGTGTCATTGGAAAGCTCTGTTTATGCCCTTTCAGGGATAGATACTTGTTTTACGCTCTGGGTCTTATTTAGGCATGAAAATGATCACGTAATCAGCCCTATTTTGGGTAAAAACACCCCGCTGGTGGCTGCATATTATATACCGCCTAGGCCGCTCTTAAGGTGTTAAGGGGGGGTGGGAGCCCTCTCATGGTCAGGAGTGACAAAAGCATAAAGCAGCAGTTTAGAATTATTCCAGGTTTCAAAGGTATTATGGCATAACATGATAACAACAGTTTAAAATTCCTCCGTTGTGGCAACAGCACATTGATCGTCCTCCCTCCTCCCTACCCTCCCCTCACCACCTCACTCACTAACCTGATTACCAAACACTGACGCGATAAAACAGATATGGTTATAAAACATTTTCTACTAAGAATTACATAATCTTTCATTACTGGAAGTATTTGACAAAACTCACAGGATACCCTGTATATATATATATATATATATATATATATATATATATATATATATATATATATATATATATATATATAAAATAATCGCGTATGTTGCATAATTCGCTTTGGTATATATTTGTATTTCCCGATGTACTACATGGAAAATAATAAGAGTAAATTTTGCCACTTGAAAATGAGATCGGGTTTATAATTTTGCATGTACGGTGGCGCTAATAAGTAATGTCTCAGCTGTCATTACGTTTGGATCGCTCTGTGCTGTATTAATGTCTGTCAGATGTTGAATAGGGTGGGGAAGTGTAGGAACATGTCTGTATATCTCACTCGAATGAAGAAATCGTGTTTAGATATTGCTGATACCAATTATTTATCAAAATAGACTTGGTGACGAGACATCACCTATTAGACCGAATGTTCTAAACAACATTTACCTCGTTTCTACAATGGTCTTTCCTAAGCAGGGTAACATAGTCATCGTTGCCAAAACAGACATATTAGAAATGGAAATGTACTGAAGGAGATAAGAAAAAGCTGAGACTGTTCTGAAAGTGTAAATGTAATGACGTCGCCGGTACAGTCAGGGTTAAGGGAAGATATCCCCTTGTGGGGTTTTTTTCTTGACCAGTTTCTCCCTCATGTTTTAGCCTCATTGCTTTTGAGATTTTAAGACGTTCTCATCATTCGTTTGACGATTTTAAGAACTTTGGCCCCATTTCAGTCAATTTTAGGACGTTTTGTGCTATATAGGTGTCAATTTATTTTCCTGGCGAGCGATAAAGACTGCAATTTAAGAGAAACCGGCCTTGGGCCGGGACATTTTTCTACTGAAAAATGTAGACATTTATCTTTAAAAGGGGCCAAGGGTGTGTAATTTTAAGTTTGATGGAGGTCTAGAGAACAAACTAAAAACCTCCCGTTAATATAATTCCCAGGTTTACAGAGGCAGGGCTTGACAGATGGCAGGACGGAGACAGAACACTTCACAAACCACATACTGCTTCCTCTGCCAGACAACCCTTTCAGTCTTATGGCAAACTGGCCTTATATGCTGGCTGTTAGTAGACAATTGTCTTTAGTTTAGTCAGGGTATATATGGATTCCTCAGAGTTTATTGAGTTGAAATTTGTCTCCCATGATCCCCAGAGTTCCTTCCTAAACATATTAAAATTGTCTAATGATAGCCAGTAAAGGGAGAATTTCGCGATGTTATCGATGTTATCGAAAGGTTTAAACCACACACTGCTTCCTGCATGAGTTGAGAAGAGAGGGAGTTGAAATGAATCTCACTGTTATTATTTTAGGCTCCATTTGTTTTCCTTTCTTACTGCAACAATTGTCATACACCACACTTATTATTATTGAAGACGTGATTGATGGTTATCCTGTAGCGTTTTCTGTGTTTTTGTTTTTCACTTTCTTTTTTTGTTCATCTCATTTTTGCATTTTTTATTTTACGATGTCTTGTGAAATCTTATTACCACTTAACCCTTTGAGGATGAAGAGTTTATTATAGCTATTATTAAACGATTTTATACAGTTTATGAAGGAATTGTGGGAGTCAGAAAGGTGATTGAGATGGCTTTTACCCCTCTGACTGCTAGAAGTTAGTTAGTTAAAATAGGCCTTCAGAGGCTATCAACCTTTATGGATTATTAAGCCAGCACAATTTAAGTCAAGAATGGCGTCAGGATTGGAGACCCTTTTCGAGAACTCCAGTCCCTTCGAAGGGAAGAAGACCACCCCTAGCTGATTAAAATCGCCTTATGATAGCCAGAATAAATGATCAAGATCGTCATAATCCTCAAGGGGATAATAAATATTGATGAAGCTGTATATTAAAGATTAGAAGAACGTAACATCAAATGTCGACACATATTTAATTCTCAAAGGCGTTAGTATTAGTCCTGCCTTAAGAAAACATGAATCAATTTTCAGAAAAATACGAAGATTGTACTAATTGAGTGTTGGCAAGACCCAACTATATAAACCACTCAATAAAAGAGACTATACAACAAAGCAGGTATCACACGAGTGCATATTCCGGCAATTTTCGTATACCAAGGTTCTCTCTCGTGCTATTCTGAGGCTCTTTCGAATTGGAATCGAGAACTACATCAAAGGTAGATTATTTAAGGGGGTAGTCATTGTTTTTTGGACTATGTATTCATATTTTTATACAAAAACAAAAATCCTCGCTAGACCTACATTAAATTTTAAAAAGCTCCCTCATTTGTACATTTTTCGGTAGAAAAATGTCCCTGCCGAAGGCCGGTTCCTTCTAAAATTACAGGCTAGCTATCGCCCGCCAGGAAAACATCGACATCTAAATGGCACGAAAGGTCTGAATATTGGCAAGGGAACAGGGCGAAAATTCTCAAAATCGCCAAACTAGTGGAACGAACGTATTACAATCTCAAAAGTAATATGCTAAACATGAGGGAGAAGGGGGGATCCAGGTAAACATGAGGGAGAAGGGGGGATCCAGGTAAAGCGAGTACCACCCCCTTCAATTGTTTAATGCTTATGAAACTCAAAATTTGAAATCTGCCAGCCAACCGCTGTCTTAAGGGGAGATTTCCACTTGAGGGATTTTTTTCTTTACCCCTTTCTCCTTCATGTTTAGCCCCATTGCTTATGAGATTTTAAGACGTTCGCCCCATTTGTTTGGCGATTTTAAGAACTTTCACTCCATTTATGTCACTTTTAAGACCTTTCGTCCCATTTAGGTGTCAATTTTTTCCTGGCGAGCGATAGCGAGCCTGTAATTTAAGAGGAATCGGCCTTGGGCCGGGACATTTTTCTATCGAAAAATTTACAAATTTATCTTGAAAGGGGGTCATGGGGGTGTAATTTCAAGCTTGATGGAAGTCTAGGAAACACACTAAAAACCTCCCCTTAAAGGGGGAGGTAGCTGTTTTGTCTTCTTCATATTTAGTTTCATTAGCTTCGACATTTAAAGACGTTCGTTACATTAGTTTGGCGATTTTAAGACCTTTCGCCCCATTAATGTGTCAATATTAACACATTTCATGCCATTTAGGTGTTAATCTTTCAAGGCGAGCGATAGCGAGTCTGTAATTCTAGGAGGGACAGCAGGACTTTTTTCTACCAAAAAATTTACACATTTATTTTGAAGGGGGATAAAAGGAGTGTTTTTTTTTAAGCCTGATGGAGGTCTAGCGATGGAACTATAAAATAAATAAATAAATGAATAAATAGGCCAAAAAGTAAACACTACCCCATAAATAATTCATTCGAGCGTTCAGTAGCCTCCGTCAATTTGACGCAGGTAAGTATTATCCAGGGCCCATAATTATCATGGTATATAGACAGTACAAATGTATCTTGAAAGGGGCTCTGGTGGGTGTTTTTATTATCTTGATGTAGGCCTAGCGAGGATTACAAAAAAATAATAAGAATATGAATACATAGGCCAAAAAGCTATCACTACCCCCTTAAATAATCTAGCTATGTATATCTTGATAATTATATCCCATACAGAACCAGGGACGTCCTTTTCATCATATTCTGGCAAAAACATATAATATTTTATTCAGCTTAGGAAGATCCTCTAGCAATTTATATAAGGCTTCAAAGTATCTCAGCCAACTCTATTAACTACCTCAGATCCTTCCCGAGCTGCATAAAATCGTCTATATAGGTAGAATAGAATATAACACACGTCGCCGGTACTCGAAGGGATATATTATAGACCTTTGTATTTCCAACATATTATGGGTTTACCCCGAGAATGGTCATAAACCTTCCTGTAAATCCCTTTGTATGGTAAATAAACAGATACACACACAAACAAACACACGAAAGGAATATACATGCAAATACACAACACACTGGGAAAACGTAAACACGCACGCAAAGCACAGATAAACCCCCGCAAACAGACACACACAACAGATATACACATACAAACAAACAACACACTGGGAAGACATAAAACAAAACAAAACAGACACACACACAAACAAACACACAACAAACACACACTACAGAGCCATTCACACACACACACACTCACAGCCAACAGAGCCATACCCACACAAACAAACACATACCAGGAAAGACCTAAACAAACACACAGCACACAGATAAACACACAACAGACAGATACACATAAACAAAAACATAAATATACACATTCAAGCAAACAACACACTGGGAAGACATAAGCAAAGGGCCTAATACCCTATTTATTTCACTTAGAGGAGTTAAGTGCCGCCACTATCACCACCACAACTACTACCACGAATATTACAACCACTACCACTACAACTACCACTACAATCACATCCACCACAACAACTACCACGAATATCACAACTACCACAGCTACCATAATCAATACCACTACAACTACCACCACAACAACTACATCACTAGCACCATAGCTGCCACCACCACAACCACCACAGCTACTACCACAACTACAACTACTACCACAACCACTACATAAATTACAATTACAACACTTAAGGGGGGTCAGCTGTTTTTTTTAATTTTTCTCCCATTTTCTCTCTTTCTCTGACTTGTATCCATTCGGCCCCATTCAGCCAACTGTTTTAAGATGTTTATCCCCATCCAGGTGTCGATTTCTTCCTGGCGAGCGATAGCGAGCCAGCATTGCATGGAGAAATCCGGCTTCGCCGGAGACATTTTTCTATCGAAAAATTTACAGATTTAGCTTGCTGTCAAAACAAAAATATATATATGCTGGTTCGCTACCGCTCGCCTGGAAAATATTGACACCTGTATGGGGGTAAACGTCTTAAAACAGTAGGCTGAATGGGGCCGATTGGATACAAGCCAAAGAGAGAGGGAGAGAAAGAGAAAACAAGCGAGGTATGGGCCCCCTTAAGGGGAGGTATCTAGTTTGTTCCCTAGACCTCCATCAAGCTTAAAATTACACCCCCTTGAGTCCCTTTTAAGATAAATTTGTACATTTTTCGGTAGAAAAATGTCCCGGCCGAAGGCCGGTTCCTCTTAAATTACAGGCTCGCTATCGCTCGCCAGGATAAAATCGACACCTAAATGGCACGAAAGGTCTTAATATGGGGTGAAAGTTCTTAAAATCGCTAAACTAATGGGGCAAACGTTTTATAATATCAAAAGCAATGGGGCTAAACATGAGGGAGAAAGGGGTCAAGAAAAAAATCCCTCAAGTGGAGATCTCCCCTTAATAATCACAATTACAACTCCTATCTTAGTCACTTGTATTATACCGCCACGGCCTTCTATATAGTACATACCGGCCGGAAATCTTCAACCTTATCCTCTGTAACTCAAAAAGGGCTAGAGCAAATGGGATGTAAATTTCCACACCTATTCCCTGGCTGACCCTTCCCAAATGGTAGATATATTAGCTTGATTACTCTTATTGTGTGTGAGTTATAGAGGTAAATGTGCAAGAGTTTTGGCCTACTTTTTGGAACAGTGTATAGCACAATTACAACTGTTACCATAACCACAGGTAGGCCTAGTACCATGATCACGACTACTACCAGTCACAGTAAAACAATTAGGGTGGTATTTTAAGGGAGCCCACCTCGCATTTTTTCTCTTTCTCTCCCTCTCTCTTTGGCTTGTATCCATTCGGCCCCATTCACCCTACTGTTTTAAGACGTTTACCCCCATCCAGGTGTCAATATTTTCCTGGCGAGCGGTAGCGAGTCAGCATATATATATATATATTTGTTTTGACAGCAAGCTAAATTTGTACATTTTTCGATACAAACATGTCTCCGGCAAAGCCGGATTTCTTCGTGTATTGCTGGCTTGCTCTCGCTCGCCAGGAAGAAATCAACACCTGAATGGGGATAAACTTCTTAAAACAGTTGGCTGAATGGGCCGAATGGATACAAGCCAGGGAAAGAGAGAAAAGGAGAGCAAGATAAACAAAAAGCCGGTGAACCCCCTTAAAAAAAATATTTCTCTTCGCAGCCAAGATAGGCTTCATCAAGTTTTGTTACTGAATAGGGTAAGCTAGATTAGGTCAATTATGACAGGTTTTATTAAGGTATTTTAACGTAGGTTTCATATGAACGTAAAAATAATGGAAATCTGCACGTAAATAGAAATTCCCCTACACTACAACCTATATCCCCTACACTTCATCTATCATATAGCTACCTAAGAATATCTCTCACTACAACCTATATCTCCTACACTTCATCTATCATATAGCTACCTAAGAATATCTCTCACTACAACCTATATCTCCTACACTTCATCTATCATATAGCTACCTAAGAATATCTCTCCCTACAACCTATATCTCCTACACTTCATCTATCATATAGCTACCTAAGAATATCTCTCACTACAACCTATATCTCCTACACTTCATCTATCATATTGCTACCTAAGAATATCTCTCACTACAACCTATATCTCCTACACTTCATCTATCATATAGCTACCTAAGAATATCTCTCACTACAACCTATATCTCCTACACTTCATCTATCATATTGCTACCTAAGAATATCTCTCACTACAACCTATATCTCCTACACTTCATCTATCATATAGCTACCTAAGAATATCTCTCACTACAACCTATATCTCCTACACTTCATCTATCATATAGCTACCTAAGAATATCTCTCACTACAACCTATATCTCCTACACTTCATCTATCATATAGCTACCTAAGAATATCTCTCACTACAACCTATATCTCCTACACTTCATCTATCATATTGCTACCTAAGAATATCTCTCACTACAACCTATATCTCCTACACTTCATCTATCATATAGCTACCTAAGAATATCTCTCACTACAACCTATATCTCCTACACTTCATCTATCATATAGCTACCTAAGAATATCTCTCACTACAACCTATATCTCCTACACTTCATCTATCATATAGCTACCTAAGAATATCTCTCACTACAACCTATATCTCCTACACTTCATCTATCATATAGCTACCTAAGAATATCTCTCACTACAACCTATATCTCCTACACTTCATCTATCATATAGCTACCTAAGAATATCTCTCACTACAACCTATATCCCCTACACTTCATCTATCATATAGCTACCTAAGAATATCTCTCACTACAACCTATATCTCCTACACTTCATCTATCATATACCTACCTAAGAATATCTCTCACTACAACCTATATCTCCTACACTTCATCTATCATATACCTACCTAAGAATATCTCTCACTACAACCTATATCTCCTACACTTCATCTATCATATAGCTACCTAAGAATATCTCTCACTACAACCTATATCTCCTACACTTCATCTATCATATAGCTACCTAAGAATATCTCTCACTACAACCTATATCTCCTACACTTCATCTATCATATACCTACCTAAGAATATCTCTCACTACAACCTATATCTCCTACACTTCATCTATCATATAGCTACCTAAGAATATCTCTCGCTACAACCTATATCTCCTACACTTCATCTATCATATAGCTACCTAAGAATATCTCTCACTACAACCTATATCTCCTACACTTCATCTATCATATTGCTACCTAAGAATATCTCTCACTACAACCTATATCTCCTACACTTCATCTATCATATAGCTACCTAAGAATATATCTCACTACAACCTATATCCCCTACACTTCATCTATCATATTGCTACCTAAGAATATCTCTCACTACAACCTATATCTCCTACACTTCATCTATCATATTGCTACCTAAGTATATCTCTCACTACAACCTATATCTCCTACACTTCATCTATCATATAGCTACCTAAGAATATATCTCACTACAACCTATATCTCCTACACTTCATCTATCATATTGCTACATAAGAATATCTCTCACTACAACCTATATCCCCTACACTTCATCTATCTTATAGCTACCTAAGAATATCTCTCACTACAACCTATATCTCCTACACTTCATCTATCATATAGCTACCTAGGAATGTATCTCACTACAACCTATATCTCCTACACTTCATCTATCATATAGCTACCTAAGAATATCTCTCACTACAACCTATATCTCCTACACTTCATCTATCTTATAGCTACCTAAGAATATCTCTCACTACAACCTATATCTCCTACACTTCATCTATCATATTGCTACCTAAGAATATCTCTCACTACAACCTATATCTCCTACTCTTCATCTATCATATAGCTACCTAAGAATATCTCTCGCTACAACCTATATCTCCTACACTTCATCTATCATATAGCTACCTAAGAATATCTCTCACTACAACCTATATCTCCTACACTTCATCTATCATATAGCTACCTAAGAATATCTCTCACTACAACCTATATCTCCTACACTTCATCTATCATATAGCTACCTAAGAATATCTCTGTCTCTAACCTATATCTCCTACACTTCATCTATCATATAGCTACCTAAGAATATATCTCGCTACAACCTATATCTCCTACACTTCATCTATCATATAGTAACCTAAGAATATCTCTCACTACATCCTATATCTCCTACACTTCATCTATCATATAGCTTCCTAAGAATATATCTCGCTACAACCTATATCCCCTACACTTCATCTATCATATTGCTACCTAAGAATATCTCTCACTACAACCTATATCCCCTACACTTCATCTATCATATAGCTACCTAAGAATATCTCTCACTACAACCTATATCCCCTACACTTCATCTATCATATTGCTACCTAAGAATATCTCTCACTACAACCTATATCCCCTACACTTCATCTATCATATTGCTACCTAAGAATATCTCTCACTACAACCTATATCTCCTACACTTCATCTATCATATAGCTACCTAAGAATATCTCTCACTACAACCTATATCTCCTACACTTCATCTATCATATTGCTACCTAAGAATATCTCTCGCTACAACCTATATCTCCTACACTTCATCTATCATATTGCTACCTAAGAATATCTCTCGCTACAACCTATATCCCCTACACTTCATATATCATATTGCTACCTAAGAATATCTCTCACTACAACCTATATCTCCTACACTTCATCTATCATATTGCTACCTAAGAATATCTCTCACTACAACCTATATCTCCTACACTTCATCTATCATATAGCTACCTAAGAATATATCTCACTACAACCTATATCTCCTACACTTCATATATCATATTGCTACCTAAGAATATCTCTCGCTACAACCTATATCTCCTACACTTCATCTATCATATTGCTACCTAAGAATATCTCTCGCTACAACCTATATCCCCTACACTTCATTATCTTATAGTAACGTCAGATTGTGTAATAGAATGCAATGTTTGTGTGTTTTGTTGCTATAAATTAGCATACATTCAGTTAGGTTTACTTTGGATATATTGGGTAGGGTTCAGATCAGTTACTTTAGATTAGGTTTAGTCATGATAGGTCAGGTTAATTTACGTTGTCAAATTCAGCTCAGGTTAGATTATGTTAAGATAAAGTAATCTAATTTAAAAAGGCTTAGGCTCGGTCACAATTGGTTATATAAATTAAGTTAAATATATTTAGTTCAGTTAGTTTAGCAAGGATTAAGGTCATTTATGAAAGGATAGACCCAGTTAATGGGGGTGACCTGCTTTTGTTCATCCTTTTCTCTCTTTCTTTCATTTTCTTTCTTCCTCTGGCTTGTATCCATTCGGCCACATTCAGTCTACTGTTTTAAGACGTTTATTCCTATCCAAGTGTCGATTTCTTCCTGGCGAGCGATAGCGAACCAGCATTGTATGGAGAAATCCGGCTTCGCCAGAAATTTTTCTATCGATTTTTTTTAAAATTTAACCTGTTGTCAAAAACATTTTGAAAATATGCTGGCTCGCTAACGCTCGCCAGGAAAAAATCGACACCTGGATGTGGCTAAACGTGTTAAAACATTAAGCTGAATGGGGCCGAATGAATACAACCCAGAGAGAGAGGGAGAGAGACAAAACAAAAAACGAGGTGAAAAAAACTTAAGCGAGATATTGGTTGTCAGATTAAACTAGGTTCAGGTAGGAAATGTTTGGTTCGGTAAAGTTAAATACATGTAATGCCCAGTAAAGCTAAAGCAGTTTCAGTTTAAGCAAATCAAATTTAATTAGGTTAGATAAGATTAAGTTAGGTTATACGAAATCCAGTTAGTTAATAATATATATTTAGGTTAGATATGGTTAAGTTAGGTTAGATAAGATCCAGTAAGGTTAGATAAGGCTCGGGTGGGATGTAATAGGGAAATTTAAGATATGGTTTGCTTAGGACATAATTATTGCAGTCCAGTTAAATTGTGTTAAAAACAAATAAAAACATATTAGGAATAAAGAGTTTTGCTATCAATGGACCACGTTTTGCGATATAAATTTATCCGAAGGGAACAATACAAAAATAACACTTAAAAGACACAATGCTTATCTTTACCTTTGTTGGTATCACAAAACTGGAAATCAATTATCACTGTATCGAATTACACGTGTGATAGGTAGTTGTTAGATTCATAAATAGCTATAGTCTTTCAAATGTATTAAGAGCCCTCACTGCCTATGGATTGATAACACTGGTCTGCCCTGCCCCAAGACTTATCAGGTGTAATTTGATAGCACAGAAGAATGAGAGACCGAAAATGGTTTGTCATATTATCACGTGTAATTCAATACAATAATAAGTGATTTCCAGCTTTGTGATACCAGCAATCGTAAAGATAAACATTGTCTCTTTTAAGTTGTTCGTTCAATTTTTCCAGAAGTATTTATATAATTTAATTTAATCACATTTATTATATTTGTATGTGCCTTGTATGTATACAACTATATATACCGTATATATATATATATATATATATATATATATATATATATATATATATATATCCTGTATCATCATTTACATTTATGTAACCCTGTACCACCATGAATTTTGCTCATCTCCTTCATCTACTTCCTGCCACCCAGCGAAAACTCATCAGAGACCTGGAAACTTTGAATAATAAAATATATATATATATATATATATATATATATATATATATATATATATATGGATATATTAATCGCTATGAATATAAATATGAATATATATTAGACCAATAGGTAAAGGGTAGGGTGGTGCAGACAAACAATCCTACCCGACACCAGACCAGTCCACACACACACACACACACACAGATAATATACACACATATATATATATATATATACGCGCCCACCTTTAATAATATATGCATAAGTGTGTGTGCGTGTGTGTATTAGAATATAATTATGTATGTATTTGCTTGAGTTTGTTTATGTATATGTGTATATATGTATCTATGTATGTGCAGTATATGTGTATGTATGTGTGCGTATATGTGTATGTATGTATGCGTTATTTATGTATATATATATGTGTATAGTGTATACTGTTTGTGGTTCGAGCCCGGCTGAGAGTATCAGGTAGGATAAGAGAAGAGCATATATGCATGTAATGTGCATATATTTATGTATATGTATGTCTGTGTGTACGTGCTGTCAATGGTTCGAGCCCGGTTGAGAATATAAGGTATATAATATATATATGTACTGTACGTGTATTTATATTTATATGGTCATATGCACATATGTATGTAAATATACGTACATATGAGCGAGAACATATTGCTCACTAGCGCAACTTCTGATTATAAATCTATGCATAAGCATTATCTATTATTAAGTGTTCGCGTATCTTCATCCATGTATTTCCACCCTTAACAATAGAACGCCCAGCTCTTCCATATTTCGCCTTCTGTCTCACACACACACACACACACACACACACACACGTACGCCCACACACACCTGCACTACCGAGGATTAACCTCCCATTGTAGTACCCGCACCCTCTTTACCTCACTTACCAAAACAGTTTCTGTATGTATGTATGTCTGTGTGCATACGTGAGCGTTTGTGTATACGGACATGTGCACACTTACTGCATGTTCTTATGTTCCTATATATGTATGTATATGTATGTGCGCACGTACGTGTATATACGTATGTTCTGTATATGAGTAAGTTAATAAATGTGTAAATGTACTGTATATCACTTACTCTCATGGTTATTTTATGATAATTTGTATTCTGCACATGCATCATTATTGTATTTATTTATTTTGTTTGTAAACTAAGCTTACCATCCTCATATCTGTACATCTCATGTTCATCCACTAAATTGTAAAATGTGTATTTTCAGCTCATGAGGCTGCCATTCTTTAATAAACCGTTTATTATTATTATTATTATTATTATAACACTTTCTCCCATATACCTCTTCCCTCATGTATGTCACTATTTACCATTGTACTCACCCTTCCTTATCACACGGAGAGAAGTCGGTGTCAAGCCAGTGTCACACGAGCTCTTTTTCCGGCAAATTTTCGATGAGTATTTTTTTGTTCGTAATATTTTGATGCTAAATCTCATTGGAATCGGAAACTAGACTGAAGGTAGGTTATGTAAGGTGTCTGAATTCTGATATAACGGAGATTTAAGCTGCCAGACTAATATCGCTCGTTCGTGTGACACCGCCTTCACACAATCATGTTTTCCGTCAATTTGTAGGGGCAATTGTAATCTGTCAGCTTTTATATGTAAGTCTTCTAATAATTTCGCTACCTTCTACCTTCAGTATAGTTTCTGAGGCCAGTGCGAAAGACCCTGAAAATAGTAAGTGAACAATCTTGCTCATAGAAATGTGCCGGAAAATGCACTCGAGTGATCCATTATTTTCAATTTTCCATCAGTAATTTTTTCTCCCAACATTCCGGATCATTTTATAAATTGGTATGTTCGACTATATTGAAACCTTTTTGTCTGGTAATATTTCGCGTCTGCTTGCGAAAATAATGACTAGAGTATAGTTAACTGAATATAATACAGGGTTATAAATTAGGAGCTGCGAGAAGAATTGCCAAGAAAAGTGATCGTGTGACTTTCCATTCACACGGTCTCTTTACCTTGCAATTATTGTGTGGCAACCTTGATCTATCAGCTTCTGGATAGCGTTTATGAACATTCAGTAACCTAAAGCAATCTACCGTCAGTCCAGTTCCCAATACCACCACCAAAGAATCTAAGAATATTGCCCGGATACAGTTGCCGATAAATAGTTGCCATATAAATCGTGGGTGTGACTCCTGGTCTCGCTGACCATATTATCTCCCTGCTTGGTGTTCCACGCTGTAACAGATAATAATTATGACAGAGATTTACTGTACTTGGTCCGAGGGGCGTCACTTTGGAACTCCACACTTTCACTCCACTAGTTTGGAAATGTTGAGATATTTCACCCCATTTATGTATAATAAGACGCTTCACCCCATTCAGGTGTTTATTTTTTATGGGCAAGCGATAGCGAGCCGGATACGTAGAAGAAATCGGCCTTTGGCCGGGACGTTCTTATTTCTTCTTATTTGTTTATCGAAGAATGTACAAAGATGGTTTGAAGGGGTGTCTGGGTGGACATTGTTTAATCTGAAGGAAGTTTGCGAAGGCGTTTTCATTAGCCTAGGCCGGGGATAAGCTAAAACACATTGCTTTGAAAATGGCCAAAGCAAGCAAAACCTACAATAATAGTTAACCCAAATATCATATCATACTAACCCTAAAGACGTCGGACCAGATAGTGTTAAGACAGTGAACATTGGCCGAGAGAAAAACATTGATCTATAGAAAATAGGTCGCAAGGGGAGGTTTGGTTCTTTTGGACCCCCTTCTCCCTCATGTTTAGCCCCATTACCTTGGCGATTTTAAGACCTTTTTGTGCCATTTAGGTGTCTATTTTTGTTTTTCCTGACGAGCGATAGCGAGCCTGTAATGTAGCAGGAATGTAGCAGTTCATCTTGAACAGGGATCAAATTGTGGATATTTCTTAAAGCTTGCTGGAGGTCTTGGGAGGGTATACAAAGAAAATATGAAATAGATGAATAAATGAACACATAATTTATTTACAAATCTTCCCTTAAGGGGGGTGACCTGTTTTTTTATTTGTTCTCCTTTTCTCTCTTACTCTGGCTTGTATCCATTCGGCCCCATTCAACCAATTATATTAAGACGTTTATCCCCATCTAGGTGTCGATTTCTTCTTGGCGAGCGATAGCGAGCCAGCATTATATGAAGAAATCCGGCTTCGCCGGAGAAATTTTTCTATCGAAAAATGTACAAATTTAGCCTGCTATCAAACAAAAATAAAAAATATGCTGGCTCGCTACCGCTCACCAGTAAAAAATTGACACATGGATGGGGATAAACGTCTTAAAACAGTAGGCTGAATGAGGCCAAATGGATACAAGCCAGAAATAGATAGAACAGGACAGAACAAAAATAGGTCACCCCCCTTAAGGGAACATTTCAAATTATTATGTCGTCAGTTCAGATTACTTAAATAATTGCCTAGTTATCACTGATGACGATTTTACATGAGAAACAGTTATACATGTTGCGCATCTTCCCACTAAGTCCTGTAATGATATTGTTATTATTATCTTACTTAACCCTTTCAAGATCCAATTACGCATTTCTATTCTGCATGCTGGCTATTATTAGGCGATTATATTCAGAATAGGAAGGGTATATGGGAGTCAGGGGGTTAATGAAGGTTGTCTTTACCCTTATAATTCCCACAGAACCTTCCTAAATTGTATAAAATCGTCTAATGATAGCCAGAATGAACTGTCAAAATGCGTTACAATCTTTATAGGGTTAAGCATATCGTAACCCGTGTACGGTTAAGTTTGTATTAAGTTTGGCTCGTTCTGTGCTGTATTAATGTCTGTTAGATGTTGAATAGGTTGGGTAAGTGTAGGAACATGTTGGTATATCTCACTCCAAAAAGAAGAAATCATGTGTAAATATTGCTGATACCAATTATGGATCAAAACATAATGGGTGCCGAGCCATGACTTATTAGCGCGACTGTACCTTATCATTATCAATTTATTTATTTGATGACAACTAAGACTTGTAACCTCTTCAGTATAATGACGCATATTGACAGTAGATGTTGGCTATCATTAGACGATTTTACGCAGTTTAGGAAGGGCCTCTAGGAACCTAAGGGGTTAAAACCAAATCAATTAGGCCTTTGACTCCCACAGATTATTCCGAAGCTTAATAAGATCCTCTAATGATAAGCTTTTAAACTGCGTCATAATCCTCAATGCTTTAATATGCTGTAGCGTACAGTATGTATTTGCTCTTGTATGTATTTCTATGTATGAATGAGACAAAAGGCAAAGCTGACTGTAACAAGTGTCCCCCAGAATTAAAAGAATGATTCAGAGCCAAATTCAAGATACATATAGAGTCAAAATGTCTGGATACACGGAGCTTGAAGCAGTTCAAGTCACAGGATGAGGGAAAGATAGATTGAGGGAGATAGTTTGTATGTCGAAATTAGTTGGTAAATGACATTAATTTATCATTAATACAAACTAAGCCAATATTATTCAGATGCTCTATTATTTACCAGTGCCATTCACACAGTAAGTTATTATTTGACGGTATTTATTTACACATTTATTTATTCATATGTTTTGGATTGGAGCTCAGTTTTCAGAAAATCTGTTTGCCTCCAATTAAGCTGATATTTATTGTACACTTATTTTGAACACGACTGGTAATGGTTGCATTTAATGGGTCTGGAGTAAATTGATATTGAGGTAGTTGATACCATTATCTGCAAGCACCTCGTTCACTCTAATTTATTGGCCTATTTGACTAGCTCTAGCTCTCGCTCTCTCTCGTTCTCTCTCTCTCTCGTTGGATAAACGGGGTTAGCCCGCCATTTAGGGAGTAGCGTCCCTACGTATCCGAGCCACATCTACTCCGACTATTCCTATAGGTCTAGTTATAAGACTTCTTCCCTATTCTTTACGCATACACGCAATTAACTTAATATTAAGGACCCTACTGCTACCTCATGCGTGGGAAGAGAGGCCTTGGACGCCTCTACAAACAACACCATTTAACGTTTACAGGTTGTGAGGGACGGATTTGGAGGAATTCCAGGCGGTGGGCACCGATAAATGTGTGGATGCAGCGCCCCGTTAACTGGCTATAAGCCCACTCCTAACGTGTAATGCTTGACCAGTCCCTGTAACCGTTCTATGGTGCATCTGGCTGGATTGCTCTTAGGTGAGATAGCTTTACTGCCATGTTGGTTGCCAGGCCAACTAAAATACCTGGGTTTGTCTACTGGAATAAGTGTGATATCCCTTGATCACTTAATTTTAGAGTCTGGCCGTTTGAAGGTGGTTAGTAGTACTTAGTAAGGATTCAGGATATCGCTGTCACTCCTTTCAGAAAATCAGTGTCTTTAGGACACAGGTGCTGCTCAGTTGGGAGCTGCGGCACGTTGGAACTGCCTGACCTCGGGGAGACCTTTGGTTTAGCGTGGCAGACATAACGAAGTCAGAATCTAGAACAGAACGAACACCATTGACGAATAGGCGGATACGGATGATGACGGAGTATAATTCACCACCAACCTGCTTTTTTTATAGCATTGTATTGGTATTTAGTTTTTCTTGAAGTTAGATGCCTTTACAAACTATTTGAATTGTTAGAAGAAATTAATAACATTTCAGTTACTGGTACTTCAAAACTTAAAGCAACTTGCACTAATTGCAAGAAGCTGAAATGGTGTATTGACTTCAAAGAAGGTGCATATGCCAGCATCCACCATGATAGTCTTTGTCTCTTTTGTGAGATAGAAGTAAATCTCATGAAGGAGGTAGAAGGGATTAAAGAAAAATTAAAACAAACATAAATGAAGAATACAATCCTGAAGAATGAAGTTTCTGAAGGAAGAAAATAAATATAAGAGTTGAAAAAAGGAAATATAGATAAATAGAAATTAAACTAAAGTAAGAGTGGCAGCTGTTCCTTCAAACACCAGTAGTACAAGTCATGCAAGTGGGAATAAGAAAAATAAGACTGCAGTGCCAGTCAAGGAGGCAACAACTGAAGCAGCAACTACGGAAGAGGCTGTGATTCCTGCTACAGCTAGTGCTAGTAACCTCGCTATGCTTGGAGAGAGGTCACACACAAAAAGAAGAAAAGGGGCAGACAGGAATATGAGGTTAACACCACAAATAGATCCAGCACTATAGACAGTGCCAAAAGTCAGTATGACGTCCCTAAGTCTTCACAGCAAAGAGGGAAAAAGGATAGTCAAATGCAAAGTGGGCAGCGAAATGCTAAGCCTACTATGCATCATTCAAACAAGAAAGGGACCAAACTTATCATGTCAAGCAGGTTTGGTCGTGTTAGTGAGAAAAATACAAAAACAGTATTGATTGGAGATTCCCAGGTCAAAGGACAAGGGTCTCACTTTGTTAAGTTTCGCCGATATGTGAGAAAAGTGAAGAGCCTCTCAGGTGCAAGGAATTCCCAGATCATATAGGAAGTGGAAAAAGTCTGGTCCAAGACTAAGGGGACGGCAATAATAGCCCAGGTCAGTGGTACTGACCTGTTCTTCCTAGGAAATATAGTAGGTATCACAGAGTCAATAATAGGAGAGGTCATGACTCTGGCTGATGAGCTCCGACTCAAGACAGATAAAGGCATGATACTTTGTATTTTGCACAGGATGTATGGAGGAGATTGTGCTACCAGCAAAGCAATAGGCTTAAATGGTAGGTTAGTTGACCTGTGTACCCAGAATGGGGTAAGATTTGTGGACCCATTTGATGAGTTCTATGTGAAACGCAACCTCTACCTCCGTGACGGTGTGCACTTGAGCACTAGCGGTAAAATGAGACTTGGTGATTTCCTAAATTACCATCTTTACAGCTTACTGAGGGCAAGCACAAGTATAGAAAGCATTCCCCATCAAGTGCAAACCCTCTCCACCAGTTGATCTCAAACTTACAAAAAGAGGTCACACAAAAGGAGATAGTCTCTCAGAGAGCAAGAATGTTTCCGAACTAAACAAACTCCGTTCGTCTATACCCTGTTCATTATCAGTAGGCCAAAAAACTCAACCATTAACTTCTATAACCTTTAAACGACTAGAGTAATCGAGCTAATATTTCTACCATTTAGGAAGGGTCAACCAGGGAATAGGTGTTGAAATTTACAGCCCATTTGCTATAGTACATTTTGAAAATACAGAGGTTAGAGTTTACGATCTCTGGCCTACCTATAATGAATGACCGTCTAGTGTGTCTAACTCTAAGAAAAACACACCACTTCTCAATATCTATATAAGGCCGAATTGCCGCAGAGAGTTAAGAAAAGGGCGACAGGATTCTACCTTTTCTATTTCTTTCTCCTCCTTCTCTGCTATATCGTAGGCTTGTGCATAAATCTTTAACTGTCTTGATAGCGTAACGGTTAGTACGCGGAATTTCGGTGTAAGTGTCCTAGGTTTGAATTCTTGGAGTATCACATGTATATATTAGTTTAATTGATTTCATTATTTAGGTTTATTTGTAAGTTAATTGGTGGGTTGCTGATTATATGAAATTAAAGTGTATGTCTTATATTAACCCTTCCAGTACTGGTGGCGTCTCTTTTATTTGATGTTAGCTACCGTTGGACGATTTCATAAAGTTTAGAAAAGATATATGGTAGCTAAAAGGATTAACTAAGATAGTCTGTAACCTATTAATGGGTAGACGTCCTTCCTATGCTGAATAATGTCGTCTGGTAGTTACCAGAATATAATATAAGGGACGTCACCGGTACTGGATGGGTTATTGAGAGTGATTAATGGAGAAGGCACTATGGAAGCAAAAAGAGATAGTTGTAATTAACGCTTGAATCAGTCTAGCCCCCTCCCCCGACCCCCCACTCTCTCTCTCTCTCTCTCTCTCTCTCTCTCTCTCTCTCTCTCTCTCTCTCTCTCTCTCTCTCTCTCTCTCCATGACGAAGTACAAAGTGACGCACATCCGCCAAGCAAATCCCAAATCAGATTATCAACTATTGGCAAAGAATCAAGAAGTGACTGGCTTGGAAAAGGAATTGAGTGTTCTCATTAGCAGTGAACCAAAGTTTTCCAAGCAGTGCATTGAAGGTGAAAAGAAAGTTGAACATTAATTGAGCTATTTTAACCCTCTCAGTACCGGCGCTGTCCTTTTAGCTGTATTCTGGCTAATATTAGACAAATATATTCAGTTTAAAAAGGGCCTCAGTAATTGAAAAAATGCTTCGGACTATCTTACGTAACCATATTTACTATCACAGATCCTTCTTAAACTGCACAAAATCTTCTAAATATAGCTAGAACTAAATTTAAAAAAACATCTCCAGTACAGAAGGGGTTAAGAGAATGTTTGAACGCAGCTCCTTGAATATGCTGCTCAATTTTAGGCCTGATCAGGAAAAGATATGGAGGGATTAGAAAGAGTGCAATTTATCAATTTGAAGACAAGATAATTGAAGAACGAACATTTCCACATATACTTTGTACTTCAGTCTCTCACTTCCTTAGTTATAGTATCCGTTTGGAATATTATGTGATAATAATTATGCTCTCTCTCTCTCTCTCTCTCTCTCTCTCTCTCTCTGTCTGTAGTATTGTCGTTATCAGTGTTAAGCGGGCCTCCTACACACCAGGCCCTAATGACGGCCGGATAAGACCCCTTTCCTGGAGACATCGACACATTCCTCTGATCTTTATAACCCCTCACTACACACACACACACACACACACACACACATACATACATACACACACACACACACACACACACACACACATTTATCTTGTCTTTATATCCCCATAACATTGACACCTGCGCCAGGAAGGTACACCCGCCAATATACAAAGTTAATGCATGAATAATTGTAATTATTGGAACATTCAAATGACACACACAAACTCACACACACACAATCATAGTTTTTCACTCTCACTCTCTCCCCCTCTCTCTCACACACACACACACTCACACAAAGACACAACAACAAAACAAAACAAAACAATTATGGTGGAATATGGGTTATATATGTCTATACTTTGATTGCCATCATCAAACTTATAATAGCTAAAATTGCATACACACAATTTGTTCCATAACAGCAGGAGCTGTTAAAGAGTGTGTCAGTAGCCAACTTTTGTCTCGTCTGATTGACTCACTACATGCATATCATACCCTCTTAAATGTTTTATATGTATATTAGATAAGGTGGAGTAATCACGACCGTGGCATAGTCAGTAGAGCGTCAGCTCAGCACCAAAGGGTCATAGGATCGAGCCCGCACTGTCAAATTGTTATTGGTATATGTGAAGCCTGGGCAACTTGACCTAAAGATTCGTGACAAACTCCTAATGTTCATGGCCGCCCTTTCTCGGGATTTACGGCGTCTAGCAAAAAATAAATAAAAAATAAAAAATAAATATATATATATATACCGGTATATATATATATATATATATGTTAGTAAAGCCAGGCTCGCAGACTACGAGGTCAGCTCATTGAAGTATTTAAAATACTTAATGGGTTTGACAACGTGGATTATAGCAACATGTTTAGCCTCAACATGAATACAACACGCAACCATGGCTGGCAAGTAGAATTGAAAAGGTTCAGCACTAGTATTTGTGGACCCTTTTTCACATAAATAAGATCTGTTCTACCTGGAACAAACTTCCCTCCGAAGTTGTTCTTCAGTAGAGCAGTTCAAGAAGAGAATAGATATATATTATTTTGCACACTCTGCAATGAGTGTAGTGCACTGAACAGTCTCTCTCATTCCACTTCGAGTATCTCCTCGGAATGGACCGCAAGGTCTCCGAGATATTAACTATTCCTTGTAACTCTCTCACAGAAGAGCATGGATAATGATGTGTAGTGTCCCTCACCCGTCAGTTAGTCAGTCATGGAGAGAGGCTCTTAATGGTACGGTTATCTAACACATAAAGATAAACACAGACTCCCTTGCACATACCACTTCTTCGATCTCTTCTGCTCTTTACTTTGATCTTGCTTTCTCTCTCGCTCTCGCTCTCTCTCTCTCTTTGTTTCTTTCTCACACATAAAGATAAACACAGATTCCTGCATACCTCCTACACGCTCTCTCTTGCTCTTTAAATTGTTCTCGCTTTATTCTTCTTATTGCTTTCGCCGGGAATGGACAAGAGCCTAATTACCACTCGTGTTACTCTTGTTTTTATTGTTATTGTTAGTGGTCTGGATCAGCCAAAACAAGGGTCACGGGGGAAAGAGACTATGAAGGAGAACGGTTTGGAGCAGACCCTGGTGACTGACATCGTTCATAATAATCTGGCTGTCATTAGGCGATTTTATGCGGTTGAGGAGAATCCTTTGTAAATATTATGGGTCAAAACCAACTTAATCATGCCTCTGAATGTCACAGCTCCCTTTAAACTGAATACAATCGTCTAATGCTAGCCATACTAAACGATTACAAGGCGTCATAATCCTAAATGGGTCAAGTTGGCACCGAACAGAAACAATATTCAAAGTTCCAATTCTTAGGGTTCGGGACCACTTTCGCGTTACCTCACCCTTTTCAATGTCTCGTCTAGTAAGTAAATCTTACAAGGGGAGGAGGATTCATAACCCCCGCCTCATAAGTAGGACAAATAGTACGGGAAAAAAAAAGAAAAAGAAAGCGGGTAAGGTTGGTTAGAGGATGCCAGACCTCACTTTGGATAGGACCAGCCCTCACCTAAAATAGATAAATATGTAAGTATTTAAAACTCTCCTCGCCTATACAAGAGCTTGATGGAAGAGGCTTGAGGCGGCCCTGGACTAATCTATTGGGCCGGAGAGAGTGAGTTCTCCGGCCCCCCGTTGTCATCACCCAGACACAACCCGGATTTATGACCCAGCTACTGGCTCATCCGGCTTACTTCCGGGTTGCCAACACCAGAAAGAAAATATTGAGGTAAGTGAAAAAGAATAAAAAAATACTGAATAATCTTGAAATTAAACCTGTCTTAATTGATGGTGTAATGTTTTGAGTGCTTTAGATATGTATGTGGCAACCCAGGTTCAAATCTCGGGTGGATCATATGCTTATATCAATTTCATTGGGAGGTATTTGGTGTTGGGAGTGAGATTACTAAATTAGATTATACTTGGGAGTACAGTTCTCAGCATATACAATATTGCAACAATTCGAATCTTTGAACCTATCAAGCCATTTTATGAATCATCTGGGCTATATAATAAAGCAATGTATTAGTTTGTTTGCGTTCGATACTGATTCAAATGGGCGAGTCGCGACATATGTTATTCACTGTAAGTGATAGACAAATGTGACTATGCCTTAAAATCCGGTGTGATTAGTTTTTTTTTTTTTTTTTTTTTTTTTTTTTTTGCATTATAAAAAAATCGCATTGTATTGCATAATTTTCCCAGTATTGAGTTTAGGGCATATTTTCACTTGAAGGGGGTGTTTTCCTGGACTCCCTTTGCCCTCATGTTTAGCCCCATTATTGTTTATATTTTAAGACGTTCGTCCCATTAGTTTGGCGATATAAGAACCTTTCGTCCTATATTTGTATACATTGTAAGACTTTTGTGTACAATTTAGGTGTCGATTCATTCCTGGCGAGCGAAAGCGAGCCTGCAATTTAGGATGATCGGCCTTCGACCAGGACATTTTAATACTGAAAAATGTGCACATTTGTCTCACACCCCCATCTTGGAGGTATTTGTCTCACACCCCCATCTTGGAGGTATTTGTCTCACACCCCCATCTTGGAGGTATTTGTCTCACACCCCCATCTTGGAGGTATTTGTCTCACACCCCCATCTTGGAGGTATTTGTCTCACACCCCCATCTTGGAGGTATTTGTCTCACACCCCCATCTTGGAGGTATTTGTCTCACACCCCCATCTTGGAGGTATTTGTCTCACACCCCCATCTTGGAGGTATTTGTCTCACACCCCCATCTTGGAGGTATTTGTCTCACACCCCCATCTTGGAGGTATTTGTCTCACACCCCCATCTTGGAGGTATTTGTCTCACACCCCCATCTTGGAGGTATTTGTCTCACACCCCCATCTTGGAGGTATTTGTCTCACACCCCCATCTTGGAGGTATTTGTCTCACACCCCCATCTTGGAGGTATTTGTCTCACACCCCCATCTTGGAGGTATTTGTCTCACACCCCCATCTTGGAGGTATTTGTCTCACACCCCCATCTTGGAGGTATTTGTCTCACACCCCCATCTTGGAGGTATTTGTCTCACACCCCCATCTTGGAGGTATTTGTCTCACACCCCCATCTTGGAGGTATTTTCAAAAGCTTGATGAAGATTTAGGGAGCAAACTTAAAACAGAAGAATGACAATATATATAAATATATATATATAACCTCACTATAAACATATATATATATAACCTCACTATACACATTTTAGAATAACATTAAAGACAAAGCCAGTAAGCAAAGGATGCGTAGTATCATAACACGTATTTAATGTTTATGAATAAGAGATAAACAAAACACTTAAAATATTTACATTATGTATATATAATGAAGTGTGAGTGTAAGAGTGACAGTGACAATGCCAATGAGAGAGAGAGAGAGAGAACACGCGAGTGAAGAATTAAAAAATGGAATGTAACATGACGTTATGGCAAAAATGTGGAAGTGGATGAAAACAAACATCAAGGTTATAATAATTATATACTTCACCTAAACAAACATCAAGGTTATAATAATTATATACTTCACCTAAACAAACATCAAGGTTATAATAATTATATACTTCACCTAAAGCTAAATGTGGAAGTGGATGAAAACAAACATCAAGGTTATAATAATTATATACTTCACCTAAAGCTAAATCCAATAGACGAAGTATTGGACAAATAATACAGAAGAAGAAAGAAAAATAACCTTATCTCGGAGCCAGTCGAAACCAATGAAGCAGAGCGCCAATTGGGTAGCTGCCTTGATGATCTGGCAGCTGATTGGGTGCTTCAACATCAGCAAGGGTAATCATTGGTCCACACGCCCGAGTTCCTCACATACTGTAAACACATACTGTATAAGTACAATTAAGAATATTTAAAAGTAAATTAACCCTCTCAAGATTATGACGCATTTTGACAATTTATTCTGGCTATCATTAGACGATTTTATGCAGCTTCGAAAGAATCTGTGGGAACTAAAAGGGTGAAGATTCTCTCAATTAATCCTCTGACTTCTATAAACCCTTCATAATCTAAATAAAATAGTCTAATAATAGCCAGAAAACAGAGTAGAAATGAATAACTGGATCTTGAAAAGGTTGACACTCTCGGCAACTCTTCACAAAATGTAATTTTCTTATTTTGATTATGCCAATATGACGAAAACAGATAAATTAACGAGAAGAAAAGGGAGGAAGATCAGACTAATTTAAAGTGGTTAAAAGAGTAAATTTATAAGTACATGAAGCAAGACGAATAGACCAGCGGACAAAAAGTGCAAGAGGACACAAGACAAGAGGTTGAAAATTTGATAAGCGGTAGACGAAAGAAGAAGACAGGAAAGGAGCGGAAGAGAGTCGAAGAGGAGTAAGAACTAGAATGCTTAAGCAAAAGTTATAGATATACACGAACAAAGACGAATAGACAAGAATGTGAGGATGCAAGCTAGACACAAAACTAAGAAATATAAATGGCTGAAAAATGCTATGGATGTAGACGAAAGAAAAAGATCAGACAAGAAGAAGAATGTAAGAGGCGACAAAACAAAAATGGTTGAAAATGAAGTTATAGAAGTAGACGTCAAACATAGAATAGACAAGGAATCGAGTGCAAGAGGCCACCAACATAAGGGAAAAGGTTGAAAAGCATTATAGAGGTGGACGAAATAGGAAATATACAAGAGGAAGAGAAGACAATAGGAGACAGCACAAGAATGGGTGAAAGATATTATATAAAAGTACATGAAGCACGACGAATAGCCAAGAGGAAGAGGATGCAAAATCGAACAAAAAGGAAGACAGATAAGTTATAGAATTACAGGAAGGAAGATAAATGGATAAGCGGAGAAGAGAGAAAGAGGCAACAAAACAAGAGTGGCTGAATGAGAAGTTATAAAGGTAGAGGAATGAAGATGGCTCACAAGAGGAAGAGAGTGGAGGAGGCAAGACAAGAATATACGAAAGAAGAGGAACAGACATGAGGAAGATTGTAAGAGGAAACAAAGCAAGTATGGTTGAAAGACAAATTATTGAAATATACGAAACAAAAAGAAAAATAAGTGCACAAGTAGACAAACAAAGAATGGCTGAAATAGAAATGATAGAAATACACGAAACAAGACGAATAGACAAGAGGAGGAGTGTAAGGAGAGACAGAACTAGAATGATTGAAAGAAAAATATAGAAATACACGAAACAAGACGAATAGGTATAAAGATAAAAGTTAAAATAAGGTCGAAAAAAGTAATATAACTAGACGAAACCAGAGGACTTGACACGAAGAAGAGGATACAAAACTAGAATGATTGAAATAAGATAAAGCAATACACGAAACAAGACGAAGACAAAAAATATAAGGATGCGAAATAGACGCACAACTATAAAATAAGAAAAGATGATAGCCAATAATAGAAATACACGAAAGACGATGAATAGACAGTTATAGAAGCAGACGAAACCGGAGGAACAGGCAAGTGGAAGAGAGAGGAAGAGAGTGGAAGAGGGTGGAATAAAGAGGAAGAGAGTGGAAGAGAGTGGAAGAGGGTGAAATAGAGAGGAAGAGGGTGGATGAGAGTGAAAGAGAGAGGAAGAGGGTGGAAGAGAGTGGAAGAGGGTGGAAGAGAAAGGAAGAGGGTGGAAGAGAGTGGAAGAGTGTGGAAGAGAGAGGAAGATAGTGGAAGAGGGTGGAAGAGAGAGGAAGAGTGTGGAAGAGAGTGGAAGAGGGGACAGAACCATCAAAGTGAGGGGGGGGGGGGAGCCTGTTGGGAATCCTAAACCAATCAGCCTCTGTAGGACCCAAGCTTAACCCCATTTGGTTCGATGTTGGCTTTTTGGACCTCCCTGTTTCACTCCATAGGGTTGGAGATTTTAAGACGTTTAACCCCATTGCTTAGGCGACAATAAGACGCTGGACCCCATTCAGATGTCGATTCTATTCTGACGAGCGATAGCGAGCCTCTATCTTAGAAGAAACCGGCATTCGGCCAGGGAATTTTTCCTATACAAAAATAAATAAATAATACATATGTACAATGCAAATTTAGCTTGAACGGTGTCTGGGTGGGCTTTATTTGTTATTTTTTGTATTTATTTATTTATTTATTTTTTTAGGGAAGTCTGGGAAGGCGTTTTTGTTAGCCTAGATTGCAAAGTAAAATTAATTGCTTGAAAATAGCAAAAGCAAGCAAAATCCTCAAAAATAATGAAGCAGAACATCATAATAACCTACACAACGTCGGACCACATATCGCTAAGGCACAGCCACACCACATATATTCCTCCATATATTTATATTTATATTTATTTGTAGTTTCTTCAGGAATTCTGATCTGGAGGTTTCCAAGTTAATTTTCTATAAGAAGTATAATATGTATAATAATTCTACCGGACATTTTTCTACTGAACAATGCACAATTATATCTGGAAACAGTCGTTGGGGTATTCTTAACCTTGATGGAGTTCTAGGGAGGAAATAATAAACAACAAATTATATATAATAAACAAATCGAAATCTCCCCACAAGCCAATTAGCCTTGATAGGACCCAGGCTGATACCACCCTCTTTACTAATTTGCTTCACCCTATTCCTGTCCTGTATTCTATTTCAGTAACTCATTGTATCCTTCTTCATTTCAGTACAATTTTCAGCATATAAGGTTACATCAATTCGAATTTTTAAACCTTTAAAGCCAAGTTCTGAAGCATCAGGGCCAATATTAAAGCATTACATTGTATCGTTTGTGTTCGATACTGATTCAAATGGGTGCGTTGTCGATTTATGCTCTTTACTGCACTTTCTTATATACAATCACCCTTCCTCTCTTCTATTTGTGTCTCTCTTCCCTCTCTGTGTTTAAGTAGACGATTGTAATCAGCTTAGGAAGGAACTGTCGGAGTCAGAAGATTAATGAGACCGATTTTACCCCTTTGATCGTTAAAGGAATAAAAAAAAAAAAAAAAAAAAAAAAAAAATATATATATATATATATACAGTATATATACACTTTATACAGGCTATATATCATTGTCTAATGATGGCCACTGTCAACTGTTAATATTTCGTAGTTTCTCTGTGTCTGCTCTCTCTTTATTTATATTGTTTTTATTTATTTTGTTTTCATTTTAATTTGCCACTGATACAAAGGAGTACAAAGGAGTACAAAGGAAATCAAGCAACAACAGATCTAGTGACCCTTCTAGGTTGCTTGTCCTCCAAAACACTGAGGATCAAGTGTCCAAACAGTGGTTTAGAGTGGGTAAGGGAACATTGGAAAGGGAACTACTGCCCTGCCACTAACGTGGCAGGACTAGGAAGTTAGTAGGGGACATATGGGTTAGTAACTGAGGGGAGGATAAAGTTATTCATTTACAAACGCAGTCAGTCGCGGGTTTGATGCGAGATATTTGTCTAGCGCGAATTTAAATGAATCAACGGTGCTGCTTTATGCTGCAGTCTATAACGTCTCGGGGAAGCCCATTCCACAAGTTGACAACTCGATTGAAGAAGAAATTCTTAGATCGTGCGAGTTAAAAGATTTACCAATAATTTTGCAACCGTTTCCCCGCGTGTAATTAGATTGGTCGATAGTGAAGTACTTACTACAGTTCATATTGTCGATGCCTTTGATGATTTTTGAACACTTGAATTAAGTCGCCTCTTAATCTGCGCTGGGTTAAAGGAAATAGATTTAATTCTCTAAGACGCTCTTCGTATGGTTTGTCTTTAGGCTAGGTATCATTTTGGTAACTCTACGTTGAACTCGTTCTAGCTTGTTTATATCTTTTTTGGTAATAAGGGCACCAGGATTGAACGCAGTATTCCAGAAGAGGGCGGACTAAGGAATTGTAAAGGGTTAGGATAACTTCTTTGGATTTATGCTCAAATGACCTGCCTATAAAGCCAATTATTTGTTTGCCCTTCTTAACAACTTCTGGACATTGTTGACTCGGTTTAGGTTACTCGATATTGTTACTCCCAGATCAGTTTCTCTGTTTACATTCTTAAGCTGAGTGCCATTCATCGAATAGTTTGCTTTCTCATTTAGGTATCCGAGCATGTAGTACTTTACATTTATCCGCATTGAAACTCATTTGCCAAATTTGGGCCCAACATGACAATTTATCTAGATTGTGTTGCATATCGTCAACTTGTTCTTTTGAGAGTACGCTATTTGCAATTTTGTATCGGCAGCAAATTTTGAGATTGTGCAGGTGAGACCCTCATCTATGTCGTTGATGTAAATTAGAAAGAGAATTGGTCCTAGTACCGATCCCTGGGGTACCCCGCTACTGTCATTGGTCCATTTAGATGCCTTACCGTTATGACTACCCTTTGCTTTCTGGGTTGCTGAGCCAATTTTCTATCCATTTCAACACAAGACGCGTCTTGTATTCCATGCGCTTTTAGTTTTTAGCAGTAAACGTTTGTGGGAACTTTGTCAAAGGCCTTTTGAAAATCAAGGTATATAATATCTACAGCTTTACTCTCATCGTAGAGGTTGAGGATATCGTGGAAGAAGTCTAAGAGGTTTGTTAAACAGGAACGTTTTTTTACGAAAGCCGTGTTGAGTATCGTTTAAGTATGTTATTTTCCTCAAGGGATTTACGAGTCTGTCTCGTATGACCGTTTCTAGCATTTTACATACAACTGAGGTTAAGCTAATTGGACGATAGTTACTGGGTAGGGATTTGCTGCCTTTTTTTGAATATCGGTGTTACGTTGGCTAGCTTCCACTGATCAGGCATAGTTCCAGACTGCAAGGATTTATTGAATTGTAATGTCAGTGGTTTTGGAGAGCTCATTCTTAGCTTCCTTTAGAACTCTAGGCGAGATTGTATCAGGTCCCAGGCGTTTTATTTACCTTGAGTTTTATCTAAACAATTCAATACTTCTCTCTCTGTAACGGTGATATTGCTTAGAACATCTGAATTATCAATCTGAATCGGCGATGGTGTAGGGATATCACTGAGGTCTTTTCTGTTGTAAAAACTGATGCAAAGAAGGTATTGAGGGCATTACTCATTTGTACTTCGTCTTTGGTGTATTCTCCTTTTTCATCGACTAACGGTCCAACAGTTGAAGTAATACTTTTTTTCTTTCTGATATAACTATAAATTCTTTCGGGTTTGTTGTACTTTGATTCACAATATGTAACTCTAAGGTCTTTTTACTTTGCTTAATTAACTTTTTGGCTTTGCGTCGTAGCTCTACAAATTTCACCCGTTCTTCGTCATTTTGTGAGGATTTTAATCTATCATTAGCACATCTTTTAGCAAGCAGGCAGTTTGAAATATCTTTATTCCACCATTTGGGCTTATTATTATGGCCTGGACGCCGTATTTTCGATGGTATGCAGTCTTGCACTGCTTTTAGGTAAGTGGTTTCGAATAATTTCAGAGATGTATTTATGTCGTTATTGTTAATTAAAAAAGCTCCAGTCAGTTTCTTTAAACATAGCTCTAAGTTTGTGGAAGTTAGCTTTCTTGAAATTAGGGACTTTTTCGATGCTACTATTTGGTTCGTTACTAGTAAACTTTAAAGTGAAAGTTATCGTACGATGGTCGCTGTTACTGAATTCATCACCAACATTCAAATTCTCTATCAATTCTTCTTTTGTTGCAAGTACAATGTCAAGAACGTTATTACCACGGGTCGGCGTTCGAACAAATTGATACAAGCGAACTCTCTGTAAGTTCGTATACAAGTCATGTCCGGAGTGTGAAGTAAGAGTATCGCCCCACTTGGTCACAGGTAAATTAAAGTCGCCAAAAATTACGGTATCTTGTGAGTTACTTACATCGCAATTTGTTCGTAAATTTCTCGGTCAGTTTGCACTGATTGAGCTGGAGGTCTGTATATTAACGCAAGTATTATTTTTGTACCCTTTATTCTTCTTTATTAGCACAAAATATGTGTCGACGTTCACAATTTGAGGTTTTGACACGAGGGTCGGGTTAAGGACTTTCTTTGATATAAAATAAAACGCCAACCTCCATTTTTATTTATTCGGCTGTTTCTCAAACATTACATAACCGCGGAAGTGAATACTCTGCTAAAAAGTCTCTATCTTGTGTATTGAGCCAAGGATTCTGTTATGCCAATCACATCATATTTCTGTAAACACTAGTTCCTCTAAATCTGAAAATTTATTGCGTATGCTACGAGCGTTTGCATAGAAAACCTTTAAAGTTGCGGTTTTAGAACTCGCAGATCGTTCTTTCATCGAATTTTTGGTTCTGGTCGGATCTACATTTACATTCATGGCTGTCCTCGGTCCTCGGTCGTTATCCCTGACGGTTTTGAATTTGGGTCGTGTTGGTGGAGCTTTATCCAAATTCGCGGTTCTTGACGGATTAGTATTTAATTCCTTTGTAGATTGCCGTCCTCGCTGTCTTCGGTATTAGATAAGAGATACATTAGATAAGAGATACATTCGGTAAGAGATACATCTCTTACTTACTATCTGCTAGTATTCTTTCGTATCCTCTTTCCTTGCAATATCCTACCGTTTCTCCATGATTGAAAATCCATAACTATTTCCCTTCCATTCCATTATATTCATTTCCATAATTACCTCATTTGCTCTGAACGGTTACTGGTTTCATTATTCTCCATTCTTCGTTTCCTCCATTCTTCCCATTATCCTCTCTCCTTTATTCTCTTCTCTTTATCATTATCATCTCCCCTTCTTCCGCATGCATCAGCGGTGTGCATCATCGTCTCTATCTATTTATCCACTACTCTCTTTCTCTGTTCCTGGAGTGCAACATTTATTTTAATTAGTCTTTGTTTGTTTTCCTTCCCTATCTCCATCTTCACAGTATCCAATCTTCTCTCCTTTCTTCCACATGCTTCATAGGCGAGTGTTATGCCAGGTTTTTACTGGAATTGATTGGATAAAGGTAGGTTCTTACTCGACTGGAGAAACTAAAGTCAGACTACACATGCACAAAAGTCGTAAAGGATAAATATAATACAGAGTGCACACATTATTTATAATCACTTGATACAAGGATAGCAATACACTCAAAATATATAATACACTGTTTACATGGAAAAATAACACAATAATATAACGCCAAGCACGGACGAGGATCCACAACGAACTTAGAGAATCCACTAGCACTTCTATTCTAACACTGGGTAAAGTCTTAAAGTAACACTAATTCTGTTGATCTAGTTGTTTGTTGCTAAGTCCTTTCTTCTGTCTTTATCGGGCCGCTTAGGTGGTCCTGCTGTGTGGTCAATGGAGTGGGATTTACATATGAATTTTTTTTTTTTTTATTTCCCTCTCGGGCATAGGCTGATAGCCTTTACACTCTACCGCTGAACACGGTGAGGCCCGTGAGGTCTTGTTCCAGTCTAGGGAGTGAGACATGCGAAGCACCTATTCACGGCTCGAACCCAACTCCATCTCTGAAGCTGCTTCGCCCCTGCGCTTCACAGTCTCACTCCCCAGGCTCGGACCCTCACTCTCAGAACGCCACCTATTGAGCAATTAACTCACTAGGCATTGCCCCCCTGTAGCATATATTGAATATGGGAATATTCATACAGTGCTATTTAATCAGGGAACAATGAGAGTATTTTGTTTTGGCATGTCGGTGTGCTGTGGTAATGCACTGAAACTAGGTACAGCACAAATTCCATCCCAATAATATCTTCCCATTGACATATTGGGATTCGAACCCGGGTCCATTAGATTACCAGTCCAGTGGCAAGACCACTCTGCCACACCTCCCCTGGTTTGGGGCCTTTAATAGTAGTTCCTTATGTCATGACATAGAGGGCGTACTATCGGATTAACGCGAGCATGAGTGAGGACATGGCCCGCACTATGGTTGCTCGACTATCCTGATCGTTATAATAGTCGGTGATGAAGTTTTGTTTAGGTACTCTTGGATGTGGGGTCTTTAATGGACAGTCGCTCCAGTCATGACAGAGTAACTATTCATCAGGCGAACGTGGTGAAGAAGTGTGACCATGGCCGTACTATCTTTCCCACCTACCTTTGACCTTTATAAGAGTGTTCAAAGAACCCTAATGATTAGATTTGTAGGCCTTTTTACAAGCATATATCCTCAACCATGGCTTTGGCACATATGATGTAAGGACTTTATATGCAGAATGCCATTTAAGTGACGGTGTCTCACAAAGCCCTGACTATTGCAGCGGTCTTGCCATGGCAATAACTTCTCCAAGAGTGTTGAATTGATACTAAGAGTGTTTTAGGGACATGTCCTTATTTCTACTTTTATTGTCAAAACTATAAGCCTAGAACAGATCCTAATGTACGTCGAGCACTATGGTGTGTGAGAGACAATATTTCATAAATAGGGAAAGAACTCTCAGACAATTTGATCTACAGCCATGGCATGTACACTCAGTGGAAAGAGAGGGTAATTCTTGGACTCCAGCCTTGCATGCAAGTTTACTCGAGCCCTTAGAATTGCTAGCTCTACCCTGGGCAAGTCGGGATGGTCATGACTTGTGCTGCGATGTCCCAGGTACGGTGATTGAGGGTCAGAAGGTCACAGGTACGGGGGGCGGATTAGGGAGACTTCAGGTAGACCCCTCAGAAGTTTCCGCCATGATGTGGGAGGAGCTGCGCGGAAGAGCGGCGCATCTGGAGAGGAGATATCTGGGGCCTTTTATGTGTTGAGAAGTCTTCCTGCTCAGCCTTCCTTTTTCGGGACCCGGAATTGGTGATGGTGATGCGTATGTTTTTCCCAGGCTTGAGCATATCGGTTGATGTGTTGGTTTTTAGTGGGGGTGGTGGGGAGGCGGACATGTTGTTGGTACTCCACTTTCTTCCTTTCGTTCTTTGGGTTGGTATTGTCTTCTTTCTTTCCCTGGGACTTGTTCTGGTTCTCCTCCTTCTTTCTTTCATTCCTTGTTTTGGTCCTATCTTCTTTCTTTCTCCGTGACTTGTTCTGGTTCTGCTTTTCTTCTTTCTTCTTATTTGTTGTGGGTTTATCCTACGTTGTGGTTTCCCTTTTCTTTTCCGTTTTCTTCTTCCGTCCCTCACTTCCCCGACTCGCTAACTTGTTTATTTTCAACTCTGTTACTTTATCGAGTATCTTCATCTGTATCTATTTCTACAGTACTCTCTTTCTGTACTCTTCAACTAACATCATTATTGGTTTTGTATATTGTTATATTGTTTATTTTGCTCTTGTCTTCCATCCCAATATCCTATCACCACTTCTCTCTTCCACAGGTATATTCTTCTGTCTTTTCTCCTTTTGTGCTTGTATTATATATGCAGTACAGGTTATATATTATTTGATTTGCTTTCTTCGCTCTCTCCATTCTTCCCATTATCCTACCATCGTTTCTTTCTTTCACAGGCATATTCGTCAGCTTATCTCCTTCTGTGTTCGCTTGCATTTCCTTAATCTTCTGTCTCTCTCAACTGCTTCTTGCTTCCCTTTGTATTTACCTTTGAGTCTTCTGTTCATCCCAATATCATATGGTACCTCACCCTCGCGCGCGCTCTCTCTCTCTCTCTCTCTCTCTCTCTCTCTCATATGCATTGTCTTGGCCCTTATCTTTCTTTCCATTATTCTCTCTTGCTTACTCATCTCTTTCATTGTGTTCTTCTTCATATTTGATTTTCATCCAAATTTCTCCCAATATCGCATCACCACCTCCCTCCCATCCTCCCTCTTTCTCCCTTTCACATGTACCATCCTATTTCTCTCTCTCTCTCTCTCTCTCTCTCTCTCTCTCTCTCTCTCTCTCTCTCTCTCTCTCTCTCTCTCTCTTTTATGCAGTTTAAGAAAACCACTGTTTGGACGCTTGATCCTCAGTGTTTTGGAGGACAAGCAGCCTACAAGGGTCACTAGACCTATTGTTGCTTGATTTCCTTTGTACTCCTTTGTACCCTTTGTACTCCTTTGTACTCTCTCTCTCTCTCTCTCCAAGCTTGCAGATGAGTGAATGGTTGATCAATTCACAATTGATCTTAACAGACTTGGTGTATGGTCTGATACATGACAGATGCCATTAACCCTTCCTACCCGGTCTGCCTTAGGTAAGGACAGCTCGGCAGAAGGGCAGCTACCCGGCCGTCCTTACCTAAGACAGCAGCTTAATAGCCTAATTAAGCTTGTTTCTGAATGCCGTGCGTACGACGTATGTCAACAAACCCAAACGTTGCATCACCGCACCTCCGAAAACAAGAAGGAGAAGACTCTTCAATGTTTTTGTTCTGACGTCAGACGAAATTAGTGTCTGAAAAGCCCCCATATTGGCAACATCTCTGCAATATTTGCTCCACTGATATCGTCATCACAACTGAACCAGTTGACTTACAGAGCTCTACTCAACGCCAAAATACAGATTGAAAACCGCACTACGATTATAGATGAGTGGGAAAGTTCTAGCAGTGAAAATAAACATAAATACGGTAGCCTAGGCCTAGACGTTTTTCGGCCATTTCGCCCGGGTACGGGCGACCGTCCTTAGGTAAGACTGGCCGGGTAGGAAGGGTTAAGCTTGGAAAAGTGCAAGGTGATACATACCGGCCAAGTCAGAGTACTCATTATTGGGAAAGACTCTGGAAGTGACTGACATCGGAAAAGAATTGTGTGTTCTGATCGGCAGTGACCTAAAGTTTTCCAAACAGTGTAGTGAAGTAGAGAAGAAAGCTTAACAATTCTTGGGCTATATTAAGAGACAATATAAACATACAAATAAGGACTAACTCCTCCTAGAATATGTTGTAGGCTACAGTTCTGGTCTCCAGCATTCAGGAAAGATATAGAGAGAATAGAATGAGTACAAGCTAGGGCTAAAAAGCTTATTCCATTGATTAGAACACGGAGCTATAAGGATGGTTGAGGGGTTTAATCTCTTTTCCTTAGACACGCGAGGCCAGTTCACTGAAGTATACAAAATACTTAATGGTTTTGACAATGTGGATTAAACAAAAATGCTTTGGCTCAATATAAATACAACACGGAACCATGGCTGGAAGTTGCAATGTAAAAGATTCAGCACAAGTATGTGCGGAAACTTATTCACATATAAGATTTGTTCAACCTGGAACAATCTTCCCTCAGAAGTTGATATAGTTCATCAGTAGAGCAGATCAAGTAGAGAATATATAGTTTTTTGCGCACTCAGTAATGAGAGTAGGGCACTTTACAATATATATGTTCCACTTGGAATACCTCCTCAGAACTATTCCTTGTAGTTCATTGTAACTCCTTGGCTGAGCTCCTCGAAGAACACCACCTCCCCAGATATGACAGTGGGTAATTACAGATAAGTATTAGAGCAAGATCTACTGGCGCCTGAAAGAGAGAGAGAGAGAGAGAGAGAGAGAGAGAGAGAGAGAGAGAGAGAGAGAGAGAGAGAGAGAGAGAGAGAGAGAGAGAGAGAGAGAGAGAGAGAGAGAGAGAGAGAGAGAGAGAGAGAGAGAGAGAGAGAGAGAGAGAAGGGGGGGAGGAAGAAGAATGGAGTAGAAGAAGAACGAAAACAAATAAGAATAACACATACACCGGGAGTACAGACTCGTAAAATAACTTAGCAACTGCAAGGAAAGATAAAGAGATATGTGGGATGGAAAAAAAACAAAAAAAAACACACACACAATCACAGAACCAAATTTTCCAGCAATAGATCTAGGCAATTCTTCTCCGGCAACTTCTGAATTCGAGCTTTTAACCCCTTCAGAAATATGACGCCTTTTTACTTTTGATTTTGACTTTTAAAATTAAACGATTTTATGCAATATAAGAAAGACCCATGTTATTATAGTAAGAGGGTTTACTGAGGTCGTCTTTACCCCCTTGAGGCGTAGAGGTATATTGTATACTAAAGATAATCGTGTAATGATAACCAAAATAGGCTTAACATTACGTATCGGTGGTGAAGGGGTAAAACAAAATTATATACCACAAACTAATAGGTCTGTGGTTTAATTGCCAATCTGATATACCGATATCCTGGAAGAACTTGTAGTGTAAGTCAACCACCAGAAGGGAAAAGGAGAAGCATAAGTCGGAAGAACCGAGAAGAAAATATCTTGGAAGTTTTAAGCACACACACACACACACACACACACACACATACACACACACACACACACACACACACACACACACACACACACACACACACACACACACACACACACACACACACACACACACACACACACACACACATACACACACACACACACACACACACACATAGGAAGGGCAAGATGGGTGGAGGAGTATTAATCATTACACACAATAAATTACAAGTTAATATGATAGATTTACAAAACAATAAAGCAGAAATTATAGCAGTGGAGGTAATTAATGAAAATAGTGAAAACACTGATATTGCGGTAGCATATATGCCACCATATACGAGGGCCTGGAAAGAGGAAGAATACCAAGGATTAAAACATGAGATGATCAAAACTATGGAACACTTATTTCACAGAAACAACAAGTTAATATTGGTAGGGGATTTTAATTGTAGAGAGGTTAATTGGGAGGAGGGAGACGCAGGTAGTAATATGAGTTCTTGGGGGAATGTACTACTAGACTTGGTTACAGAAAACCTGCTAATTCAGAATATTAATGAAAACACAAGAAGAAGGGGTAAATATGAATCGTCTAGATTAGACTTGGTGTTTACAAGAGATCCAGATATGATTACAAATACTAAATACCTACCTCCGCTGGGAAATAGTGATCATGTGGTAATTGAAATGGAAATCCTGATGGGTTATCCAACAATGCTAGAGAGAGAAGAACATAAATATAGGAGATTGAACTATGGGAAAGCAGATTTTAAGATATTAAAAAGTTGCTTCAGGGATGCAGACTGGAGTGAAATTGAACAGAAAAACAATGTTAATGATAAATACTGTGTGTTTAAAAACATTTATGATGATATTGTAAACAGGTATGTACCAAGACAAGGAAATAAGACCCAAAAGATAAAAGACTGGTTTAATGATAAATGTAGAATAGCTAGGGATAAGAGAAATAAGGCATGAAACATAGCCAGCAGAAGGAGGAATGAACAGACCTGGACTACATATAGGAAGCTATGGAACGAGTATGTCAGAATTAGGAAACAGGAAGCAAGACATTATGAATAAAACATTGTGGAAAAATGTGTAAGTGATCCTAAATTGTTCTACAGGTATATAAATAGCAAAATGAAGGTTAAGAGCAAAATAATGAAGCTGAGGAAAGGAGAAAATATTGATGAGGATGATGAGAATATATGTGAAATTATGAATAATACATTACATTCGGTTTATACTATGGAAGAATAGTTTTTAGAACCAGAGATTATATACCAAAATGATGAAACATTGGGGATATTATCTTCCAACCAGAGGAACTACTAGAACTTATGAAAGGACTAGATGTTAGAAAATCAATGGGCCCAGACAATATAGCAGGATGGATTCTAAAAGAATGTGCTGAGGAATTGGTAAAACCTTTATATAAAATAATTAAGTACTCTATTGAAGTTGGAAAATTACCACTGGACTGGAAAAGGGGTAATATAGTATCGATCTACAAAGGTGGGAGTAGGGAGCAGCCGCTAAACTATAGACCCGTGTCACTGACAAGTGTTGTTTGTAAAATGTGTGAGAAGATTATTAAGAAAAGATTGATAAAGTACTTGGAAGAAAATAATTTACTTTCTGTAAGACAATTTGGATTCAGAGAGGGAAAATTATGTGTTACTAATCTGCTGAGCTTTTATGATAGGATGATAGATATACTACAAGAGAGAGAAGGATGGGTGGACTGTGTGTATCTTGATATAAAGAAGGCCTTTGACAGAGTTCCTCATAGTAGACTTAGATGGAAGTTGAAGAAGTTTGGAGGGGTTCAGGGTAATTTGTTGAAATGGATGGAGGACTATCTCTCGGGAAGACAGATGAGAACCATGATAAGAGACAGCTTATCAACATGGAAGGATGTTACAAGCGGAGTTCCACAGGGATCAGTGTTGGCCCCAATTATGTTTCTGGTCTATATAAATGACATGCCAAAGGAAATAAATGCATACATGAATATGTTTGCTGACGATGCAAAGATTATGAAACATATAGTGGACGAACACAGTTGTAGAGAGCTACAGATTGATCTGGATAAGATAGACCAATGGAGCAAGATGTGGAAATTATAGTTTAACAAAGATAAATGTCATGTGATGGAAGGGGGTGTGAGTAATAGAAGACCTCATTGGGAATATAAACTAGGAGAATGCATGATTAGCCCGTCAGAGAAAGAAAAGGACTTGGGCATTATAATACAGGGAGATCTTTCACCCGAGAGCCATATTAACAAAATAGTGGGAGAAGCTTATGGCCTGTTGAATAAAGTGAAAATAGCATTCAACTATTTGAATGAAGAGATGCTAGTAAATATAATAAAATCAATGGTGAGACCTAAATTGGAATATGCGGCAGTGGTGTGGTCACCCCATCTTAAAAAACATATAATTAAGTTGGAGAAAGTACAGAGAGCTGCAACTAAGATGATTCCAGAACTAAGAGATCTGACATATGAAGAGAGATTAGAGAGATTGAACTTGCCAACTCTAAGTGAAAGAAGAGAAAGAGGGGATATGATTATGATGTATAAATGTGTTAGGGGATTGGAAAGGATAGACAAGGAGGACTTTATCGAGGGAGATAAAGGGAGGACTAGAGGACATGGTTGCAAATTAAAGAAAGGCAGATGTAAAGGAGATGTGAGGAAATTCAGATTTTCATATAGAAGTGTTAATATGTGGAATCAGTTGGATGATGAAGTGGTGGGTGCAAGGAATATCCACATTTTAAAATCCAAATTAGATAACAGAATCTTGGGAGGCGGGACAATATGAGCCTAAAAACTCTATTCCTGTATACTACAATTAGGTGAGCACACACACACACACACACACACACACACACACACACACACACACACACACACACACACACACACACACACACACACAGAGACACACACACACACACACACACACACACACACACACACACACACACACACACACACACACAAGAGGGTAGCTTAACCCTCGGGATCCGGGAGGCCTCATATGAGGTAAAACGTATTTTGGTTAGGAGTCCGGGAGGCCTCATATGAGGTAAAAATTGCGGCTAAAAATCGCCGCTAAAATCATCATAACTCGGCAACCACGCGTCATAGCGATGTCATCTCAACGGCAGTCTACAGACAACAAGATGTTCTACAATTTGCAAAAAAAAACTGACTGCTCTAGGTGGTCTCAATCAGTAGCTACTGAATTATGAATCTTGACTGTACGAAAATGGCTCCGGACACAGCGAACCACCTCATATGAGGGCCCCGGATCTGGAGGGTTAAGGCTGGGACACTGAACAAAACCATAGTCATAACTACATTACCTATTAAAATGTTAATCATAAGCTAATCAGATATTAATTAGTTATATAATAGTAAGTTCGAAAGTCCACACATAAAACTATCACTGTTTTTATAGTAAACTCATGTGCGACAGTTAAGAGAGTAGTTCTTCTGTTTAGGTCTTTATATTTATATATTTATTTAGTTTTTTAGTTTCTTCGCTAGACTTCCATCAAGCTTGAAACACCCAAGACCCACTTTCAAGATAAATTTGTACATTTTCGGTAGACAAATTTCCCGATTCTTTCTAAAATTACAGGCTCGCTATCGCTTCCCAGGAAAAGATCGACAGCTAAATGGTACAAAAGGTCTTAATATTGACAAACAAATGAGGCGAAGGTTTCAAAATCGCCAAACTAACGGAACGAACGATCGTCTTAAAATCTCAAAGCTAATCTGTTAAACATGAGGGAGAAGGGGGTCCATAAAAATCGATTTCCCCTACCCCTTCAAATATATTTGTTCGCTGTATAATACATATAGAGGAGGAGGAGGTGGGGATCATGAGGTCAGAAGTGTGGGAAGCCATGAAAAGAGTGAAGTTGGGGAAAGCACCAGGAACAGATGGAGTGTGTGGGGAAATGTTGAGGTATGGTGGTGAGATAGTGATCGAATCGGTATGGAAATTGTGCAAACAAGCATGGGAGAAGGGGAGTGCACCTGATGACTGGAAGACTGACATAATAGTCTTCCTATATAAGGGCAAAGGGGAAAGAGGAGTGTGTGGTAACCACCGAGGAATAATTTATGTCTTCTAAGCGTAGTAGGGAAGGTCTACAGTAGGGTAGTGATTGAGAGAGTGAGAGTGAGAACGGAGAAATGGATAGGTGACGAGCAGGGAGGTTTTAGGAAGGGAAGAGGATGTGTAGATAAGATTTTTACCCTGAATTGTGTTGTGGAGAAATATCTGGAGAAGCAACAAATGGTGTATGTTGCCTTTATGGACTTGGAGAAGGCCTATGACAGAGTGGATAGAGAAGTGGTGAAGTTGAACGGTCAGGCTATGGAGATCATCAGCGCTTTTAAGTATCTGGGCAGTGTGTTGAGTAAAGATGGGACTATGGACGAAGAAGTGCGGGAGAGGGTACAACAAGGGAAGAGGGTTGTAGGAACGCTGAAAGCAGTAACAAGAAATAGGGTGGTCAGTATGGAAGTGAAGAAGTCCTTGCATGACAGTGTGGTAATCCCGACGCTGACTTACGGAAGCGATGCATGGACGTTTGAGAAGAGACTCAGACCAAGAGTGAGAGGGGTGGAAATTAGTTACTTGAGAAGTGCGTGCGGAGTTACATGGAGGGATAGACAGACAAATGAGGAAGTAAGAAGGAGGTGTGGTGTAGAGGTAGATGTGATGGAAAGTGTGAAAAGGAACACCTTGAGATGGTTCGGCCATATGGAACTTATGGGAAGCGAGAGAATGACTAAGAAGGTGTACGAGAGCAAGGTGGAAGGACAGAGAGGGAGAGGTAGACCGAAAGAAAGGTGGAAGGATGGAGTGAGGAAGTATATGGATGAAGGCGGTGCTGGTTGGGAGGAAGGGCATCGACTGACTGGGGACAGAGGTGCATGGGAGCGGTTCGTTCGTGGCCACCCCTTCAGGGATCATGGCGTCAGGCAATAGATAGATAGATAATCAATATATGGTGGCTTGATAATCCAATTCTGTTGTTTCTACCCCACCTTTATCTGTATGGTTGGTACCGCTTCCGGCTGTTTCCAATACACTTTAGATGTTTTTTTGTTCACACTTCGAAGTCAATTAGGTTAGAACAATGGATGTTAGATATGGTGGGAATATTAACCCCTTTTGTACCGGCGATGTCTTTTGTATTTGATTTCAGCTACGTTTAGATGATTGTATGTAGCTTGGGAAGGATATATGGTAGCTAAAAGGAGTAATTGAGATAGTCTGTAGATTTCAATGAGTAGAGATCCTTCCTAAGCTTAACAAAATCGTCTAATCTTAGCCAAATTTAAGTGAAAAGGACGTCGCCGGTACAAGAGTTAAAACAAAAGTACCTATTAGCGAAGTGACCGACGGAAGGAGCTGTTATCCCCCTCGTTCACCTTTTTGTCTCGCCGTTTCCGCTACCTCGTCAGCTAATAAAAGTGCCATTAAGGGGATAGTGGCCTCCATCAAGCTTAGAAATACACCTCCTAGACCCGCCTTCAAGATAAATGTGTAAATTTTTCGGTAGAAAAATGTCCTGGTCGAAAGCCGGTTTCTCTTAAAATTACAGGCTCGCTATCGTTTGCCAGGAAAAAATCGACTCCTAAATGGCACGAAATATGTTAATATTGACAAAGAAATGGGGCGAAAGGTCTTAAAACGACAAACTAACGGAAGGAACGTCTTAAAAATCTCAAAACATATATGCTAAACACGAGGGAGAAGGGGGTCCATAAAAAGCGAGTAGTACCCCCTTACCTCATACTGCCCAAGGACAGCCTTATATATCTTAACCCTATTGGCGACGTGGGGGCCCTACCTTTCCTTATTTAGGGGGGGGGGGGTCTCTAGACCCTCTTCTCCTTCATGTTTAACACCCTTAGTTTCGAGATTTTAAGACATTCGCACCTTTAGTTTGGAGATTTTAAAATCTTTCGTGTCATTTAGGTGTCGATTGTTTTCTGGCGAATAATAGCGAACCTGCAATTAGGAGGAACCGGGCTTCAGCCGGGCCATTTTTCTACCGAAAAAATTAAAAGTTATAATCTCGCAGTAGATTTTTGTTTTGTTTTTTGTTTTTTTTAAATTTAAGAATGATATAGGTCTCAGGAGCACATTAATACACTATAAATGAAGGAAACTAAATAAATAAATACTATATACAAATCGTATATCCCGAAAATATCCCCACTACCACCACAAAACTGATTCTAATCACCGCCCACTCCACTAACCTAAGCCTACAGAAGCCTAACCACAAACCTCACCACAAGTTACATTTCCAAAGTCACTCCAACTATCACCTGTCCCACAAATATCACCATAACCACCACTCAAACTATATCTTTCACTATACACCCAATTAAAGCCATCAATAATTTCACCACAAACCACATCTTCAAAGCCACTCCAACTATCACCATTCCCACACGTATCACCACAACCAGCACTCAAACTACCATTTTCACCACGCAGCCAATCACAACCATCAATAACTTCACCACACGACTACCATAACCAGTACCGTCACCATAAAGCTAATCACAACCACCACTCAAATTACCTCTTGCACCACACAGCCGATCAAAATCATCAATACTTTCACCACACGACTACCGCAACCATAAAACTCATCACAACCACCACTCAAAATACTACTTTCTCCCACAATGTCCATTCAAACCTACCAACAGATTCACCACAAAGTATCTGAACAACCTCAACCTCTGCCACTAAACCGACCTAATATCCGCACCACAGCTACCACCACAAGTATCCCCACAACCACAAACACCAAAACATCCATACCACAACTACCATATCTACCCCACCGATCAATGACAACCTCAACCACAACCCCATTAACCGACCAAATATCCGAACCCCAACTACCGGCCGGCCTTGGGTTCAGTTGCGGCCGGTTATCTGGACAATTAAAGCCCAGATAGCGGACAAATTGGCGGGCGGGACCTTGTCAACGGCCCATACCGAACTGTCAACCTGGCTCGATAACCGGAGAGTGAAGAGAGGGGAGCCAAAGAGAAGAATGAGAAGAGAGGAAAAGAAACACTGGAGAAAACGTAAGAGTGTGAGAGTGAGGAGAGCAAAGCCAAAACGAAGAATTAATAGAGAGGAACAGATATACTAGAGAACAAAGGAAAAGTGTGAGAGTAATGTGAGAGTGCGGAAAGGAGAGAGCTAAAACTAAGAATGAAATGAGAGAAAAGTGATACTAGAGAAAAAAGTTAGAGTGTGAGAGTGAGGAGAGCAAAGCCAAAACGAAGAATGAATGGAAAAGGAAATGAATGAAACACTAGAAACTTAAAGAAGAAATACTAGAGAGGAAGAAAGGGTGAGAAAGTAGAGGAGGGTTACACAGATAAATGTAGGAGAAGAAAGAGAGGAGACGAGACGAGAGGAGAGAAGAAATACTAGAGAGGAACAGGTGTGGACATTTGCAACTTATTTGTTTTAGACCTTATTTCGGTTTCACTGGGTTAGGGTCATAATAAAGCCACTCCAATAGGTTTCCTCTCTCGCCAACACCCCTTCTCCAGTCTCTACGCTCTTCAGAATAAAAGTAAAGTAGAAAGTAGCTACGAGGTGCCGTTGTAAATGATTACCCCTCAATACCTTCACTTGACCTGACCTTAACTGTCATGATTTCTTACCGACCTATAATGACAGGCTGTAGGATAGGAGAGCACTTGAGAGAAGAAAAAAAAGGAGAGAGAAAGAAGTATTAGAAAGAAAGTAAGAGTGAGAAGCAGAAGAAAGGAAATGCTATAAGAATAATACTGAAAAGAGGAGCATGGGAGAGGAGAGAGAGAGTATGCATTACTAGGGTACTAAACCCCGTCATTATAGTTAGGCCAGAAATACTTACCACTAACCTCTGTAACTCATAAACGACTAGAGTAATCGCGCTAATATGTCTACCATTTGGGAAGGGTCAGCTAAGGAATAAGTGTGGAAGTTTACAGCCTATTTGCTCTAGCCCTTTATGAGATACAGAAATTAGGAATCACGAATCCTGGCGTACTTATAATGAAGAAGCACTGCAAGTTATGTGGTGTGCCTATATTTGTTCGCATAGCCTTAGTTACAGCAAGATTGTCTAACGTACTTGCATACACGTTCTCTTTTCATGGCGTTCTTATTCAAATCACAATCTTTACCAATAAATTACAATCATTAGATCTACTATTCTTTGCACTTTTTTTATCAGAACCTGATAACGCATTACTTCTCTCAGTTAAAAACTAATATATTTTCTGAGTAAGCCGAGTGCATGGATACATTTATTTTATAATATATGTTTCTCCACTGGGCTATGGAGAAACACGTCGGGGCCCTGATGCAACCCAGATACAAATGTCTAACTGTTCGTAATGAAGCAAATGGAAATCTTGATGTGTGAGTAAACAAAGAGTTGATGTTACCTTAAAGCACTACATGGTTTTATATTGTGAAGCTGTTTAGTATTAATATTCAACAACATAGGTCGATTAGGAGATTATTGGAGGCATACTAGTGAAAACATTCGATTGTTTAACAATAATCTCGCACATGACATCAGGATGAAAGACTGAGTTTACACGCGGTAAATATATGTAAAGTCAGGCAGGATATGACAGAGGTGTTCAAGCAGATGTTTAATATTACTTAGTCTTACTTATGGGATACAATATATTGCAACTAAGAAACCACTGTGACCAAAAGTTATATATTATATGTACTGTATATATATACTGTATATATATATATATATATATATATATATATATATATATATATATATATATATCTATCTATTGCCTGATGCCGTGATCCCCGAAGGGGTGGCCACGAACGAACTGCCCCCATGCACCTCTGTCCCCAGTCAGTCGACGCCCCTCCCCCCAACCAGCACCGCCTTCGTTCATATACTTCCTCACTTCATCCTTCCACCTCTCTATCGGTCTACCTCTCCCTCTCTGTCCCTCCACCTCGCTCTCATACACCCTCTTAGTAATTTTCTCGCTTTCCATACGTTCCATATGGCCGAACCATCTCAAGTTTTTCCTTTTCACACTTTCCAGCACATCTATCTCCACACCACACCTCCTTCTTACTTCCGCATTAGTCTGTCTATCCCTCCATGTAACTCCGTACGCACTTCTTAAGTAATTCATTTCCACTGCTCTCATTCTTGGTCTGAGTCTCTCAACCAACGTCCATGCTTCACTTCCGTAAGTCAGTGTCGGGATTACCACACTGTCATGAAAGGACTTCTTCACTTCCCTACTGACCACCCTATTTCTTGTTACTACTTTCAGCGTTCCTACACCCTCTTCCCCTGTTGTACCCTCTCCCGCACTTCTTCATCCATAGTCCCATCTTTGCTCAATACACTGCCCAGATACTTAAAAGAGTTGACGATCTCCATAGCCTGACCGTTCAGCTTCACCTCACACTCTGTGACTTCACCCCTTTCGAAGACCATAACCTTGCTCTTCCCCGCTTTTACCTTCAAATTCCATTTTTCGCACACTGTTCCAAACTCATTTACCAGACCCTGCAACTCCCATTCATTATTACTCATCAGAACTGTATCATCCACAAACAGCAGTATAGGTAGCTTCCACTCAATTCCCTCCCTTTTCAGCGATACACCAACATCCACTGCTCTTGATAGTATTTCTTTCATGACCCATATATACAGTAAACAACCACGGGGACATCACACACCCCTGTTTCAAACCAACATTCAGGTAAAAAAACTCGCTCTGCTCACTCTCCACACGTACTGCCGCCTTTGCACCCTCATACATGCTCTTCACTGCTTTCAGCAACTTGCCATCTACTCCGTATATTCTAAGTACTTTCCACAAACCTTCTCTATCCACTCTGTCATAGGCCTTCTCTAAGTCTGTAAAGGCAACATACACCTTTTGTTTCTTCTCCAGATATTTCTCCACAACAGAATTCAGGGTAAAAATCTGATCTACACTTCCTCTTCCCTTCCTAAAACCTCCCTGCTCATCGCCTATCCATTTCTCCGTTCTCACTCTCACTCTCTCAATCACTACCCTACTGTATACCTTCCCTACTATGCTTAGAAGATATATTCCTCGGTGGTTACCACACACTCCTATTTACCCTTTGCCCTATTATGCCAGTCTTCCAGTCATCAGGTGCACTCCCCTTCTCCCATGCTAGTTTGCACATTTTCCATACCCATTCGATCACTCTCTCACCACCATACCTCAACATTTCCCCACACACTCCATCTGTTCCTGGTGCTTTCCCCAACTTCACTCTTTTCATGGCTTCCCACACTTCTGACCTCCTGATCCCCACCTCCTTCTCCACTACTTCTCTTCTTCTCGCTCCCATACCATATCCAGCTATGTTTGCTGGCTCTTCATTCCTAACATTTAGCAACTCATTGAAGTACTCCTTCCATCTTTCGACTCTCTCTTGCTTCTCGGCTAGCATTCTCCCATTCTTATCTTCACTCCCTTACTGTTTCCCTTGCTACCTTCCCTAACTTTCTTGACTTCTTTCTAGAACAGTTTCTTACTCTCCCTCCATTTTACACTCAGATTCCTTCCAAATTCCTCATCTACTCTTCTCTTACTTTCCTTCACTACCCTCTTACTCTCCACGTACCTCGCTCGTTTCTGTCTCTCGAAATCTTCATTCCCTCTACTACCCAACCACTCTCTATATGCTTTCTTCTTTTCTTCCACAGCTATTCTTACCTCTTCTGTCCACCATGCTGTACCTTTCACTCCCCTCCCTCTTCTCCTCACTCCACACACCTCCTCACATGCTGCACAGATCTCATCCTTAAACACCTTGCTCATCTCCTCCACTTCCTTCATAACTTCCAGGTCGAACCAACCAAGTCGTCTTTCCACTACTCTCCTGTACTCCTCCCTGACTTCCTCCTCCTGCAACCTCTCCACCCTCCTCACCATTCCACCCTCCTCTCGCCTCCCTCCAGCTCTTCTCACCCACTTCTTTTGATCCTAACCTTAGCTACCACTACATAATGACCAGACAGACCCCCTCCAATACCCCTATACAAGCATCCATCACAGATTTCTTCATTCGTTCATCCACACATACATAATCAATCAATGACTTTCGTTCCACCACCGTCTCATCCTCCATCGTCCACACCCGTTTCCACGTGTACCTGTAGATCATTCTGTGTCGAAGAAGCTGTTAGCTATTGTTACGCTGGCCAGCTTGCCAGAATGCACTCGTAACTCGCTAGCGCTCCTCAGGGCAGTGAAATGGGCTACAATAATCGTAGAACGATGTTCTTTCTTTCATAGAGTTCATGTTGTCACAGACAGATCAGTGGTGGTCTTTATTCTTGTCTGTGACACTTGGAAGTATTTTATACCATTGATAGAATATAAGATGCATTGTGTGAAGTTAAGGAGAGAGAGAGCGGAGGAGGCAGCGCGGTAGTAATATGTGCGTGTGTATGTACGTGTGCCTCCCTCGCTCACGTGCGGGCTTTCCCAGGCCCTTGATTGGCTGGCGCGCTTGGCGCGTCCTAAGTGACGCTTGCTCCTCGTGACGTAGTCGTCTGTGATTGGGTGCCGCTGCCTTTGTTGGTCCTGTGGGGGCTCCTGCCGCGTTTCTCCGGCAGAGCTTGGCACGGCGTGCTTGGTCCTACATGTCCTTTGCAATCTGTCCCCCCATATAACCCCCTATACAACTTTCTCTCTCTCTGAACTTCTTCTTCTTTTTCATACTTCCATCTTTATTCAATTACTTATCCCTTCTGGTTCTGCATACGACTTCCATAGTCGGCCAGTCGTATTACCAGCACCAGCTCTCACATTTATGTTTGCACTAGCATTAGCGATTATTAGAGTCATAGTCATATGGTAGCCTAGTGTTGGGGTGCTTCTAATTATTGAGCTGTTCTTTCCCATTATTTAATGCTAGACAGTGGAAGGTATCTTTGGTCGTTGTCTGAGTTATGTATGTGGCAAGTCAGAGCCTGTACAACATCGACGAAGCTAGCTAGCCTGTAACCCTTGTGCATATTTTCCTTTGTGAGTGTAGCAGTATACAGGTAAAGGGCTTTTGCCTACTCTTACCTGTATGATTGCTACCTCATTTTGTTGACCTTTGTGGAGTGCCAGGGTAAGACCAGATAATAGAGATCTGGACTTGCCAAGAGAGCCTCCAAGTCACTTAACGTAACATAAGAGAAATCTGTTCAAGGGGAGACAGTAGGCTACGAGCATGCTTGCGCTCTGCCTAGTTTCCTAGTACCTTTTATGCCACTGCTAGACTTTATTAGTGAGGAAGACAGCATTGTGTATATTAACTTTTATTGTGTATGCTTTAGGAATTATTCACGCCTTATTTTAGCCTAGGTTGTCGCATAGTGCACAACCCAGTTTGGCTGTTTCGTTGACTAAGGAAGTACTGTTTCTGAGTGGTTATTATTATTGCTGTCACAGAGTTGTTGCACTCCCTTGTTGTATATATGTATCCTACTTATTGGTGTATTTAAGATACACTCTTTGGTGTCCTGCCCCTGCATTTATGTCTGTTCTATATTAACGAGCATCTTAGAGCATCAGACCTTTTCAGAAGATTCCTTATCTGATTGCTGTAGGACTAGACTTCCAGTGTTTTCATAGAGCATTGTAGAGTTTAGTGTTGAGTACAGACTCACACTAAAGTTAACGTAAGCAATTATTCCTTTATTAAATCTTATATAGTTTATTCAAGCATTGATATTACTTAAGAGCATTTTCGTAACGTAAGTACTCCTGTTGTGAGTTGGCTTTACCGTCACCGGAAAGCCTTTGTAGAAGTGCACTAAAACCTAGTTAATTGATACCTCGTTATCCAGTAGATTAACTCTGAAGGGTTTTAAGTGTTTTTGTTCACCGGCGTAATAGTTCGAGGGTTTTGGAATTAGCGTACCATTGTTGCAGATATAGCCTATCACCTAGTCCATCATTAAGTGCCCTTGTTTATTTGGTAGTGCCGGTCGTAACAAATGGCGACCTTGCCTAGTATTTTATCTTAGTCGTAATCACAAATGGCGACCTTAGACCAGAATATAGTGAACTGAATATTGCTTTTTTTTTTTGGAGAAATCTTATTGCCATTTGGGGTTGAATTTATTTATCGCATTGTTGGCAGTAGACATTGTTTTGAGGATATATAGAACTTGTTGGAGTTATTGGTGACCTAGTATTGCACTCAAGAACATCTTCAAATATTTTTTGGTGAATAAAGCTACACGAAACTTTAGAATTTTTGTTGTTGACTCCATCATGTCACTGGACGGGTCTGAGCATAGTGAGGGCACAGTGCGAGAGGCAGGCGAGGAGGTGGAGAAGGTGGAGTTGATTAGCGGCGTTCGGGTGGTGAACAATGAGGAGGATGCTCGGAGATTTTTGGAGGAGCCTGTGTCAGCGGATCATGTGTCGTGGCTAGACCGGTATGGACTGCAGTGTGTGGCCACGGTCATAGGGTTTCTCGGTATTAGCGGTTTGTCGAGAGGTGAGCTGGTTACCTGGTTGCTCGGTGGGGTGCATGGGGCTTCGGGTGGAGCGGGAGCTGGGGCACCTTCGGCCCAGTCCCATTCCACTCGACTCCTACCATGGCGCCCCGTCGGGCTCCGGAGCCGGGTACGTTCCCGCAGGCCGATGCCCGCTGGCGGTTGGGTATGCCTCTAGGTGATTCATGGGGTGGGTCCCCGATAGTAGCACCCCCTCCTCAGGGTTTGTCTTCCGAGATGTTGTTTCAGTTCGAACTCGCCAAAATCGAGCAGCGGAAGCATGAGGCTGAGCTCGAGCAACGAAAGCATGAGTATGAGCTCAAGTATAGGTATCAGGCTGAGTCTGCAAGGTATTGTGCCGATATTGACCTAGAGAAAACTCGTGTAGAGGTGACGAGGAGCCGGGTCGTCCAGGGGGTCGACCCCAGGACCAGTCCCTGTCGCACCTACTAAAGTTGGTTCCAGTATTTGACGAGTTGGGAGTTACAGAATTTGTTCTCCGGTTCGAGAAGAAGTGCCAGGAGCACCAATGGCCCGAGGAGAAAATGGGCAGCCCTTGTTTCTTCACGATTGACGGGGAAAGCACTCAAGGCATACGATGCTTTGCCCCTAGATTCCTGTGTGGATTACGAGTTGTTGAAAGAGGCTGTCCTGAGGGCGTATGAGCTACAGCCAGAGACCTATAGGCTGAAGTTTAGGGCAGTTCCAAAAAGAAAGGAGAGTACTTTCCAGGAACACGCTAGAGAGCTGTCAGATGCATTTGAAAATTGGTTAAGGCCAGAGAAGGCAACTACTTTTGATTCAGTAAAACATCTAGTGTTGCTGGAACAATTTTTAAAATGTACTGGCAGTGACTTGACTCTTAACCTTAAAGAAAAGCAACCGAAAACTCTGCAGAAGGCGGCTGAACTGGCTGACCTTAGGGTGTCATTGATTCGTGGGTGCGGGTCTGCACAGAGAGCTGAGGCAGGTAACCAGGGGCGTACCACTCCACCCCCCCCCCCGAATTAATGACACAAACAATTATCCATTCAAGAGTACTGTTGCCAATTATGAACCCAAGTCGAAACCCTTCCCGTTTAAGAAAGGCCAGGGCCCTTCCTCACCTCACAGGAAGTCCAAGAGTGAGGTGGAATGTTTCAAGTGTCATGAGAAGGGGTATATTGCGCGCTCATGTCCGAGCACACCGCCTACAGCAGTGGTGTCACTAGTGAGCAACATTGGCGTTTCTTTGAGGTCTTCCGCATTTTCCCGGGGTAAACAGTCGGTTGCGAAGTCATCGTCGGTGCAGAAGCAGCAGGAGGGCTCGTCACCCGTCCGTGATGCTTTTTGTGGTCATAGGGGGCACGGCACTGTGAGGTGGGCTGGTGTGAAGCATAGGCTTGAGTTGTTGCGTGATACGGGCGCTTCCCAGACACTTGTTAAGAATTTCACTGGCAAGCCTGTTAACGTGGCTCGGGTTGTGGTGGTTCAAGGCATCAATGCTACGCGGTCTTACCCGCTGGTCAGAATGGAGCTTGAGGTGGACGGTGTGACACAGGAGTTGGATGTGGGTGTGGTGGAGAAGTTGCCAGTTTAGGGGGTCGACCTCCTTCTCGGTAATGACTTTGCGGTGCCCACTTCCGAGGTTCCACCCTTAGTCGTTGCCGAGAGGGCGGCCGACACGAGTAGGGAGGAGCAAGAGGGGCTCGAGAGATCTCAGTCCGCTCAGGTGTCACAGGTGTCCCGAGTTCTAGACCAGCGGAGGAAGGGTCGGAAGGAGAAAGTCAATGCTGATCGGGTTGAGAGTTTGGATCCAGCGACACTCCTTGGCGACTCGGTACTTGACCCAGAGGTGAGCTCCGGAGTGGCCCCAGAACCTGTCCCCCCTAGTGACATGGTTGGGCGTGATGGCACTCCGCGACAGAGTAGTTTCCAGGGACAACTGGAAGATCTGAGTCTTGAGAGTTGTGGGAACGGGGCTATTGAACTCGAGGACGGGGAAGCATGTCAGGTGAACCTGTTAGAGGAGTTTGTGAGGCAACCACCTGAGCAGTCTACTGTCCCTGCGTTGGTCTGCAGCGGCCAAGGTGGAGAAGGAGAGGGGGGCAGTGGGGCACAGGTGGAGGAGAGTTGGGATTGTCATGTCTCGGTGGAGCAGTGAGCGGGGGACACGAGTCAGGTGGCTGTGGAAGCGCTAGAGCACCTGCCTGAGCAGCAGTGTGCAGCGCTCCAGCACCTGCTCGGTTCATACCCCTCTGTTTGTGCCGAGCACCCAGGCCTCACAACTCATGCGGTGCACAAGGTTCCGCTGGCAGGTCACTTGAGTGTTAGTAGACCGTTGGCCTCGTTGTTTCAGTGGTTCAAGGTTGGCGACGAGGCTTTGGCATGGTTGTCAGGTCAGGGTCGACCCATGGCTGCCAAGGGTGGTGGTCAGAATCAGGACATTGAACAGATTGGTGAGGTTGGCTGTGGCATAGATGCGCCCGGTCGTCGCATAGGCTCCCAATGCTGCTCTAGTCAAATGCAACAGCCCTACCATAGACCGACTGTATCTGGCCGTGTCGCTGAAGGCGGTGATGCTGCGCAGGCAGGTGTAGTCGCAAGGAATGAGGGGATGCGCATGTACGGTATCGGCGGGGAAGCCTTAGCCATTACGAACTATGGGAGTGACTGCACAGGTGGCACTGATTGTCCCTCTCATGACCTGGCTGTTCTAGGGACGGAGGTGGAGAAGGAGGGAGACTATAGTTTAGAAGCTGCAGTCTCGGCTGGGTTGTGGGAGGGCACTAGGCATGTTGTTCTTCGAGATAAGTTGCATCCTCTTGGTCCTGAGCGCCAAGAGAAGTTGTTTACTAGGCTGTGGCAGTACATCCGCATGTTTGTTGGTTCTCCAGGCCTGATGTACGGGTTAGAATCCTACATGGAGGCTGGAGACAGTGCAAGGCTCAAGTTAGTTCCCTACCGTATAAATCCTGCTCAACAGTCTGTCGTGAAAGCAGAGCTAGACTACATGTGGAAAAAGGGTTTGAGGGATAAGGGATATTGTGAGTGGTCGTTGCCAGTAACTTTGCAACCTGAGTTAAGTGGCAAGATCCGTGTGTGTGTTGATTGCAAGAGTGTGGAAGCATTATCCCTGACAGACGCCTATCCATTACCTAGAGTTGACGACCCCATAGACCGCATCGGGGCTGCCTCGTTTATCACTAAGGTGGAAATAGTGAAGGGTTATTGGCAGGCCCCGTTGCCGGAAAGAGCGAAGAGAAGTGCCAGTTCTCTGATGGACTGGGCAGTTTATCAGTGTCAGGTGTTGTTTTGCTGCCAGAACACAAGTTGGATGTGTGGCATGTTAAGGGCACTGATAATGTTCTGGCTGATTGTTTGTCACGGGAGGGTATGTTTGAAAGAGAACCCTCGCCGTTCAGTCAGTGTTGTTTGAGAGTGGAGAAAAATTAGGCTTGCCCCTGTAGTGCAACGCCGCCAAAAACACTATTAAAAATATAAAAACCTCACATAAAAACTCTTTCTTTTTGATAGTATATAAGTGCAGTATATCACAGCAAGAATCTAAGACACTCTGAGCTGTTGTCTTAGTAGGCTAGGCTTGGTGAAGCTTGCTCGTTGAGCGTGATATAATTATTATGATGCTATTATTTTGGGGAAGTGTTGTGCAGATTTTTTTTTATAATGCAGTGTTTTATGTTTGTGATCGTGCCTTGTTTTCACAACTTGGGGGAGTAGCTGGGTGATGCGGGGTTGGTGGGCATTCTGTCTGGTCAGATGTGGAGTTCACCTGAGGCTGAAACGTCCAACATCTTGGGCGGGGTGGTACGCTGGCCAGCTTGCCAGAATGCACTCGTAACTCGCTAGCGCTCGCCAGGGCAGTGAAATGGGCTACAATAATCGTAGAACGATGTTCTTTCTTTCATAGAGTTCATGTTGTCACAGACAGATCAGTGGTGGTCTTTATTCTTGTTTGTGACACTTGGAAGTATTTTATACCATTGATAGCATATAAGATGCATTGTGTGAAGTTAAGGAGAGAGAGAGAGCGGAGGAGGCAGCGCGGTAGTAATATGTGCGTGTGTATGTGCCTCTCTCGCTCGCACGCGGGCTTTCCCAGGCCCTTGATTGGCTGGCACGCTTGGCGCGTCCTAAGTGACGCTTGCTCCTCGTGACGTAGTCGTCTGTGATTGGGTGCCGCTGCCTTTGTTGGTTCTGTGGGGACTCCTGCCGCGTTTCTCCGGCAGAGCTTGGCACGGCGTGCTTGGTCCTACATGTCCTTTGCAATCTGTCCCCCCATATAACCCCCTATACTACTTTCTCTCTCTCTGAACTTTTTTTTTTTTCATACTTCCATCTTTATTCAATTACTTATCCCTTCTGGTTCTGCATACGACTTCCATAGTCGGCCAGTCGTATTACCAGCACCAGCTCTCACATTTATGTTTGCACTAGCGTTAGGGATTATTAGAGTCATAGTCATATGGTAGCCTAGTGTTGGGGTGCTTCTAATTATTGAGCTGTTCTTTCCCATTATTTAATGCTAGACAGTGGAAGGTATCTTTGGTCGTTGTCTGAGTTATGTATGTGGCAAGTCAGAGCCTGTACAACATCGACGAAGCTAGCTAGCCTGTAACCCTTTTGCATATTTTCCTTTGCGAATGTAGCAGTATACAGGTAAAGGGCTTTTTGCCTACTCTTACCTGTATGATTGCTACCTCATTTTGTTGACCTTTGTGGAGTGCCAGGGTAAGACCAGATACTAGAGATCTGGACTTACCAACAGAGCCTCCAAGTCACTTAACGTAACATAAGGGAAATCTGTTCAAGGGGAGACAGTAGGCTACGAGCATGCTTGCGCTCTGCCTAGTTTCCTAGTACCTTTTATGCCACTGCTAGACTTTATTAGTGAGGAAGACAGCATTGTGTATATTAACTTTCATTGTGTATGCTTTAGGAATTATTCACGCCTTATTTTAGCCTAGGTTGTCGCATAGTGGACAACCCAGTTTGGCTGTTTCGTTGACTAAGGAAGTACTGTTTCTGAGTGGTTATTATTAGTGCTGTCACAGAGTTGTTGCACTCCCTTGTTGTATATATGTATCCTACTTATTGGTGTATTTAAGATACACGCTTTGGTGTCCTGCTCCTGCATTTATGTCTGTTCTATAATTATTAACGAGCATCTTAGACCATCAGACCTTTTCAGAAGATTCCTTATCTGATTGCTGTAGGACTAGACTTCCAGTGTTTTCATAGAGCATTGTAGAGTTTAGTGTTGAGTACAGACTCACACTAAAGTTAACGTAAGCATTTATTCCTCTATTAAATCTTATATAGTTTATTCAAGCATTGTTATTACTTAAGAGCATTTTCGTAACGTAAGTACTCCTGTTGTGAGTTGGCTTTACCGTCACCGAAAAACCTTTGTAGAAGTGCACTAAAACCTAGTTAATTGATACCCCATTAGCCAGTAGATTAACTCTGAAGGGTTTTAAGTGTTTTTGTTCACCTGCGTAATAGTTCGAGGGTTTTGGAATTAGCGTACCGTTGTTGCAGATATAGCCTATCATCTAGTCCATCATTAAGTGCCCTTGTTTATTTCGTAGTGCCGGTCGTAACACTATCCACAGCCTCCTCCCCACACATACGTCCACAAGTGCCCTACCATTCCCATTCACCTCTGATGGTACCCCCCACCCTCCCACCACTCCCTCAACTTTCCTATCACCCACCTTACCATTCATATCCCCAATCAGAAATATTCTTTCGTTCTTGTCAAACTTCTCCAGGCACGCCTCCACATTCATCCAAAACTCCTCTGTCTTTCTTTCAAGTTTAACCTCTGTCGGGGCATACACACACACAATCACCCACGTTTGTATTCCTACTTTCATTCTCACCCACACAATCCTTGAACCCACATACCCATACTCTCTTACACATTCCTTCCATTTGCTACTTATTTACAAACAAACACGCACCTTCTCTCGCTGTTCCTTCACTCACTCCAGCACACACACCCATTCCACACTCCCACTCTCTTACATCTGAACCTTTCCATTTGGTCTCTGTCATTCCACATACATCCTGCCTGGCATTCACTAGCACTTCCAGAACCTCTCTCTCTTTTGTGCCATCATTCATAATGTATATATATACACATATATATATATAGGCCTATATAGTTTACAGGATACAAGCAAACACCTCATTGGCAACAAAATCATGCGTACCTGCATTAAGCATATTATATATCTCATTAGCGTGGTATACATGGAAACCATAGCGGTCAACATATTGTTCTAGGGTTCGTCGTCGAACTAATATCATGTCTAACAGAAATGTATAGCATAATATCACTGGGTGCCACTATAGTACTGCTGTAGCTAACATAGATAAACCAACTTTAGGCAATACACATAACCTATATTTTTTGCATGAAGTCAAATCAATCATCCCTTTGTTAGGACTATTTTTCGGTGCTTTACAAGGAATATTTTGGTCTAGAGAAAAGCGACTCGTCATTCTTGACACCAACCTTACTGAAGCCATGTTTAGAGACGTATTTACTAAGGAGGGCCATGTTAAAATGTCGTGTCCGAACTGCATTGTCATTAACAATTTATCCTTTTAATAAATGGGAAAATTAGTTCAATTACCTAACAGTAATTGTGTCCAATATGTGTTCAGTTATGTGTTTATATATTTTCAATTGAATGAACATACAGAAAAGATACAACATTCAAAGGTGAAACATAGCTTATAATTAGGACTGTCCAAACGTAAATGTAGTGGGTAAGGCACAAGAAAATTGTCATCCCCCTCATAATGGCATGACAATAAAACTATCAGCACCTTTTATGCATATTGACCTCAGACTCTTTTTTCAGTATTCACTCTCTTATCTCTTCTCAGAACAGAGTATTTGTTCAGCAATGGAGCCTTTTTTTACATAAATTCTATTATAACTACACTTCTTCTTGTGGGCCCTGTCCAACAAATATAAATGTTTCTGCAATAAGACGATATATTTTTGTTCTTAATATATGCTTCACATATTTAGGACCTTCTTCCTATATGGTATTTCAAATCAATATGTTCCCTCGTGACAGTCCCCCATTCTCATGTTGGTTCAGTTCTCAACAATCCATGTTTATGTTAACGCAGTGCCCTCCAAGCACTTCATCACATTGTCATGGGTTCCTTTACGAGGCTCTGCCCCAATATAACAGATACAAGATAGCCCTAAACTATTGAAGTTAAGCAATAATATATTTCGTCAAGACTCTACAGTTAAATGTATATAATCTAGGAGCAATATACATTGCCCTGGTATTTTTAGCACTGAATTTGAGTGACCGATGCACATTGAAGTGTTGAATAGAGGCCCAGTGCTAATTAGCGCCCATTCATACGAGTTGATAGTGAATCTAAAATACTGTATTATTTTGTAATATTAATGAAAAGTTTACACATGGTAACGCACCAAGAATGGTCTATCTCGCATTATATTAACCTCTTGAGGATTATGACGCATTTTGACAGTATATTCTGGTTATCATTAGACGATGTTGTGCAATTTAAAAAAGATCTCTAGAGATCAAAGGAGTAAACTCTAGCTCAATAAACTATCTAGCTCCCAGAAGTTTTCCTCAAGCTGAATAAAATCATCTAATGATAGCCAAAATACACATTAACGAATTTTACTGCTAGGGACTGTTGAAATGTCGGTGTCTGCCTTACTTGTTTGGTGGTGATTTATCAAAATGAATTCCAATGATTTATATAGAAGAAGGTTCATGAAATATAACCTGAAACAGATGCTTGAAAAGTTTCATATATAGATGAAGGTAATAGAAGTATCCGGCAACTCTATTGATAAATTATTGCCTCGTTTTCTAGATGCATTGCAAGGGTATAAATTGAATTTGACCATTATATAAACAAATATTGAGTATTTAGTGAACTTAATATAATCAGTGTATAGGCTGCTACAGTTCATAAAGAACAATTATGGTATATAGTTAGTATTTCTTTCGTTATTCAACACCATGGTTTTACAGTCAATGCCTGTAATATAAAATACAGATATTATCTGTATTTTAAGTTTACTGTGAATTTTCACATGTAAAAACATGTAAAAATACAGATATGTTTTACAGTGTATAATATATGTACTGTACATGTATTTAAAAATATATCTAGTGATGAGGTCATTTGGTGAAATGTTTCTGTTTCCTTGTTCAATTTAACACTTCATTGGTATATGTTTGGTGTCAGTTATGCAGAAAGATTTCTTGGTTATAGTATTGTTGTAACTTCAACTGTCTTCGTGGTGCAATGCATAAGTGTGTTGATTTTCGGTGTGAGCATCCTGGGTTCGAGTCCCCGGACTGCCACATGTGTTTGTTAATTTCATTAATCGAGTTTAGGAGTAAAGTTGGTTGGTGGAGAGAACATAATAATTACATAGAATGCATCAGAAACAATAAGCTGCATGTATATTTAATTAATTCACTAGTAGCAAGGTGCCCCTTTTTCAGTTTGAGCACCTGCCCTTAACGAAGTCTCTGCACGGGCCTGTACAGTGGGGTATGAACTCGTGCTCTCGGGAAGATGGCATCACGCCCCACGAAAGACTATTGGGCGTTGCACCCCTACTGCTCCCCTTTCGTGTTTTAGCTAAACCTTCCTCAACAAGCATGTCAACAGACCCTCTACATCACCTATAGAACGTCTTCCATACTGCCCAAGTCTGCCAGGACACCACCAAAGACGTTGCGCCCCCACAAAGCCCTTACGCCATCAACGATCTAGTAATAGTAGCCAAACTACCAGTGTCAAATAAACTGGATCCTTGATACATCGGACCATATCAAATCACTAAAGCCCCCAACCCATATCAGATTATCATATATTATCACGGAGAGTCTCGGGTTTACCAAAATCGCTTCGTGAGAATTTATCGTCCTCTGACTATGGATAGAGACACCTCCAAGCCCTGCACAAACTCTCCGTCATCCACAACACCACAACTCACACCACACCGCCACCAACTACCCCGTGAGTAACCATACCTTCTTCCTTCTTCACCCGCACCACCAATCCTTCCCCCTCTCCTCTTCCTCGTGCCCCACCCTATTCGCCATGTTTTCCCACCCTCTCGCTCTCCCTAATCACCCTCCCCACCATCTCCCTATCCCTCGACCCTCACCCAAACCTGCTCCCCATTCATCTGCACCAAATCGTCTCCGTTATGCTCTCCGCCCTCGCTTGCCCCGCACCCCCAGCGTCGCGCTACAGCCAGACCTTTCTACTACCCTTCCCCCTCGCCCTGAGCACCATCCCCCCACTAGAAAATATAGACCCCCTTTTTCTTCCACTTCACCCCCTTTGTCAGCTACCCCTTCATATCCTTCACCTCCGCCCTCATCACCTAACCCAATTCCATCTCGTCAATAAATCCCTTTTTCCTCTCGCAATCAAATTCCAGTTTCCAGTAGACGTGCCGTTTTGCCAAAATCAAAACGGCATACCCAACTCTGCGATGGGTTACCATCATCACTACTAATACCATCATCAATCACAATCAACATAATCACTACTACTGCCATCATCACTACAACTGCCACAATTATCACGAGTACTGTCATAATCACCATTACTATGATCATCATCACTACTACAATTATAATCATCACTACTACTCTCACCATCATCACTGTCCATTGTCACTAGCATCTTAATCACTACTATCATCATTGATACTACAACTATCAACCATCATTACTAATATCATCACCACCATCTTACAATCATCATTACTACTGTTAACATCATCACTACTACTATAACCATCATCAATACTACTGTCACAAATATGACCATCATTTATCCTACTGTCACCATAATCACTACTACTGCCATCATCACCATTACTATGATCTTCATCATCACAACTATTGTCATAATAACTACAATTTTCACCGTCATCACTACTACTCACCATCATCATTAATACTTACACCATTGTCACTTCCATCATCATTACTGTCATTATTATCACTACAACTATCATTACTTGTCACCATCATCACTACTATTATGACCATCATTACTACTACTAGTACTGTCACCATCATATCTACTACTGTCATCATCATCACTACTGTCAACATCATCAATACAACTACAACCATCATCACTACTATTATCACCATCATCACTACTATCACCATTAATCCCACTATTACTACCATAACTTCTATTGCCAACTAAACTAACTTAACCTAGCAAATACGTAGCGAGATGTTTTCGCCCCCAGAACGCCATCATTGCTGGGTGGGTGGGTGGGTGGGTGGTGGGGGGGGGGTAAAACCATATTTTAGACCTAAAATGATAACTATTGCATAAATTCAAAAAATCTTTTTTGACTGACGTTCGCATTCACGCAACAAATGTTCGTGTGAAATTTGGTGAAAATCCGTCCAACGGTCTAGGAGGAGTTCCGAGACAGACAGACGACGACGACGACGTTGACATAATAAGGATATCACCCAAAGTTGGCAATGTCTCCAGGTACCACATCAGAACATAGCCGGAACGTAGCTGGAGCGTTATTGGCTATGGTTTTGAACCTAATAAGTTATATCTGAAGAAGGACTATTAATTATATATCAAGTCTTGAAAGATAAATATTAAGGTAAGAATATATTTAGTAGTAGCCTCTACGTACCAACGTAGAGCTATATACTTATCGTATAATTCTGCTCCGCTCTAGAGCGGGCAATCATCGAAATCACTAGCGCGATAAAACGATAACATCTAGAGTAGCACCTTACTCTCTCTACTAGGTACGTTGTACATACTTTGGAGGCCACTATTTGAAAAGGAAAATAAGAAAATATTGATGAGAAAGAAGAGAAAATTACAGGATTTTAGGCCATCCTATCTGGCTCCTTCAGCCGTCTTGACGGATCCACCTCACTACCCGACAGGGTTCATTGGGCATTCCTTTTCGCGCTACTCAAGCCTTCACACTCGCTGTTTTCTATGCGCCCGATTTTTGTGCTTCTACTCCTGTCGCCTACCCTTTGGGTGAGTTGTGAGCCTTATTTATGGTTCCTAAGGTTATTAGACAGATGATCTGTGATGTAGGCACGCTTCAAATGGGCTCTTAGGTGTGTTACTTTGAGTATGGCGTCGAAACTGGTTGGTCACGCTTCTGCGCATGCGTCGCCCTTCGGCGATTGTTTTTCTTTAGGCCTTTGCCTGTTTTTATCATCATTTTCACTTGCGGTGGCTTAGTTTTGTTGCCTGGTCGGTTCTATTACGCTTTGTGCTTATTTTCTGCTTTCATTGCGTAGTGTTTGCGAAAAGTTAGGCTAACTTGTACACTTTCGTTTGTGATGAAGGGGGCATAGCCCCCCTTGCCTTGACAGGTTATTTTGGCCTTCTGTTTTGCTTACCTTCACATGAATGTTTCGCATTGGAGTGTGCCCTGTGTTTTTTGTTTTTATGTGCCACTCAACCAAGGCTAGGCCCCCTGTTAATAGCCTAACTTTTAGTTGGAGGGGGGTGCCAGGGCTAGGCCTCATGTTCCTGGCCTAACTTTTTAGAAAGGGGAGAAGGGACTTTTGGTAGACCGACAATGTTGCCTCGTCGCTCTTGCTTGCCGATCTATGGTTTTACTAAACCACCTTAGGCTCGCAGGGGTATGACGCTTTGGTTTTCTAAACCTAAAGGGGCACCCTTTTTTCGTCTGACGCTCGCTCCCGCGCTGTCTCTCCCTTATTTTTGATGGCGCTCCCCTAGGCCTTGAGTTCATGAGACACAGTCTTCCCCTTAATTGAACTCCCTCATACATTGAGGTCCCCGCGGCACGGTCTTCACCTCCTTTGAGCTCTACGATGCCTTGTACTGTCGTCCCTTCCACCCTTTTTGGTGACGCGGGTCTCTGGGAAGGGCTCCGCGCCCGCTCCGCCCTGCAGCGTGGACAAATCCCGCTCCAGGTCGGTCCTATGCTTCCGACATGTTCTCTTTTTTGGCTGCTGTGGTCGGGTCACTCTGGACCCGCTCCGCCCTAGGATGGTACTATCCGTCTCTAGGTCGGTCCTCTGCATCGCACTGTTTTATTTTTGCTTGTGCAAGCTCCCCTGCCAGCTGTCCTGCTGTGCACTTGGGTTGAGCCTTTTGGTTGGTATTTACCTCCATCTCCCTTTCCGCTCGAGGGAGGACAAATCCGCTCTGGAGCGGACATCTCCGCTCTGGTGCAAGCATCTCCGCTCTGCAGTGATGTCTATCCCGCTCTGGACAGGGCCCCCTTGGGCTCCTCCTTCACTTTGGCTTCTACACTGGGTCTCTCCTCCACCTGTTCCGCTCTGGAGCGGACACCAGTCCCGCTCCTGGTCGGTCCTAGGCCTTCCCTCCTGCTGCCCTAGCCCTCATGTTTTCACCTGGTTCTACTCTACGATTGTTCCGCTCTGGAGCGGGCGCCAGTCCTGCTCCAGGTCGGTCCTAGGCCTTGCCTTCTGATGCCCTGGCTCTCTTGTTCGCTGTGCGCTTGCCTTTCTCCTTTGCCTAGACTGCCATTGTCATGCATGCATGCCCCGCACTGGAGTGGGTGGGTGTAGTCTGCTCTGGGGCGGGGTATGTCTGCTCCGCTCTGGAGCGGACTTTCTCGCTCTAGAGCGGACTTGCCCTCTCGGCCCTGGCACTATTTTTTGGCCAATATTGCCTTGTTTGTACTTGGGGTTTGTCGGTTACTGTGTCTCATAACCTTCTCCTTTACATCAGGCTGTGTTCCCACTCTGCACTGCTGGTTCCCTTGGCCTGCCATCTCCTCTTCGATCCCTTCACCCTCAGGTACCCTTTTCGGTTCTTATATGGCTGTCATGCTTTATTTCAGGGTGTTTGAACTGGCACGTTGGTCTTTTCTGACCTGGGTTTTTGAGGTTCTTCGGACTGTTGCTGCTTATGATGTATGCTTGGCCCTCCTACATGGGGGGGTCCGTCTCCGTCCTTCTCCACATGGGGGGGGGGGTTATTACTTTTATGTACCTATCATAATGCATGGTATCTTTTGTGTGTTTTTTATGCATACTGTCATACCTTCCTTCAATTTATGCATCTTCTTTCTCTGAGCTTCGTCTGGGACGTCTTTCCTTTCTCCCTTCGCTTACTGTGCGGATGTCGCTCCCTGCCTGCGCGCGCCATGGGTGTGCCCGTCCGGCTATGGGAGCTGGGCATCCTGAATGCCCCGCCCATGCTGCGTGCTACTGCCGTGATGGCTTCCCCCCAGACGGTGTGGCCCGTGTCTCGTCAACTTTATGACGATTGAGTCTCGCCCTACTTCACCGGATGCTGAGACGGCCCGGGTTAACCTCACCGCTTCATGGTCGGGCGTGGCTTGGTCTGTTAAGGACCATTTACACCGGGTCCCCCGCTTCATGGACGAAGGGGTTCGCGCCTTGCTGAACCTTCCTCTGGTGTCTCCGCGCCCTGTGGTTACCGCTCCGCAGGTCCCTCAGTCTGGTGTGTCTCCGTTGTCGGCGGACACAGCTGGGTCGATGCGGCACCATGTCGCCGGAAGTCTTCGACGTCCCGCCGCCCTGCAGCTTCTGACCACACGTCTCTGGGCTCGACGACTTTTTGCCCTAAGATGGCGATGCTTCCCCCAGTCCGTGTTCCTGCTGGTGTTTCGGCCTTCTCACCTGGTCGTCGTCCCACCCATGGGCTGCTCAGGGAGATTGGGGCGTCGCAGGCCGCCGGACATCTACCGTCAGCTCCTCCGCCATCGTTGCCGTTGGCTCTGCTACTACCGTTACCGCCTACTCCACCTCCTCGGAAGGCGGGGGCTCTGTTTGCTTCGGCCTCTCCTCTTCTTGTCCGCGATGGTCTCCCGGATTCTCCTGGCTTTGTTGGGTCTGACATTCCGTGTGGCCTGCCTTCTGCTCGGAAGAGTGGACCCGTCCCTCTGGCAGTGCACGGCGCCAGTGTGGCGGTTTTTGGGTCTGGTCAGGTGGGGGCTGCCTGTGACCTTGTGGGACTGAGTGGCGGGAGCGTTGAAGTGTACGATGACGTAGTGGTTGAGGCCTCACCACGGGGGTCTTTCTACTATACTCCGTCGCCTCGTCGGTCGCCCGGCCGTAGGAACCGTCGCCGGACCATCTCTTCATCTTCCTCATCACCGACCGCAGACCCTGGATGGGTCCTTCCTATTCGGGCCATCCAGGAGGTCCGGGTTAGGGCTGAGGAGGCTAACGCTGCACGGTTTGCCTCCCTGCACGGGATGCTTGCACTGATGGCGGGAGGCTTGGCGCGTCCTCCTCCCATTCCTCCTGTGCTTCAACCTTGTGTTTGGGTTGTTCGACACTATTGCCTCCTAGGCTTGCTCTTGCTTGCCTGTCTCCGGATTTACTAACCCTTCTTGCAGGGCACCGGTTTTCGTCTGCTTCCAGCTCCTGCGACACAGTCTTACCTTCCATTGACCTCGCCAATACCTTGAGTTCCTGAGCCGCAGTCTTCACCTATTTTGACCTCGCCACTCCCTTGAGGTTCCTGAGGTGCAGTCTTAACCTACATTGCGCTCCCCTGTGCCTTGAGGTTCCTGTGACACGGTCTTCACCTACATTGAGCTCACCAATACCTTGAGTTCCTGAGACACAGTCTTCTCCTATTTTGCCCTCGCTCATACCTTGCGGTTCCTCAGCCACAGTCCTCCCCTACATTGAGCTCTCCCCTTCCTTGGGGTTCCTGTGACACAGTCTTAACCTCCATTGTGCTCACCAGTACCTTGGGATGTCTTTTTCCTTCCACCCTCCCCGGTGCCGCAGGTCTCTCGGAAGGGCTGTACTCAGCTCGCTCCGCCCTGGTGCGTGGTTGACTCCCGCTCCAGGTCGGTCATATGACTAGAAGCATTCTCTTATAAGACCGCTCCCTTTCTTACTGAAATCTGCCTGACGTCCTTCAACGATGTCTTTGGCTTTGCTGAGCGGGACCCTTTAGGCCTCTCCGCTTCAGTTGGGAATGTTTTTATTATGAGCCTCTGGCATCTGGGCTAGGGCCTCACGGGGTCCGTTCCACCCTAGGGTGGGCTCTCTCCTCCTCTAGGATGGGCCTATGCTTTGCCTCTGTTCTTTCCCCACGGATGCTCCCACGTCAGCTGTGATGCTAAACCATTCGGTTGGGACGCTTGGATGTCCGTATCTGATGTTTTTACCCAGGGGGGCTCCCACGACGGCTGTCGTGCTAGACGATTCTTTTGGGACTCTTGGATGTTCCTGGCCTTTCTCCTTTACTGGTACCTACAGGCCTCCGCCGTTTGGCTACCCTACGCCCGCTCCTCCCTGGTGCGGCGACTCCGCTCTGGAGCGGTGACTGTCTTTTTCTTTCCGTGGATGCTTCCACGTCAGCTGTCCTGCTAGACTATTCTGACGGAACTCTTGGGTGTTTTCCCTTTCACCCTTCTTGCTGCCTCAAGCCTCTCCCATCCGACTGCTCTACTTCTGCCCCGCCCTAGAGCGGAAATTCCCGCTCTTGGCCAGTTCTCTTCCATACTTCTCCTGACACCATCCCGGTTCCTCACCTGTCCTATGCCGCTCTCCGCTCTGGAGCGGGGCTTCCTTTCTGCTCCAGAGCGGGATTTCCGCCCCGGAGTGGAGCGGGCCGTTCGGGGCCCCCTCCACTCTGGGTCGGTTCTCGGTGGACTTTGCCTTGCCTCTGGATGGGCCCTCAGTTGCTGTCTTTCATCTTCCTACTGTTGCGGTCATTCATCTTACTAGTGGCTCCGTCTTGCTCCCTTGCCTCCCTAGGCCTCCTGGGCCGCTTCTGCTACGTGCAACGCTCTCCGCTCTGGTGCGCGGCTTCCATTCCGCTCCAGGGCGGCGAGGGCCCTTCCTCCTACAATCCGCTCCAGAGCGGACTTCCGCCCCGGAGCAGAGGGGACCATTCTGGACCACTCCACTCTGGGTCGGTGCTAGGGTGCTTTGCTTTACCTCTGGATAGGGACTCAGTTGCAGTAGTTCACGGACTTCTCTTTTTTATCAGACTGTGCTCCCACTCTACTCTGATGGTAGAGTGGAGGAGAGGCATCTTCTCCTCTTCAGTGCCTTCACGCTTTGGGTTTTCTTCTTATCCTCTTCGATTATGAGGCTTTCATGCCTTCCTTCTGGGGATTTGCGCCTGCCCCTTGGTCTTTTCTGCCGGGTTTTTTTCAGGGTTCTTGCTCTTGCTGGTTCGCCTGGTCTCTCCCTGACCCTCCGCATGGGGGGTCACTCTTCACCCCTAGCCTCGCACAGGGGGGGGAGGGGATGCTCACTTTCATGAAAGGTGCTCCATTTTCGAGGTGTAGTGAGCACTTTTGTGCTTCCTTCGGCCCTTGTGTCTGTTAATTTTCAGGAGTTTTCTTCCAGTATTTGTGCACCCGTGAATTATCCTCCTGTATGGCCCTCCGTTCGAAGGGTCCCCCTTTTTCGTCCTTTCCTTCCTACACAAGGGAAGGGGGTCGTCTCCTGTCACGGATTCAACGGTTTTTCACAATATTGTGCTTACACATTATTCCTGTGCTTCCTACTTGGGACGGCAGTATCTTTTTCCTTTCCGATTGCAAGGAGGATATCACTTCCTTCCTGCGCACACCATGGGTGTGTCCGTCCTGCCATGCCTGTTGGACGTAGAGAGTGTCCTCCCCTTATCTCATGCTACTGCCGCGATGGTTTTCACCCTCGGTGGTATAGGTCGTGGCTCGTGGATATTGTCCTTTGTGTCTCGTCCTCTTTTCCCGGACACGGATGAGGCACGGTCTCGCCTCTGCACTATGTAGTCGGGACTTGCTCTCTATGTCAAGGACCACTTCCATTGGTTTCCACTCTTCGTAAGACGGAGGGGTACGCGCCATGCATCCTCTTACCTCTGCTGGCTCCGTGGCGCCAGGCCGCCTTTTCTCCGGTGCCTCGTTCGGGCGTCCTCGCGGTTTACGAGGACGCCGTAACGACGGTGTGACGTGGCTCTCCTTCCCCATATCGCCGACGATTCCCGTCTGCTCCGTCCGGTTCATGCCGTCCATGTGGCTCTAGACGAGGCTCCGGAGCCCGTCCCACTGCATGCAACCTCCCTGCCCGGGCCTGCCGCCCTATGGGCGGATGCTCTGTCGAAAGGACAGAGCGCCCGAGTAGTATGGTATTCCCAACACACCGTGTTCGACGACCTAGCGGCCTCCTGGTGTGTTCCACATGTGGTCTGGTTTGCCTCATGCGAGGCGCCCGGGTTGCCTGTGTTCCTGTCCCGCTGGATTCCTCCTCCGGCGGGGGTACCGGTCGCGTTCAGCAAGGACTGGCGCAGGTGGCGGTCGATTTATGTGTGTTCCACCAACCGCCGCCCTTTTTGATGTGCTAAGTCCTCCACAGGCTGAGAGGGTACCAGTGCTTCGTTTGGTTGTCGCGCCCATCCGGCCGGCCCAAGCCTGGTCCGCTCGGATGAAGCGGTGGTACCCGAGTCCAGTTCCTCTAGCGATCTCCGATTTCCACTTGGTATCGATTGGTGTCCTAGGGACGTCGTTCGCCTTCACATCGTGGATGTTGTGAGGCTGGGTGGATGCCTAAGTTTAGTCGATCTTTCCATTCACATATGCATAGCCTACGTGAGTTGCAGTTGGGATGTGTGTACATGCTTAGATTGATATGCAGGATTCGAAGTTGCATAATAAATCGTAGGCAGTGTCCACCAACCTTTAACTGTCTTCGTGGTGCGATGTATAAGGTGTTGATTTTCGGTGTGAGCATCCTGGGTTCGAGTCCACGGACTGCCACATGTGTTTGTAAATTTCATTAATCGATTTTAGGAGTATGGTTGGTTGTTGGAAGGAACATAATAATGTCAAATCCTCTCCCCTGGATTCATTTTCCATGACAGACTTACGGCTCTCACTGACACAGTTTTCCTTCTTGGTTGCCTACACGTCACGGACGCGACCGTCGGTGGCGTTCGTGTTTCACTACCTCCATTGGTTAATATTGAGAAGCGTCCCAACATCTGCACCACTCTTACGAACCGCCTGTCGGCCATTCGGGTACCGTTTGAGACTTTCACGGGGTTGGTCGTTCCTCCCTAGGACTTGGGTTCTTTTTGCGATCCTGCTTTATGCTTCGTCCGACGCCGCGTCAGCTTCCTCCTCAGTGGTTTCTGGCGGAGGCTCTCACACTGCTCTCGTCTGCCTCTTACGCTCCTTACCCCACGCCTGCACACTTCCGTGACATGACATTGTTCTTTATGGCTTTGGCGACGGGTGAAGGAGTCCCCGGAGATGACTGCCATGTCTAGGGACCGACATTCCTTACATCGTTCTCCCGTCCTTGCGTCGGTTACTTTGGCTCCGTATGTTCGTTTGGTTGCTACAACCGTACGCGACACTCCCGTTTTTAAGCTTTTCCTGTACCTGCTTTCGAACATGGTACGGTTCTTCATCTGTTATGCCCGGTTCAAACCCTGCATCCGTATGTGTACTCGCCCAGGCCAGTGTCGGGGTTGCCTTTACGGGTGGCGCCTACGACCAGTCGGAGCCTCGGTCGACGTGCTGTGGGACTTCGCCTGTGTCGGTAGTTTCGGGCCGGTAAACCTTACGTTCTGGACGCGGCTCATGTTGTCCGTTCGTACGCTGCTACGTTCTGATTTTACATAATTTTTCTCGCCCGAACGTTGCCGACACGGGGCTTTGGTCTTCCCCCACCACGTTTGTCTCCTCCTCTCTGGCCTTGTCCACAGGCAGGCCGGGACGTCCTTGTCGTGCATTGGGCCAGCAGGTTCACTCAGGGTCTACCTGCAGCGTTCCTTCTGTCTCTTATCCTTCTCCCTTCTTGTTCTCCTTTTATTGGAGGAGGGGCGGGGGGGGGGGTATTGCACTATACCCATACTTGCACCTAAGTTAACGGATTAATAACTAGGTTAAGATTTTGATATAATTTCTCGTCTTAAAGTATACTACGTTCTGTTGGTAGGTCTTGGCCTCTTCCCACTGAACTTTTCTCATGGCTTTCAGTGCTGGTCACTGTGTATGCTCATGTCTTTTCTCGTCACCCCCTGTACGGTACTCCTCTTCGACGTATGTCAGTATTTACTCATTACTTTATGGGTCTTCCTGTGTTCGTCCGGAAGGAGGGGGGGGAGGGGGGGCGCATCCTGGACTTCATATTATTATGATGAAATGCAGCATTCTTTGTCTTAGGTTAGTTATCCCATGGCATACGACTTGACTGTACTTGACCTCTCTTGATATGCACCTGTCAGTACACTCTTTCTCTAAACTCTCTTGTTTAAGTCGGTCTTTCCATGGTCCTGATATTTCCTAAGGGCTAAAGTTTGTTTTCAGCTTGTATGTCCGCCTCCAATTTGGTACTCTAGCTCTACGTTGGAACGTAGAGGCTACTACTAAATTGGGAGGTTTAACGACCCTCCCAATACCAAATGAGGTAAACCTCCTATTTGGTCGTAGCCTCGAAAGTATCCAACGTCATAGTATCCCGCCCTCGCGCCGTACCCCTGCCCATCCAATATTGTCTCTTGTCACTTGATACCGGGAATGCCCAATGAACCCTGTCAGGTAGTGGGATGGATCCGTCAAGACGGCTGAAGGAGCCAGAAAGGATGGCCTAAAATCCTGTAATTTTCTCTTTTTTCTCATCAATATTTTCTTATTTTCTTTTTCAAATAGTGGCCTCTAAAGTATGTACAACGTACCTAGTAGAGAGAGTAAGGTGCTACTCTAGATGTTATCGTTTTATCGCGCTAGTGATTTCGATAATTTTTGTTTTCGGTTAGGATAGACTATAACCCCTGGTGGCCTATTTCTGTTTAAATAAACATAAAAAAAAATTCGGTTCAGCTATCACTGCGTATTCAAATTTAATTTAGTTTTGTTTTAATTTTCGGTTAGGCTATCACCGCTGATAACCTATTTGTGTGTATTTCAACATTTTTGTTTTCGGTTAGGCCTATTTAAGTAAGTGAAGCGACCTGAAGGGAGTGAAGTGTTTTTAAAGTGAGTTTAGTGTTTTTAAAGTGAGTTAAGTGTTTTTAAGTGAGTGAAGTGATCTGAAGAAAGTGATCGTCACCATGCCTCGTGCCTGTACGAACTGCGCCGGTAGGTTTGGTGCTTCCATGTTTGCTCCTGTCGATCCACAAGTCTGCCGACTCTGCCAGCAACGAGAGGATTTGACAGCAAAATTGGATGAAGCCCACAACAAGATCAACGCCCTCACCAGGAAGCTGGAATCACTCCAAGAGTTTGTAACACTCAACGTTGGAGTATCACTAACTCCAATTGTTTCAACTCCAGCATCCACCACCGCCCCAACGTCATCTGCCAACAATCCAACACCTGCAGTAGACATTGCAGCAGATGCTTCTGACGAACCTGAGCCGACATCAAACCAGGACAGCCGCCCTGTTCACCTTAGTCTCTCCCCCACTCCTCGTGCAAGAAGCCTGCTAGCACGAACAGTACCAACCCCTCGCCCCCGTTCTAACCACTCCTCTCCCCGACCTGTACGTAGAGTCCCGCCACCACAGGTTTCCGGATTTACACCAGTGAGGAACGGTGCACGGCCAACGCAGAAAAGGTCTCATCTACCAGTCACAATGTCAAACAGATTTGAGATATTGGTAGAGATGGAAGACGAACCAGAGGAGACCAGGCTCGTTGGGGATTCCATCCTACGAGGACAGGTCGAAGAGTTCTGCGACAGAGTCCCAAATCAACGAAAAAGATTTTGCATCCCAGGAGCTGGACTGGACGACATTGTGGAAGCCTTCGAAGATACCACAAAGGATGCAAATGAAAATACCCTTTTTATCATCCATGCTGGTTCAAATGACGTCATGCGCACCAGATCCGAAGAGTTGATGGAGAAATATCGCAAGATGATCCAGTACTACAAAAACAAGTCAAGGAATATCATCATCTCAGGCATTCTCCCCAAGATCGACGCATCTGACAAATTCTACGACAAGGCCTTCAGCACAAATAGCCGACTAAAATATTTGTGTCTGAGGGAAGAAGTTGATTTCATCAACCTCTGGGACAACTTCTACAACCAGCCTACTCTGTTGCGCAAGGATGGCACTCATCTAAACCCTGTGGGTTCAGCACGCATGGGTCGTCTCCTACACGAAGCAGTCCGCAGCCATGGATCAAAAAACGCCATCCGAGAAGAAGCAGCAGTGACATAAATCATCCAACGCCAAGAAAAAAACAGAGGCAACCGAGGACCACCAGCGATAAGGACCGAAGACAGCAAGGACCGAGGACAGCCATGAACATAAATGTAGATCCGACAAGAACCAAAAATATTATTAAAGAGCGTTCCGTGAGTTCTAAAATAACAAATTTAAAGGTTTTCTATGCAAACGCTCGTAGCATACGCAATAAATTTTCAGATTTAGAGGAGCTAGTGTTTACAGAAAATTATGATGTGATTGGCATAACAGAATCTTGGCTCAATACAGAAGATAGAGACTTTTTAGCAGAGTATTCACGTCCCGGTTATGTAATGTTTGAGAAAAGCCGAATAAATCGAAATGGAGGTGGCGTTTTACTTTATATCAAAGAAAGTCTTAACCCTACCCTCTTGTTAAAACCTCAAATTGTGAACGTCGATGCATCTTTTGTGCTAATAAAGAATAATAAAGGTACAAAAATAATACTTGCATTAATATACAGACCTCCAGCTCAATCAGTGCAAACTGACCGAGAAATTTACGAACAAATTGCAGATGTAAGTAACTCACAAGATACCGTAATTTTTGGCGACTTTAATTTACCTGTGACCAAGTGGGGCGATACTCTTACTTCACACTCCGGACATGACTTGTATACGAACTTGCAAGAGAGTTCGCTTTATCAATTTGTTCGAACGCCAACCCGTGGTAATAACGTTCTTGACATTGTACTTGCAACAAAAGAAGAATTAATAGAGAATTTGATTGTTGGTGATGAATTCAGTAACAGCGACCATCGTACGATAACTTTCACTTTAAAGTTTACTAGTAACGAACCAAATAGTAGCATCGAAAAAGTCCCTAATTTCAAGAAAGCAAACTTCCATAAACTTAGAGCTATGTTTAAAGAAACTGACTGGAGCTTTTTAATTCACAATAACGACATAAATACATCTTGGAAGTTATTCGAAGCCACTTACCTAAAAGCAGTGCAAGACTGCATACCATCGAAAATACGGCGTCCAGGCCATAATAATAAGCCCAAATGGTGGAATAAAGATATTTCAAACTGCCTGCTTGCTAAAAAATTTGCTGATGATAGATTAAAATCCTCACAAAATGACGAAGAATGGCTGAAATTTGTAGAGCTACGACGCAAAGCCAAAAAGTTAATTAAGCAAAGTAAAAAGACCCTAGAGTTACATATTGCGAATCAAAGTAAAACAAACCCGAAAGAATTCTATAGTTATATCAGAAAGAAAAAAGTAGTTACTTCAACTGTTGGACCGTTAGTCGATGAAAATGGAGAATACACCAAAGACGAAGTACAAATGAGTAATGCCCTCAATAACTTCTTTGCATCAGTTTTTACAACAGAAGACCTCAGTGATATCCCTACACCATCGCCGATTCAGATTGATAATTCAGATGTTCTAAGCAATATCACCGTTACAGAGAGAGAAGTATTGAATTGTTTAGATAAACTCAAGGTAAATAAAACGCCTGGACCTGATACAATCTCGCCTAGAGTTCTAAAGGAAGCTAAGGATGAGCTCTCCAAACCACTGACATTACTATTCAATAAATCCTTGCAGTCTGGAACTATGCCCGATCAGTGGAAGCTAGCCAACGTAACACCGATATTAAAAAAAGGCAGCAAATCCCTACCCAGTAACTATCGTCCAATTAGCTTAACCTCAGTTGTATGTAAAATGCTAGAAACGGTCATACGAGACAGACTCGTAAATCACTTAGAGGAAAATAACATACTTAAAGATACTCAACACGGCTTTCGTAAAAAACGTTCCTGTTTAACAAACCTCTTAGACTTCTTCCACGATATCCTTAACCTCTACGATGAGAGTAAAGCTGTAGATATTATATACCTTGATTTTCAAAAGGCCTTTGACAAAGTTCCCCACAAACGTTTACTGCTAAAACTAAAAGCGCATGGAATACAAGACGGTGTGTTGAAAGGGATAGAAAATTGGCTCAGCGACAGAAAGCAAAGAGTAGTCATAAACGGTAAGGCATCTAAATGGACCAATGTAAGTAGCGGGGTACCCCAGGGATCGGTACTAGGACCAATTCTCTTTCTAATTTACATCAACGACATAGATGAGGGTCTCACCTGTACAATCTCAAAATTTGCTGATGATACAAAAATTGCAAATAGCGTACTCTCAAAAGAACAAGTTGACGATATGCAACACAATCTAGATAAATTGTCATGTTGGGCCCAAATTTGGCAAATGAGTTTCAATGCGGATAAATGTAAAGTACTACATATCGGATACCTAAATGAGAAAGCAAACTATTCGATGAATGGCACTCAGCTTAAGAATGTAAACAGAGAAACCGATCTGGGAGTAACAATATCGAGTAACATAAAACCGAGTCAACAATGTTCAGAAGTTGTTAAGAAGGCAAACAAAATAATTCGCTTTATAGGCAGGTCATTTGAGCATAAATCCAAAGAAGTTATCCTAACCCTTTACAATTCCTTAGTCCGCCCTCTTCTGGAATACTGCGTTCAATCCTGGTGCCCTTATTACCAAAAAGATATAAACAAGCTAGAACGAGTTCAACGTAGAGTTACCAAAATGATACCTAGCCTAAAGAACAAACCATACGAAGAGCGTCTTAGAGAATTAAATCTATTTCCTTTAACCCAGCGCAGATTAAGAGGTGACTTAATTTAAGTGTTCAAAATCATCAAAGGCATGGACAATATAAACTCTAGTAAGTACTTCACTATCGACCAATCTAATTACACGCGGGGAAACGGTTGCAAAATTATTGGTAAATCTTTTAACTCACACGAATCTAAGAATTTCTTCTTCAATCGAGTTGTCAACTTGTGGAATGGGCTTCCCCGAAACGTTATAGACTGCATCACCGTTGATTCATTTAAACTCCGCCTAGACAAATATCTCGCATCAAACCCGCGACTGACTGCGTTTGTAAATGAATAACTTTATTTTATCCCCCCCTCAGTTACTAACCCATCTGTCCCCTACTAACTTCCTAATCCTGCCACGGACATTAGTTCCAGGGCAGTAATTCCCTTTCCAATGTTCCCTTACCCACTCTAAACCACTGTTTGGACACTTGATCCTCAGTGTTTTGGAGGACAAGCATCCTAGAAGGGTCACTAGATCTGTTGTTGCTTGATTTTCTTTGTACTCCCTTTGATAATTACCCGCTCTAGAGCGGAGCAGAGTTATATAATAAGTATATAGCTCTACGTTGGGTACTCCGAGGCTACGACCAAATAGGAGGTTTACCTCATTTGGTATTGGGAAGGTCGTTAAACCTCCCATTCTGTCTCTTACCCTTTTTGAAATGAATAGACAGTTTTCTTATATCATGTCATTTTATTTATATTTAATGTAGGTATTATTCTTGGTTCTTGTCTTACGTTAATAGTATTATATTATTATTATCAGGATTATTATCAAAGTCACATAAAAAGTTAGATATATATATTATTTAATAAAGTAGACATGCCGTTTTGCCCAAAATCAAAACGACATACCCAACTCTGCGATGGGTTACCATCATCACTACTAATACCATCATCACTACTAATACCATCATCAATCACAATCATCATAATCACTACAACTGCCATCATCACTACAACTGCCACAATCATCACGAGTACTGTCATCATCACCATTACTATGATCATCATCACTACTACACTTACAATTATCACTACTACTCTCACCATCAACACTGTCCATTGTGACTAGCATCTTAATCACTACTATCATCATTGATACTACAACTATCAACCATCATTACTAATATCATCACCACCATCTTACAATCATCATTACTACTATTAACATAATCACTACTACTATAACCATCATCATTACTACTGTCACAAATATTACCATAATTTATTCTACTGTCACCATCATCACTACTACTGCCATCATCACCATTACTATGAACTTCATCACCACAACTATCGTCATCATCACTACAAATTTCACCATCCTCACTACTACTCACCATCATCACTAATACTCACACCATCATCACTACCATCATCACTACTGGCATTATTATCACTACAAATATCATCATTACTTGTCACCATCATCACTACTATTATGACCATCATTACTACTACTGTCACCATCATATCTACTACTGTCATCATCATCACTACTGTCATCATCATCAATACAACTACAACCATCATCACTACAATTATCACCATTATCACTACTATCACCATGAATCCAAATATTACTACCATCACTTCTAATGCCAACTAAACTAACTTAACCTAGCAAATACGTAGCGAGATGTTTTCCGCTCCCAGAACGAATGCGTTCTTAGTGTGTGAGCACCTTCGGGGCTCACACACTAAGAACGCCATCATTGCTGGGGGGGGGGGGGGGGGTTCCGGGAGGGTTGGTGGGAGGGGGGGGGGGGGGGTCCAGGAGGTGGGGGGGGGGGGGAAACCCATATTTTCGACCTAAAATCATAACTATTGCATAAATTCAAAAAATATTTTTTGACTGACGTTTGCATTCACGCAACAAATGTTTGTGTGAAATTTGGTGAAAATCCGTCCAACGGTCTAGGAGGAGGAGTTCCGAGACAGACGGACGACGACGACGACGACGACATAATTTTGTTTCGTGTGGTACCCACTATAGGGGGGGGGGGGGGGGGCGATACCAAACTCTGCTTACCAGAGTTGATAATTAGATAAATATATTTTCTTAACCACGTAACATTGAGGTTTGATTATGAGTAAATTAAGTTACAGGATCGCTTCATAGATTCAATTCAGGTCTCACTCAAATAATATGAAAAGCAAAAATAATATTTTGAAGCTAAAAGAATTTTCTTCAGCTTAGGAAATCACTAGAAGTAACATTAACCCTTAATTAGCGGCGAGCAACATAAGTCGAGTTAAATAAAGCTGGACTATGTGGCGGCGCTCGACATAACTCGAGTGGCAATTTCAGCACGTAATGTGGCTGAGAGAGAGAGACAAGTGGTGGCAGGAGACTAGCGAGCGTATGACTGCTCCAGACCACCGCGGCGAACCTACTGACACAAATCTCAGCTCCCTCCTCCCTCTCTCACTCGCTACATACTCAATTATGTACTGAAAGTACCGAATTACCTGCTTTTTGCACTCGCGTTGCACGGTTATTGCAAGAAAACTATCCATCATACAAGGATCGTTATGGTGTCATTCGAAAGCTCTGTTTATGCCCTTTCAGGGATAGGTACTTGTTTTACGTTCTGGGTCTTATTTAGGCATGAAAATGATCACGTAAACAGCCCTATTTTGGCTAAAAACACCCCGCTGTGCGGTACACATAAATAAACCGCATAGGCCGCTCGTAAGGTGTTAAAACAGCCATGTTAGTCTAAGGCGATATTACTAATATGAGACAATAGTATCACCGTTCTTGTTCTTACCAGCAATGTAAGCTTAATTAAAAAGAACATTAAAGAACTCGCAAGTATTAATATAAAACAATAGTATTACTTTTATCATATCACAATTACTTGAAGAGTTGCTTTAGTCCACAAGTCAGTCAACTAAAATAGTTAAGTACATAATAGTAGAGTTAACGTTAATTCCCAATCACATATCTCACTAACCAACATAACGTAAGTGTTTACACCGAACACACTAAACCCACACTTATATAATCTGACTGACAGTCACAATCATCACTACTACTGCCATCATCACAACTATTGTCATCATCACTACAACTTTCACCATCATCACTACTACTCACCATCATCAATAATAATCACACCATCGTCACTACTGTACATTTTACTTGCAACAAAAGAAGAATTATTAGAGAATTTGAATGTTGGTGATGAATTCAGTAACAGCGACCATCGTACGATAACTTTCACTTTAAAGTTTACTAGTAACGAACCAAATAGTAGCATCGAAAAAGTCCCTAATTTCAAGAAAGCAAACTTCCATAAACTTAGAGCTATGTTTAAAGAAACTGACTGGAGCTTTTTAATTAACAATAATGACATAAATACATCTTGGAAGTTATTCGAAACCACTTACCTAAAAGCAGTGCAAGACTGCATACCATCGAAAATACGGCGTCCAGGCCATAATAATAAGCCCAAATGGTGGAATAAAGATATTTCAAACTGCCTGCTTGCTAAAAAATTTGCTAATGATAGATTAAAATCCTCACAAAATGACGAAGAACGGGTGAAATTTGTAGAGCTACGACGCAAAGCCAAAAAGTTAATTAAGCAAAGTAAAAAGACCCTAGAGTTACATATTGCGAATCAAAGTAAAACAAACCCGAAAGAATTCTATAGTTATATCAGAAAGAAAAAAGTAGTTACTTCAACTGTTGGACCGTTAGTCGATGAAAATGGAGAATACACCAAAGACGAAGTACAAATGAGTAATGCCCTCAATACCTTCTTTGCATCAGTTTTTACAACAGAAGACCTCAGTGATATCCCTACACCATCGCCGATTCAGATTGATAATTTAGATGTTCTAAGCAATATCACCGTTACAGAGAGAGAAGTATTGAATTGTTTAGATAAACTCAAGGTAAATAAAACGCCTGGACCTGATACAATCTCGCCTAGAGTTCTAAAGGAAGCTAAGGATGAGCTCTCCAAACCACTGACATTACTATTCAATAAATCCTTGCAGTCTGGAACTATGCCTGATCAGTGGAAGCTAGCCAACGTAACACCGATATTCAAAAAAGGCAGCAAATCCTACCCAGTAACTATCGTCCAATTAGCTTAACCTCAGTTGTATGTAAAATGCTAGAAACGGTCATACGAGACAGACTCGTAAATCACTTAGAGGAAAATAACATACTTAAAGATACTCAACACAGCTTTCGTAAAAAACGTTCCTGTTTAACAAACCTCTTGGACTTCTTCCACGATATCCTCAACCTCTACGATGAGAGTAAAGCTGTAGATATTATATACCTTGATTTTCAAAAGGCCTTTGACAAAGTTCCCCACTAATGTTTACTGCTAAAACTAAAAGCGCATGGAATACAAGACGGTGTGTTGAAATGGATAGAAAATTGGCTCAGCGACAGAAAGCAAAGAGTAGTCATAAACGGTAAGGCATCTAAATGGACCAATGTAAGTAGCGGGGTACCCCAGGGATCGGTACTAGGACCAATTCTCTTTCTAATTTACATCAACGACATAGATGAGGGCCTCACCTGTACAATCTCAAAATTTGCAGACGATACAAAAATTGCAAATAGCGTACTCTCAAAAGAACAAGTTGACGATATGCAACACAATCTAGATAAATTGTCATGTTGGGCCCAAATTTGGCAAATGAGTTTCAATGCGGATAAATGTAAAGTACTACATATCGGATACCTAAATGAGAAAGCAAACTATTCGATGAATGGCACTCAGCTTAAGAATGTAAACAGAGAAACCGATCTGGGAGTAACAATATCGAGTAACCTAAAACCGAGTCAACAATGTTCAGAAGTTGTTAAGAAGGCAAACAAAATAATTGGCTTTATAGGCAGGTCATTTGAGCATAAATCCAAAGAAGTTATCCTAACCCTTTACAATTCCTTAGTCCGCCCTCTTCTGGAATACTGCGTTCAATCCTGGTGCCCTTATTACCAAAAAGATATAAACAAGCTAGAACGAGTTCAACGTAGAGTTACCAAAATGATACCTAGCCTAAAGAACAAACCATACGAAGAGCGTCTTAGAGAATTAAATCTATTTCCTTTAACCCAGCGCAGATTAAGAGGTGACTTAATTCAAGTGTTCAAAATCATCAAAGGCATCGACAATATGAACTGTAGTAAGTACTTCACTATCGACCAATCTAATTACACGCGGGGAAACGGTTGCAAAATTATTGGTAAATCTTTTAACTCACACGAATCTAAGAATTTCTTTTTCAATCGAGTTGTCAACTTGTGGAATGGGCTTCCCCGAAACGTTATAGACTGCATCACCGTTGATTCATTTAAACTCCGCCTAGACAAATATCTCGCTTCAAACCCGCGACTGACTGCGTTTGTAAATGAATAACTTTATTTTATCCCCCCCTCAGTTACTAACCAATCTGTCCCCTACTAACTTCCTAATCCTGCCACGGACATTAGTTCCAGGGCAGTAATTCCCTTTCCAATGTTCCCTTACCCCCTCTAAACCACTGTTTGGACACTTGATCCTCAGTGTTTTGGAGGACAAGCAACCTAGAAGGGTCACTAGATCTGTTGTTGCTTGATTTCCTTTGTACTCCTTTGTACTGTCATCATTATAACTACAACTATCATCATTACTTGTCACCATCATCACTACTACTAGTATTGTCACCATCATATCTACTAATGTCACCATCTTTTATACTACTATCATCATCATCAATACAAATACAACCATCAACACTACTATTATCACCATCATCACTACTATCACCATCAATCCCACTATTACTACCATCACTTCTAATGCCAACTAAACTAACTTAACCTAGCAAATGCGGAGCGAGATGTTTTCGCCCCCTGAACGAATGCGTTCTTAGAGTGTGAGCCCCTTCGGGGCTCACACACTAAAAACGCCATCATAACTGGGGGGGGGGGGGGGGGGGGGGTTCCAGGAAGGGGGGACTGGGGGGGGGGGTAAAAACCATATTTTGGACCTAAAATCATAACTATTGCATAAATTCAAAAAATCTTTTTTGACTGACGTTTGCATTCACGCAACAAATGTTTGTGTGAAATGTGGTGAAAATCCGTCCAACGGTCTAGGAGGAGTTCCGAGACAGACTGACAACGACGACGATGATGACAGATTTTTTTTCGTGTGGTACCCACTATACGGGGGGGGGGCGATACCAAACATTGCTTACGCAGAGTTGATAAAATAAGAGTAGGATTGTAAACTAGACAACAGAGGCATAGAGTAAAGGAGAACAAAATATGAGAAGACAGGGAAGAGATAGGGAAATCAGACAACAGAAGCATAGAGGAAATTAGAATAATAAATAAGAAGAAGATAGGGAGGAGATACGATAAATAGAGAACAGAAGTATAGAGGAAATAGAAACAAATACAATAACAATAGAAAGGGAGGAGATAGAAAAACTAGACAACAGAAACATAGAGGAAAGTAGAGAATCAAATAAGAAGAAGAAAGAGAGGAAATAGGAAAACTAAACATAAGCATAGAAGAAAGTACACACAATATAAGTAGGAAGGGAGGAGACAGGGAAACGAGACAACAGAAGGATAGAGGAAAATATAATAACATTAAAATAAGAGTAGGAAGGGAGGAGATAGGAAAGCTAGATAACAGAAGCATAGAGGGAACTAGGAAAATAAAAACTGAGACCATAAGAATACTGCGGCCGATACCACAAGACCGAGGAGAAGAGCGTACAGGGGCGGAGGAGAGAAGTGGAGAGAAGAAAGTGGTATATACAGAAATACTGCAGAGAAGGAAGTGGTATATATAGAAATACTGGAGAGAAGGAAATGGAATATAGAGAAATACTGGAGAAGAAAGTGGTATATAGAGAAATAATGGAGAGAAGGAAGTGGTATACAGTATATAGAAATACTGGAGAGAAGAAAGTGGTATATACAGAAATACTGGAGAGAAGAAAGTGGAATATAGAGAAATCCTGGAGAGAAGACAGTGGTATATAGAGAAATACTGGAGAGAAGAAAGTGGTATATACAGAAATACTGGAGAGAAGTCAGTGGTATATAGAGGAATACTAGAGAGAAAAAAGTGGTATATAGAGAAATACTTGTGAGAATACTGAGAGAAGAAAGTGGTATAAAGAGAAATACTGGAGAGAAGCAAGCGGAATATAGAGAAATACTAGTGAGAAGAAAGTGGTATATACAAAAATACTGCAGAGATGAACGTGGTATATACAGAAATACTGGATAGAAGAAAGTGGAATATAGAGAAATCCGGGAGAGAAGACAGTGGTATATAGAGAAATACTGGAGAGAAGAAAGTGGTATATACAGAAATACTGGAGAGAAGTCAGTGGTATATAGAGGAATACTAGAGAGAAGAAAGTGGTATATAGAGAAATACTGGAGAAGACAGTGGTATATAGAGGAATACTGGAGAAGACAGTGGTATATAGAGAAATACTGGAGAAGACAGTGGTATATAGAGAAATACTGGAGAAGACAGTGGTATATAGAGAAATACTGGAGAAGACAGTGGTATATAGAGAAATACTGGTGAGAAGAAAGTGGTATATACAGAAATACTGCAGAGATGAACGTGGTATATACAGAAATGCTGGATAGAAGAAAGTGGTATATAGAGAAATACTGGAAAAGAAAGTAGGATATAGAGAAATACTGGAGAGAAGAAAGTGCATTATAGAGAAATATACAATACAGCATAAGAGGTTCTTTTAAAACCAAAGAGACTGAAAATAAAGTAATGACCAGACAAACAAAACAGACAAAGGTGTGAGTATTCCAAACATGCCAGATGTACAGTCGTCGGAAAAATTTCTTTACTAACCTGAGATTTTCATTATGCAAGTATTACCTAATTCCTGAGAACAGTTTATAAATAATAGTTAAAAAGTAATTCACTCAACAGTTTGTAAAAATATGCAAAGGAAAGATTATTGATTTATTATTAATTATTGATTGAAATTTGATTATACCAGTTTTACTTGCATAATGGCAATGATAGGGTGATAAAGAACTTATTCCGACGACTGTACTTGTCGTGGGGGGTTAAGGGGGTAGTACTCGCATTTTCTGGACCCCCTTCTCCCTCATGTTTAGCATATTAGTTTTGAGGTTTTAAGACGTTCGTTCCGTTAGTTCAGCGGTTTTGAGACCTTTCGCCTCATTTTGTTGTCAATATTAAGACTTTTCGTGGCCTTTAGGTGTCGAGATTTTCCTAGCGAGCGACAGTGACCCTCTAATTTTAGAAGGAACCGGCTTTCGGCCAGGCCATTTTTGTACCGAAAAATGTACAAATTTATCTTTAAAGGGGGTCTAGTGGGTGTTTGTCTAAATTTGATGGAGGTCTAGCGAGGAAACTCAAAAATATATAAATACACATATATATAGACCAAAAACCAAGCACTACCCCCTTAAGCCATATGAGGGATGAGGCTAGTGAGACATGACGCACAGCACCACAGACAACCACATCACTCACTCTTAAGGCCGTAGTGATAGATAGGTTGGTTGGTGATAGATAGATGTACCTGTATGGTGTGTGTGGGAGGTTAAGACATATGAGTGATGAGGCCAGAGGGACATAATACACCGCAACACTGACAACCGCATCACTCACTCTTAAGGCCGCAGTGATAGATAGGTTGGTTGGTGATAGATAGATGTACCTGTATGGTGTGTGTGGGAGGTTAGGACATATGAGGCATGAGGCCAGTGAGACATAACACACAGCACCACATCACTCACTCTTAAGGCCGTAGTGATAGATAGGTTGGTTGGTGATAGATAGGCATGAGGCCAGTGGGACATAATACACCGCAACACAGACAACCGCATCACTCATTCTTAAGGCCGTAGTGATAGATAGGTTGGTTGGTGATAGATAGATGTACCTGTATTGTGTGTGTGGGAAGTTAAGACATATGAGGGATGAGGCCAGTGGGACATAACACACAGCACCACAGACAACCGCATCACTCACTCTTAAGGCCGTAGTGATAGATAGGTTGGTTGGTGATAGATAGATGTACCTGTATGGTGTGTGTGGGAGGTTAAGACATATGAGGCATGAGGCCAGTGAGACATAACACACAGCACCACAGACAACCACATCACTCACTCTTAAGGCCGTAGTGATAGATAGGTTGGTTGGTGATAGATAGATGTACCTGTATGGTGTGTGTGGGAGGTTAAGACATATGAGGCATGAGGCCATTGAGACATAACACACAGCACCACAGACAACCACAGCACTCACTCTTAAGGCCGTAGTGATAGATAGGTTGGTTGGTGATAGATCGATGTACCTGTATGGTATGTGTGTGTGTGTGAGGTTAAGACATATGAGGCATGAGGCCAGTGGGACATAATACACAGTACCACAGACAACCACATCACTCACTCTAAAGGCCGTAGTGATAGATAGGTTGGTTGGTTGGTGATAGATCGATGTACCTGGATGGTGTGTGAGAGAGGTTAAGACAAATGAGGCATGAGGCCAGTGAGACATAATACACAGCACCACAGACAACCACATCACTCACTCTTCAGGTGGTAGTGATAGATAGGTTGGTTGGTTGGTGATAGATAGATGTACCTGTATGGTGTGTGTGTGAGAGGTTAAGACATATGAGGCATGAGGCCAGTGAGACATAATACACAGCACCACAGACAACCACATCACTCACTCTTAAGGTGGTAGTGATAGATAGGTTGGTTGGTTGGTGATATATAGATGTACCTGTATGGTGTGTGTGAGAGGTTAAGACATATGAGGCATGAGGCCAGTGAGACATAATACACAGCACCACAGAAAACCACATCACTCACTCTTAAGGTGGTAGTGATAGATAGGCTGGTTGGTTGGTGATAGCTCGATGTACCTGGATGGTGTGTGTGAGAGGTTAAGACATATGAGGCATGAGGCCAGTGAGACATAATACACAGCACCACAGACAACCACATCACTCACTCTTCAGGTGGTAGTGATAGATAGGTTGGTTGGTTGGTGATATATAGATGTACCTGTATGGTGTGTGTGAGAGGTTAAGACATATGAGGCATGAGGCCAGTGAGACATAATACACAGCACCACAGAAAACCACATCACTCACTCTTAAGGTGGTATAGTCCATGAGCCAGGCCAGATATCGGTACCACCTGGGGTGACTAAACACGAATGGTACTAAAATGTTTATAGAGTGACTGTAAGTACATTAAGATATGATAGCCTTCTCGCACTGGTAGCTTAGTCTAATTTTTTTGATGCAATAGGGGCGCTACCCAAAAATAAAGATTTTTAGCGTGACGCTCGGCGTTTTCCTCATTTTCTTTAAAATCCATCACACAATCATCGCGAAACTTTGAACACCTATGTAGAATTATATTCTCTACCAGAGTTGTTCCTAGGTATTTTTCAAATTTCCTCATATTTCGGAATATACTCTATATTTTGGGTATTTTCCTCTAAATCTAGAATAAATCCTTAAATATGGGGAACATTGAAAAATATATTCTAACAGCTCTTGTAGCTTATTTGATTCTCTACAAGAATTATTCCGATGTGTATTTCAAGTTTCTCCATATTTAGGGGTTTATTTCATATTTGGGGATTTTTTGTTATATTTTGGGGATAATTTATTATTGGAAGGAGCAAACATATGTAGAGTGGTTTCCATGTAATGTGTTTGTTTGTTCATGGTTTAATGGTGATATTTTTTGCAGGTGTGTGTCGACTGTTTGACGGCAGGATGGAACCATCTGCGAGGAAGAGAGCACGGATCGACTGTATCATCCACTGCTCTGATGATGACAGCGATGCTCTGGTGTCACCACAGGATTTGGACTCCTGGAACACATTGCTCAGGGCTGCAGAAATCAGGCAGCATGATCCAGTCCTGGAAGCAGCCAAGGGCCTTGAAGAAGGAGGAATACCACACATACATTATCACCGTAAATGTCGTAGTCTCTTTACAATGAAGAAGTCACTGGATTCTATCCTTGCCAAGGGTGTCAAGATAGAATCAGCAAGCGTCGACCCCAGGAGGAGGGCATCAAGGGATGCCCCTAGTACTAGCAGGGTGTATGCCAAAGTATGTATCTTCTGCGAGAAGTCAAGCAAGTACATAAAAACAACAAAGACAAGGGAGCCACTCTTACAGTGTGTTGAGCTACGAGCAGATGAGAAGATTCGCAGAGCAGCAATAAGGAAACTCAACCAGAGAATCCTTGGTTTAGTTAGCGGAGACCTTGTTGCTGCAGAGGGTCACTACCACAAGTCGTGCTACAAACTCTTCACAAAAGATGATTTCCCAGCGGCCGCCAGGTCGGGTGCAGGTGAAAATCAGGAAGAAAGCGAGGAAGCACGCTACGAAGAGGTTGAGACAGAAGCCCTCGAGGAACTCTGCTTGTATATAAGGACCAAATTATTCCCCAACCCAGAGGTACTGCCTATGACAAACCTCACATCTAGGCTTGAGAGATCCATGATGTCCCGTGGTATTATCCAACTGAAACCAGCGACAAAGAAACATGTTCGCCGAAAGATTGAAACCGAGTTTGGAGAATCACTACGCTTTGTCCCAGATGAGAAAGGAAAGCTTCTAATCTATCCACGCAGCCTCTCAATGGACGACCTTGCCCGGCAAGCACACAAAATGGCAAAAGACCTGCAAGAAGCAAGAGCAGCTAACTCTGAAGATGTCTTAACCAAAGCAGGAATGCAGCTGAGGAATGAGATCAATAAACAAGATGTGAGTCAGCCATGGCCTCCCGATACAGATCAGAATGTCACTCCTGCAGCAGTCACTTAATTCCTGCACACCCTGCTGACAGGAGAGTGTGAGTGTGAAACTCCCTCTGAAAGAGCTCAACGTCTTGCCACTTCCTTTGGCAGTGACTTGGTCTTTGCTGTTACCAGTGGCAAGACAAAACCACCCAAGCACGTACTGCTGACCAATGCTGTAAAGTCTTTGACAGGAAACACAGAACTGATCCGAACTCTGAATCGTCTTGGTCACTGTGTGTCTTACTCAATGTTTGAGGAGATCGATACAGCCCTTTGTATCCAGAAGCTGGAATGCTCAAAGGATGACATTCCACTGCCAGCAAACATCTACCCTGGTGTGTTCACAACCCTGGCCTGGGATAACATTGACCGACTTGAAGAGACCCTAAGTGGAGCAGGTACTTCTCATAGAGTCAATGGCATTGCTGTCCAGTCCAAGGTTGCAGGCTCTGTGCCAGAGAAAGTCCTGCCAGAGATTACCAAGTCCAAGATAAGAAGCATCACTCAGACATCATCAATGCTGCCAATATACAATGTTGGGCGGCGGGCAGGGCCACCTAGGATTGAGACTGCGTATGTCGACACTACCAAGGAAGTCCAGGATTCAAAGACAAAGAACCATATCTGGCTTCTTACTCGAATGTCAGACCATGAGGACCAGTCCATCAGCAGTTGGACTGGGTTCAACATCAAAATGCGCAGAGACATTGCAGTGGTTCAGGACACTGTAAGCTACCTGCCCACTATCAATGCTCCCGCAACAGAAATGTCCACCGTTAATGAAATCTTGGAACAAACGCATGCTATCATGCAGTCCTTACAGCTTAACAAGATTGTGTGCGTGTTTGATCAAGCACTCTATGCCAAAGCTGCCGAAGTTATCTGGAAACAAGAGAAGTTAAAGAACATTATCATCAGGATGGGCGTCTTCCACACAATCTGTAATCTCATCTCCACCATAGGAAAGAGGTTTCAAGATGCAGGTCTTAGAGATCTGTGTGTGGAATCAGGTATCATCGCAGAAGGATCAGTGTCAGGAGTGATGAACGGCAAGAGGTACAACAGAGCAGTGAGACTACACAAGCTCGTGTATGAAGCACTGATGAGGCTTGCATGGAAAGGCTTCCTTTCATGGCTAGAAGAAAACCATTCAAGGGACATACACCATCTAGATGAAACACTGAAGGACATCAACAGCTTTCACAGCAATGTGTCTCAGGGACTCTTTCAAGAGCTGATGGAGAGTGAATCATGCACACATATCATGAAGCTTTTCCAAGTTTATCTTGAGACCCTCAGAGATGAACACAACCTCTCAGCATTCTGGATGTCATACCTGGACATGGTTGAGATCATGCTGGACTTAATTCGAGCCTCCAGAGAAGGCAACTGGATGCTCCACCTAGGAGCAATCCGACAGATGATACCGTGGTGTTTTGCCTATGACAAAGTGAACTATGCCCGGTTCCTAACCTACTACTATGCCTTGATGTCTCGACTGCCCATTGAACACCCAGAGGTCCATGAACACTTCATGCAAGGTGGCTTTTCGGTCCAGATCGGTAGCAAGAATCCCTTTGGACGGATCCCTGTGGACCAGACAATCGAAGAGACGATCAACAAAGACACCCAGACACCAGGGGGCACAAAAGGCTTCAGCCTGAAAGGCGGAGCTGTCGCCAGGTACTGACATCGGAGTATCGCAGCAGGTACTTAAGGCAGCTCAGGACTATGGTAGTAGGCCAAAAGTATACTGACTTCAGCCACCCAGACCTACAGATGCCCAGGATTAGAAGAGATGAGGCCGATGTCCAATCTTTAGTTCAACTGATGGAGACCAGCTGGTTGAACCCCTTCAACGCAGAGCAAGAAGATCTTGTCAGTTTGTCAACTGCGACTATGGCACCACCAGAAGTTGTCAAAGACCTTCTAGGGGCCTACAGAATAGGAGAGGATGCATATCAAGCCTTCAAGGAAGAGCGCCTGGAGATCGATACGCCAACTATACAGTTTCATGACACGATGACGAAGACGAAACTGAGAACGTTCACTAACATCAGAATGAAGCCACGCTCACAAGACCATGCCAAGGAGGTTATCTTAAAGGCTGACAGGAACCTATTTGGCCAGATGATCCTTGTTGCCGAGAACAGAAAGCTCAAAATGAGTGATGTCTTGGCTCATCCCCTGGGGCCTTTGCCTTGGGCACTTGCCAGCGGTGATGGGTCTCTCCGCAAGACCAACAAGGCTGCCCTCGCAAAGGAGTTAGAGAGGAATGTTTCTCCTGCAGAAGTGATACCCGAGCCCTCTGCTACCATAATTGATGGGATGAGCCTGGTCCACAAACTGAAGGGAAACGACAAAACTTTTTCACAGCTTGCAGGTACAGCACTGAGTCACGCTGTTCATGAAGGTGCTAAGAGCAGGCGCATTGATGTTGTGTTTGATATCTACAAGGAGACATCCATCAAGGATGCAGAACGAGCCAAAAGAAGTGCAGGCACAGGAATTCATTTCAAGAACATTCAACCTGGGCACAACATCCAGCAGTGGAGAAAGTTACTCGGTAGTTCCTCCAACAAGGCAAGTCTTATCAAGTTCTTGGTAGAAGAATGGAAGGCACCACAGCACAGGGAGAAGCTCAAGGACAAGGAGCTGTATGTCACATGTGAGCAGCGCTGCTTCAAGATCACCAAAGAGCAGTGGGAAGAGGCTCCTGAGCTTAAGTCAACTCAAGAAGAAGCAGACACACGCCTTCTTCTCCATGCACTTCATGCAGCAGAATCTGGGAACAAGTCTGTCATCATCACTGCAGAAGATACAGACGTCATGGTGTTGTGTCTTGGCATGTGCCACAAGATCCCATCCCATCTGTTCCAGAAGTGCGGGACGAAGAACCGGACAAGATTCCTGGATATCACCACACTGAGCCGCACACTGGGAGGCAGCGTGTGTGATTCATTGATTGGTATGCATGCCTTTACAGGCTGTGATACCGTCAGTGCATTCGCTGGCCGAGGGAAGATGACGACACCTCAAGCAGGTGAAGATGGACAAGACATACCAGCATGCTTTTCACGAACTTGGACGCTCATGGGAAGTGTCTCCTGAACTCTTTGAGAAGCTACAGGAAATCACCTGCCACATGTACCTACCATCTACCCACACAACTAAGGTAAACAAGCTTCGGTATGAGCTGTTCTGTGCAAGACGTGGAGAGGTAGAGTCAAGTCAACTCCCTCCTTGTGAGGACTGCCTCTTCATGCATGCACTGCGTGCAAACTACCAGGCTGCGATCTGGAGGAGAAGTCTTCAGAGCCAGCCATTTGTTGCGAACCCAACAGACTGCGGTTGGATGACAGATGAGGACGGTAAGCTTGCCGTCAACTGGATGCGAGGCTCACCAGCACCAGATGCTGTTATGCAGCTACTGTCTTGCAAGTGTGTGCGGTCATGCGAACTCCCTAAGTGTACTTGCCTCAGCAATGGTCTAAAATGCACGGACATGTGCAGGTTACAGACATGTCAGAACAAGGCTATTGAAGAAGAGCCGGTGGCACAACAGTCAGATTCCGAGTCTGACGTAGATGATATTTAGGAGTAGTAATTTGCCATAATAGTATGTACAAGCCCATGGCATGCTTAGTGTGTATTTACAGGACTTGTATTAAATGTGACAATTACTATATGCATTTTGTTGACATTTAGGCATTCCTGTCCCCAAATTTGACATTTTAAAAAATTTCGGAATTTTCGGTAGGGTATGTCTATTCAAGAAGTGATAACGACCATTAAGCTACCAATGTGCAAGGGCTATCATATCAAAACATAAACTAGAGACATGTAGCAAGCTAAAAACACCTAAGAGAATTAGTCACCCCGGGTGGTACCGATATCCCAAAATTCGGGTCTTGGCTCATGGACTAGTAGTGATAGATAGGCTGGTTGGTTGGTGATAGCTCGATGTACCTGGATGGTGTGTGTGAGAGGTTAAGACATATGAGGCATGAGGCCAGTGAGACATAATACACAGCACCACAGACAACCACATCACTCACTCTTACGGTGGTAGTGATAGATAGGTTGGTTGGTTGGTGATAGATATATGTACCTGTATGGTGTGTGTGAGAGGTTAAGACATATGAGGCCAGTGAGACATAATACACAGCACCACAGACAACCACATCACTCACTCTTAAGGTGGTAGTAATAGATAGGTTGGTTGGTTGGTGATAGATAGATGTACCTGTATGGTGTGTGTGAGAGGTTAAGACATATGAGGAATGAGGCCAGTGAGACATAATACAAAGCACCACAGACAACCACATCACTCACTCTTAAGGTGGTAGTGATAGATAGGTTGGTTGGTTGGTGATATATAGATGTACCTGTATGGTGTGTGTGAGAGGTTGAGACATATGAGGCATGAGGCCAGTGAGACATAATACACAGCACCACAGACAACCACATCACTCACTCTTAAGGCCGTAGTGATAGATAGGTTGGTTGGTTGGTGATAGATAGATGTACCTGTATGGTGTGTGTGAGAGGTTAAGACATATGAGGCATGAGGCCAGTGAGACATAATACACAGCACCACAGACAACCACATCACTCACTCTTAAGGTGGTAGTGCTGGTGTTTTGGTCAATGTATATATTTATTTATATATTTGTTTACTTTCCTCGCTACACATCCATCTAGTTTATAAAAAAACACACCCCTTAGACTCCCTTTTAAGATAAATCTGTAAATTTTTCGATACAAAAATGTCCCGGCCGAAGGCTGCTTCCTTCGAAACTTACAGGGTCGCTATTGCTCGCCAGGAAAAAATCGACACCTAAATTACACGAAAAGTCTAAATATTGGTAAAGAAATGGGGCGAAAGATTTTAAAATTGTCAAACTAATAGGCCGAACGTCTTAAAATCTAAACTCTAATGGGGCTAAACATGAGGAAAAAGGGGGACCAGCAAGACGGTGATATAGAGGGTTTTGGGCATACTTCGATAGCAACGATGACACATGTATTCCTTATATTCTGGCTATCGTTAGTAGACTTTGGATACCTTAGGAAGTGAGTGTGGGCTTTGAAAGGTTGTTTGAGATGACCCCATTAACCCTTTCTGTACCGGCAACATCTTTTTAGTATTATTCTTGCTCTATTTAGACGATTTTGTGCATCTTAAGAAGAATCTGAGGTAGTAAAAAGATAAGTGAGATATTTCGAAGCCTGTAAATTTCCGGAGGCCCATTTGAAACTGAATAAAATCGTCTAATAGTACCCAACATAAAGTACCGGTACAGAAGGGGTTAACTTTTAATGGACCTTCCAAAGTTCCATAAAATCGGGAACTGTTAGCCAGATTATAGTGGAATAAAGCATGATTGTACTGGAAGAGTTAATATACACACTGACAAACCAAATGTGTCCGTAGATATTTATTTATAGAGAACTTGAATGAATCTGTCTTGATCGATTTTTTTTTTACCGAATTGACCACTTGTGAGTTTCGAGCTATAAGGAAGTTGCCATTATTTAAATCAATATTTAGCAGTATTACCAGCTAAAATGTCGTTGTATTGCACATGTAAATACATACAACTAAATGTCGTTGTATTGCACATATAAATACATACAACTAAATGTCGTTGTATTGCACATATAAATACATACAACTAAATGTCGTTGTATTGCACATATAAATACATACAACTAAATGTCGTTGTATTGCACATATAAATACATACAACTAAATGTCGTTGTATTGCACATATAAATACATACAACTAAATGTCGTTGTATTGCACATATAAATACATACAACTAAATGTTGTTGTATTGCACATATAAATACATACAACTAAATGTCGTTGTATGGTCCTGATGGTCCTGATGTGGCGGCGTCTACGCCGTGGGGCCACCTCCCGAGGCTGCCAACCGCGGATGGCTGCCGACCCTCCACAGCCGAAGACAAAATCAACGACCAGTGGAGGAAAACCGGATGCCGGCCGCGGGGAGCAGTTTCGGGAGCCAAACCGTCACAACCATCCCCTGCCCCCTCCCTGGGGGCACGGGTCCTTGGAGCGGCTTCAGTCGCGCCGGGAATTTCCACACCTCTCACACCACACACACACATCACACAGTTTTTCCTACACCGAGAAATGACTCTCCGGCTGTCATTTCTCGAAGACTTCTTCTAGCCGGAGACATTGAGAGCAACCCAGGACCCACGTTCACATACATATGTCCAACTTGCTCAAAACCCATCACTTCGAGTCGCCATACTAAGGGTTCAGTTCTCTGCAATTCATGTGGGAACTGGACCCACTTCACCTGCACAACACTTGCCTCCAAGAAACACTACACAAACACCTGGACCTGTTCCTCATGCCCCTCCCTCTCCCAGTCAAATCCCTCGCCTAAAACCCGTCCACCTCTCCTCCCCAACCCACCTAACCTTCCCATATCATCCACTCCCCCCCCTAAAACCCGTCCACCTCTCCTCCCTAACCCACCTAACCTTCCCATACCATCCACATCCTCAACTCAACACACCACACCCCATCCTAATCCATTCCAACCCCCATCTCCTGCTCCCCAATCCCCACCCCCACCTCACCCATCCCAACCCCCAGCCCCTCCCTCACCCCCACCCCATCCTCGTGCAGCAGCACCCAACATACATCGTGCACATAACATTAACATTCTTCAACTGAACATAGATGGCATCAACACAAAGAAACACGAACTCTCACACTTCATCAAACAACACAACATACACATTGCCATCTTACAAGAAACAAAACTCCGCACAACACAAAAAACACCCACATTTCATAATTTCACCACCATCAGACAAGACCGGGCTGTCGGCGGGGGCGGTGGACTCATCACCCTGGTTCACAAAGAAATATCATACATAGTAACCAGTGTACAAACCAAATCACTCCTCCCCCCAAATGATAACACAACAGAAATACAGTCAATTAAAATACGCACTGGCAACAACTCCAACATAACCATCATAAACACATACATCCCTCCCCAAACATCCCCTACAGTACCAAATGAATACAGACCACACTTACAACACATCACAAACACCCCACACACCCCACACATCATCCTGGGTGGTGACTTCAACGCCAAGACGTCGGCCTGGTTTGTCGACAACCCCGACACAGACAGAGGGCTGGTACTACAAAACCAAACCGATAACCTCATCATCCTTAACGACATCCATCAACATACCCATATTCCTCACCAAGCCCTCTATAACCCATCATCTCCAGACATCACCTTTTGCTCCCCAGAACTCGCCCCCACAACATCCTGGAGGGTGGTCAGAACCTTAGGCTCTGACCACCTCCCGATCATTATCACCACCAAAACCAGACTCACCCCAGCTAGCCACAAACACACATACACCAATTATAAAAGAGCTAACTGGGAAGCATTCACAAATGAGACAGAACAACACTTCACAACTCTAAACAGTACACCCATCACTAACATCAACAATGCTGTACACATACTCAATAAAACTATCCAAAACGCTGACAAGAAACACATTCCAAGAGGTAACAGAAAAAGACACAACCCCAACTTCACACCAGAAATTCAAAACCTCATCAGACAACGCGACATACTGAAACACTCCCCAGCACCCCACACACAAGACATCACACAACAAATTCAAGCACTCAACACCCAAACTAACAACAAAATACAAGAACAACAAAAACTAAATTGGAATAACTTCCTACAAACACTTGATCACAAAACAAATCCCAAAAAACTATACAAAACACTAAACAGCATCACACTTTCCAACAGCAACACAACACAATCACATGCTGCAATCACAACAACAGACTCTACTCCTTCATGTAAACAACAAGCAAACACCCATCAATCACTTTTCACATGTCAGCCACCTAAAACCTCACAAAGACGACCGACGTGTCATCCGACGTAAGAGACAATTCCCCACAGACCCTGACTATACACCCTTCACCAATCACCAGACAAAGCATATCATCAACAATCTCAAGCACTCACCCGCCTGTGGCCTAGACAACATAAGCAACATACACCTCAGACACCTGGGACCACAAGGCATACAAGCACTCACTAACATATCAAACTACAGCTATTCACACAACACAATACCAGACATTTGGAAGCATGGTATCATCATCACTTTCCCCAAACCCAACAAAGACCCCACGCTACCCTCCTCGCACCGCCCCATCACACTCCTTTGCTCCCCCTCCAAAGTCATGGAACGCCTAGTATTACAACTAATTACACCTGACCTACCCCTAGCTCCAACACAACATGGCTTTAGGCCACTGCACTCCACAAACACTCTTCTCACAGACCTTACACAAAGAGCTTTCGACGGCATCAATTCAGCTAGACCACCACACAGATCACTATTAGCCACACTCGACATTAGTAAAGCCTTCGATGCCATCCCCCGCCACAACCTAACAAACAAAATCTACAACACAAACATGCACAACAACACAAAACGATGGCTGGCCAACTTCCTAGCAGGCAGATGTGCACACGTATCTTTTGCCGGTCAGTCATCTAAAATCAGAAACTTTCCAAACGGAGTCCCACAAGGATCCGTCCTATCGCCCGCACTCTTCAATCTGTACATGCACGATATAACTACACCCAATACGCCCCAAATAAACTTAGCCTCCTATGCAGATGACATAACACTCACATGCACACACCATGACCCAAAAAGAGCAACAGATCTCCTTCAACCCTATCTCAACACACTACATGGCTGGTGCACTACAAACAGACTTAATCTAGCCCCAGCCAAATCCACCGCAACCCTGCTCACAAGTTGGACAGGAGAACACGAATACATCCCTCAACTCACCATAAACAACACACCCCTAACACATACACACACACCCAAAATCCTAGGAGTAACATATGATACTCATATGACATTCAAACAGCACACCACAAACATTAAAAAGAAACTGACACCCAGACTTAACGCCCTCAGGTCACTTGCTCACACAAAATTTGGACACAACAAAGAAACTACCACCACAGTATATAAACAATACATAAGATCAGTGATGGAATACGCAAGCCCAGCCTGGGCTTCTAACCTAGCTGAAACACATCATAAGACCTTACAGACTATTCAAAACAAAGCCCTGAAGATCATTACAGGCTGCACAGCTACTGCACCCACAGATCACCTACATCAAGAAACCAAAATCCTCAAAGTCAAAGACCATCTGGACATGAGAGGCACTCAATTCCTGGCAGCAGCCTCCACGAACCAAGACCACCCACTAAACTACATGGCAACACACCCACAGACACCAAGAAATATCAAAACAACACCCAGCACACGATATCACACACAATTATTGTCCTCTCTCCCTCCCTGCCCACCCCGAACCAACTTCCAGAAGCACATCCATACTCATATCTCTCACCGATCCATCCACTCACTCACAGACAACACACAGCTGCATGCACGACCTCCCGAAATCCATCCTTCCGAATCCTTCCTTCCTCGCGAGGACAGAGTCCACCTGGCCAGGCTGAGATGCGGACACCATCCAGCTCTCCTGAGCTATCAGAAGAGACTGGATGACTCCGTTGTCGACGCCTGCCCGGGATGTAACACAGCACCCCATACCATTAAACACATCATAGAAGACTGCATTTCACACAACCACTTACGCCAACAACACAATCTACACTCAATGAGAGCTCTGTGGGAAAGCCCGATCGTGGCCATGGCCTTTCTCAGGGACTCGGGGCTGTTCGGCCAGGCAGCTTAGGGAACAACAACAACAACAACAACTAAATGTCGTTGTATTGCACATATAAATACATACAACTAAATGTCGTTGTATTGCACATATAAATACATACAACTAAATATAGCAATCTTTCCATCCTTCACAAACATGCATGACGTATATATTTCCGCTAAATACCGATCCTTATGGCTCCAACTTCCTTATAGCCTGAAACTCGCAATTGGTCTATTCCTCACACAAATGGCGGAGTTAGATACTAGTTCACCAAAGCGTGAAGTAAATATAAAACTCCTGTAATCTATAATAACAAATATAGAGTTTAGGCTCGATTAACCTACAAGCCATTAATTTACCGTTCAACACGTTCAACATATAATATTCTGGTACTGAAGTTCACTGCTGTTGTCATGATACGAATAAGCAAACTTGTAATTGTAATGACTTAAAGGGGTAGTGCTTGATTTTTGGTCTATATATTTAGTTTTAACATTATTTTTTTTAATTTTCTCGCTGGACCTCCATCAAAAACAAAAAACCTAGGCCTAGACCCTCTTTCAAGATAAATTTGTACATTTTTTTCTGTAGAAAAATGTCCCGGCCGAGGGCTGGTTTCTTCTAAAATTACAGGCTCACTATTGCCAGGAAAAAATCGACACCTACTAGATGACACGAATGGTCTAAATATTGACAAAGACATGGGGTGAAAGGTCCCCAAATCGCCAAACTAACGGAAAGAACGTCTTAAAAACTCAAAACTGACATGCTAAACATGAGGGAGAAGGGGGTCCAGAAAAAAGCGACTAACTCCCCCTTAAGTGATATTTTTAGATTCCTCTCCATTCTAATCTTTTGCTCCCCATTCCTGTAAAACCTTAATTTGCGGTATCACACGATCACTTTTTTCGGCAATTTTTTCGGGCATTTTTGTTTTTGTTTTCTATATTCCAACTACTCCCTCTCGGGCATAGGCTGATTGCCTTTACACTCTACCGCTGAACACGGTGAGGCCCGTGAGGTCTTGTTCCAGTCTAGGGGGTGAGACATGCGAAGCACCCACTCACGGCTCGAAGCCAACTTCATCCCCAAAGCTGCTTCGCCCCCGCGCTTCACAGTCTCACTCCCCAGGCTCGAACCCTCACTCTCTGAACGCCACCTATTGAGCAATTAACTTGGGCAGCTTCAACATTTTTGAGGGGATGGTCGGTTTTTCTGGCGGGGGGGGGGGGGTTCTCCCTCACGCTTAGTCCCATTAGTTTTCAGATTTTAAGAAGTTCGACCCATTAGTTTGACAATTTTTAGACCTTTCACCCCATTTCTTTGTCAATATGAGGACTTATCGTGCAAGTTAGGTGACGATTTTTTGCTGGCGAGCGATAGCGAGCCTGTAATTGTAGGAGGAACTGGCCTTGGGCCGGGACATTTTTCTACCAAAAGATGTACACATTTATCTCGCAGGGTGGTGGTCTTATGAAGCTTGATTGAGGTCTGGGGAGGACAGTAAATATTGATAAAAAGATACATGTATTAGCAAATAAATAGCCCATCCCCCCTTAAGGGCAGATTTCCACTGGAGGGATTTTTGTCTGTACCCCTTTCTCCCTCATGTTTAGCCCCATTGCTTTTGAGATTTTAAGACGTTCGCCCCATTAGTTTGGCGATTGTAAGACATTTCACCCCATTTATATAACTTTTAAAACCTGTCGTCCCATTTAGGTGTCGATTTTTTCCTGGCGAGCGATAGCGAGCCTGTAATTTAAGAGGAACCGGCCTTCGGCCGGGAAATTTTCTACCGAAAAATGTACAAATTTATCTTGGAAGGGGGTCAAGGGGGTGTAATTTCAAGCTTGATGGAAATCTAGGAAACAAACTAAAAACCTCCCCTTAAGCTTCATAAGAATTCAGCCACCGAACATAATCTACCCCAAGTCTACTTTCCGATACCACTGGAAACAAAAAAATGAAATAGAGCGAGCAAAAACTTGCACGTTAAAAATTGCCGGAAAAATCGCTCGTGAGACAGTGCTACGGAGCTCAACCATACTAGGGATCCTTTAGTAAACAAAAACCGGACAACTTAGGTGGTGTTAGGTGGCTGAATTCTGATAAAGCTGAGTTTGAAGCTGCCAGACTACAATTGCTAGTAATTGACGGAAAAAGCGCTTATGTGACACCTCGTAAGGTATTTTTTAACAGCGATTTCCTAAATGCTACAGTTTAATATTCACCCTTTTACTTAATTCTTAACAACAGGAACTATAGGAGTAAAATATAGTTTAAACGAAAGGTATATACTATTTGTGTTTGTTAGTTCGTACCTATATCCTCATCATAATTACTCGGCTATACTCTGTTCAAAGTAGGTAGTCCAGAAACCGTGAATCTTAACTTCTGTAACTCAAAATAGGGTTAGAGCAAATGGGCTGTCATTTTCCAAACCTATTCCCTGACTGACCTTTCCCAAATAGTAGAAATGTTAGCTCAATTACTCTAGTAGTTTGTGAGTTATAGAGGGTAATGTTCAATAGCTTTGGCCTACTTATTTGGAACATCGCATAGGATGAAGAATAGGTAGCGAAATATGTTGGGAATTGTGAGACTGGGTATTAATAGGACACAGACACAAAGTAGCTTCATATTTTTCCAGTTAGTATAGCCTAATCAGCTGCCTGGGGATTGAATTTACCGCCAGCTAAACAAAAACAAACTATTCGTAGTATGTGACGCCGATAAAAGGGTTTGTGTGGAACTTATACATATATACATACATACATACATACATACATGCATGAATACATACATATATACATACAGTATATACACCTTCTCCTTCTCCTCCTATCTCCTCCTCCTAACAGAGGCAGCCGAGGACCACCAGCGATAAGGACCGAAGACAGCGAGGACCGAAGACAGCCATGAACATACATGTAGATCCGACAAGAACCAACAATATTATTAAAGAGCGTTCCGTGAGTTCTAAAATAACAAATTTAAAGGTTTTCTATGCAAACGCTCGTAGCATACGCAATACATTTTCAGATTTAGAGGAGCTAGTGTTTACAGAAAATTATGATGTGATTGGCATAACAGAATCTTGGCTCAATACAGAAGATAGAGACTTTTTAGCAGAGTATTCACTTCCCGGTTATGTAATGTTTGAGAAAAGCCGAATAAATCGAAATGGAGGTGGCGTTTTACATTATATCAAAGAAAGTCTTAACCCTACCCTCTTGTCAAAACCTCAAATTGTGAATGTCGACACATCTTTTGTGCTAATAAAGAATAATAAAGGTACAAAAATAATACTTGCATTAATATACAGACCTCCAGCTCAATCAGTGTAAACTGACCGAGAAATTTACGAACAAATTGCAGATGTAAGTAACTCACAAGATTCCGTAATTTTTGGCGACTTTAATTTACCTGTGACCAAGTGGGGTGATACTCTTACTTCACACTCCGGACATGACTTGTATACGAACTTGCAAGAGAGTTCGCTTTATCAATTTGTTCGAACACCGACCCGTGGTAATAACGTTCTTGACATTGTACTTGCAACAAAAGAAGAATTAATAGAGAATTTGAATGTTGGTGATGAATTCAGTAACAGCGACCATCGTACGATAACTTTCACTTTAAAGTTTACTAGTAAAGAACCAAATAGTAGCATCGAAAAAGTCCCTAATTTCAAGAAAGCAAGCTTTCATAAACTTAGTGCTATGTTTAAAGAAACTGACTGGAGCTTTTTAATTAACAATAACAACATAAATACATCTTGGAAGTTATTCGAAACCACTTACCTAAAAGCAGTGCAAGACTGCATACCATCGAAAATACGGCGTCCAGGCCATAATAATAAGCCCAAATGGTAGAATAAAGATATTTCAAACTGCCTGCTTGCTAAAAGTTTTGCTAATGATAGATTAAAATCCTCACAAAATGACGAAGAACAGGGTGAAATTTGTAGAGCTACGACGCAAAGCCAAAAAGATAATTAAGCAAAGTAAAAAGACCCTAGAGTTACATATTGCGAATCAAAGTAAAACAAACCTGAAAGAATTCTATAGTTATATCAGAAAGAAAAAAGTAGTTACTTCAACTGTTGGACCGTTAGTCGATGAAAATGGAGAATACACCAAAGACGAAGTATAAATGAGTAATGCCCTCAGTACCTTCTTTGCATCAGTTTTTACAACAGAAGACCTCAGTGATATCCCTACACCATCGCCGATTCAGATTGATAATTCAGATGTTCTAAGCAATATCACCGTTACAGAGAGAGAAGTATTGAATTGTTTAGATAAACTCAAGGTAAATAAAACGCCTGGACCTGATACAATCTCGCCTAGAGTTCTAAAGGAAGCTAAGGATGAGCTCTCCAAACCACTGACATTACTATTCAATAAATCCTTGCAGTCTGGAACTATGCCTGATCAGTGGAAGATAGCCAACGTAACACCGATATTAAAAAAGGCAGCAAATCCCTACCCAGTAACTATCGTCCAATTAGCTTAACCTCAGTTGTATGTAAAATGCTAGAAACGGTCATAAGAGACAGACTCGTATATCACTTAGAGGAAAATAACATACTTAAAGATACTCAACACGGCTTTCGTAAAAACGTTCCTGTTTAACAAACCTCTTAGACTTCTTCCACGATATCCTCAACCTCTACGATGAGAGTAAAGCTGTAGATATTATATACCTTGATTTTCAAAAGGCCTTTGACAAAGTTCCCCACAAACGTTTACTGCTAAAACTAAAAGCGCATGGAATACAAGACGGTGTGTTGAAATGGATAGAAAATTGGCTCAGCGAGAGAAAGCAAAGAGTAGTCATAAACGGTAAGGCATCTAAATGGACCAATGTAAGTAGTGGGGTACCCCAGGGATCGGCACTAGGACCAATTCTCTTTCTAATTTACATCAACGACATAGATGAGGGTCTCACCTGTACAATCTCAAAATTTGCTGACGATACAAAAATTGCAAATAGCGTACTCTCAAAAGAACAAGTTGACGATATGCAACACAATCTACATAAATTGTCACATTGGGCCCAAATTTGGCAAATGAGTTTCAATGCGGATAAATGTAAAGTATATACTACATATCGGATACCTAAATGAGAAAGCAAACTATTCGATGAATTGCACGCAGCTTAAGAATGTAAACAGAGAAACCGATCTGGGAGTAACAATATCGAGTAACCTAAAACCGAGTCAACAATGTTCAGAAGTTGTTAAGAAGGCAAACAAAATAATTGGCTTTATAGGCAGGTAATTTGAGCATAAATCCAAAGACGTTACCCTAACCCTTTACAATTCCTTAGTCCGCCCTCTTCTGGAATACTGCGTTCAATGCTGGTGCCCTTATTACCAAAAAGACATAAACAAGCTAGAACGAGTTCAACGTAGAGTTACCAAAATGATACCTAGCCTAAAGAACAAACCATACGAAGAGCGTCTTAGAGAATTAAATCTATTTCCTTTAACCCAGCGCAGATTAAGAGGTGACTTAATTCAAGTGTTCAAAATCATCAAGGGCATCGACAATATGAACTGTAGTAAGTACTTCACTATCGACCAATCTAATTACACGCGGGGAAACGGTTGCAAAATTATTGATAAATCTTTTAACTCACACGAATCTAAGAATTTCTTCTTCAATCGGGTTGTCAACTTGTGGAATGGGCTTCCCCGAGACGTTATAGACTGCAGCACCGTTGATTCATTTAAACTCCGCCTAGACAAATATCCCGCATCAAACCCGCGACTGACTGCGTTTATAAATTAATAACTTTATTTTATCCCCCCCTCAGTTACTAACCCATCTGTCCTCTACTAACTTCCTAGTCCTGCCACGGACATTAGTTCCAGGGCAGTAGTTCCCTTTCCAATGTTCCCTTACCTACTCTAAACCACTGTTTGGACACTTGATCCTCAGTGTTTTGGAGGACAAGCAGCCTAGAAGGGTCACTAGATATGTTGTTGCTTGATTTCCTTTGTACTCCTTTGTACTCCTTTGTACTATCTAATACATTATACTACAAACACCTTACATACTACACTAATTTTTCCAAAGAAAAAAAAAAAACGTAACTTCGACCCGCCTCAGACTCCCCAGGGGGGGGGCACAAATGCCCCCATCAGTCTGTCCCCTGGTAACGTAACGACTCGCCAAAATGCTTTGGACCACCACCTTCTACTCTTACTATTAATTTCTGTAACATTCGTGGCCTTTCTTCTAACTTCTACTCTGTGGAACACCACCTCTCCTCTGCCAACCCTGATCTTCTCTTTCACCCGAGACACAGTTTTCTGGGACTACTGACTGCAAACCCTTTTCTGTATCCTCCTACTATCTCTATCCTCATTTTCGAGCCAAAGGTGGATGTTGCATCTATGTACGCAACAATCTTGCTTTCTCCCGTGTTCCAAACTTAAACTCTTCTGAATTCTCAAATCTCTGGCTAAAACTTTCTTGTCACTCTCAAACTAAATATTTCTGCGCTGTCTATCTCTCCCCTAATTCTACTGACTATCCAAAATTCTTTGACTATCTAACTTCTAAAGTGGAACACATTCTATCCATCTCTCCTTTCCCAGAAATCTCAATCTTTGGAGATTTCAATGTTCACCACCACCAATGGCTCTCCTCTGTTTCCATTGACCAACCTGGTGCACAACCCTACATCTTTCTATTTTAAACGACCTAGAGCAGTTAGTCCAGCAACCCACCCGTATCCCGGATCGCTTCGGCGATCGGCCCAACATTCTTGACTTATTTCTAACCTCTAACCCTTCTGCTCATACTGTAAATCTTTTCTCTCCTTTGGGCTCCTCCGACCATAAACTAATATCTGTCACCTGTCCTATCTCTCCAGTATGGCCACCCGATCCTCCCAACCAGCGGCGCCTGTGGCACTTTGGCGCTGCCGACTGGGAGGCTCTTCGACAAGACTTCTTTGGTTTCCCTTGGAATGACTTTTGCTTACTTGGCCGGGGACCCTCGAAGAGTGCTGAACGCATTACCGAGGTAATCCTCTCTGGCATGGAAGTATACATTCCATTTTCTTTCTCTCAGTCTAATGAAAACAAATTTTGGTTTACTCATGTTTGTTCTACTGCTGTCTGCAACAAGGAGGAAGCATTCAAATGGTATCGACGCCTTAAGACTCAAGATTCTTCTTCCTATGTTTCTGCCCGGAATCAAGCCAAATCTGTTCTTCGACTTGCCAAACACTCTTTCATCAATAATCAATGCACTGAGCTATACAACTCTAGCTCTTCCCAAGCTTTCCGGCATCTAGCCAAAAACCTCTCCAACAATTTTTCTTCCTCGTCTTTCCCTCCCCTTTTCCACTCTGATAACACAATCATCACTTCTTCCTCTGACAAAGCTGAACTCTTCGCTCAAACTTTTGCTAGAAACTCCACCTTGGATGATTCCGGTGCTATTCCTCTCTTTCTACCCCCCTCTCTCCTACTTATGCCTAATATCCTAATCTTTTCTAAAGATGTATTTTCCACCCTCTCTGGGCTTAATACTAAGAAGGCGTACGGTCCGGATGGTGTTCCTCCTGTTGTATTAAAAAACTGGGCTTCCGTGCCGACTCCCTGCCTAGGCAAACTCTTTCGTCTTTATCTCTCCTCAAACGTCTTCCCTTCTTGCTGGAAGTTTGCTCTTATTCAACCTGTCCCAAAGAACGGTGACCGCTCTCAACCCTCCAACTATCGTCCAATTGCTCTCATCTCTTGTATCTCTAAAGATTTTGTAACTATTCTTGCTTTCAAATTTCTTAAGCATTTCTCTTCTCATAATCTACTCTCAGTTCACCAGTATGGCTTCCTTAAAAGTCACTCTACTGGTGATCTTCTTTCATATCTTACTAAGTCTTGGTCATCCTCCTTTCGGGACTTCGGTGAGACCTTTTCTATTGCACTAGACATATCGAAGGCCTTCGATAGACTCTGGCACAAATCTTTAATTTCTAAACTACCCTCCTTCGGTTTCTATCCCTCCATCTGTGCCTTTGTCTCTAATTTCCTTTCCGGCCGTTCCGCAGCGGTTGTGGACGGCCATTGCTCACTTCCTCATCCTATCAACTCCGGTGTTGCTCAGGGCTCTGTCCTATCTCCCATTCTCTTTCTAATTTTCATAAATGATCTTCTCAACTGTACCTCCAGTCCCATCCATTCATACGCAGACGACTCTACCTTACACTACTCAATTAGTTTTCCTGAACACCCCAGCCAGCAATCCCTCAAAGACAAACGTAATGAAGCCATGCAACACTAATCTTCTGATCTAACTACTATTTCCAATTGGGCAGAGAAAACCTTGTTACCTTTAATGCTTCCAAAATCTAATTTCTTCATCTTACTACCTGTTCAGACCTCCCTTACAATTCAACAATACAAAAGCAATCCTTCATCTTCTCTCAATATTCTCGGTGTCTCTTTTTCTTCTGCTCTCACTTGGAAGGACCATAATACCAGTCTTGCTAAGGCAGCCTCCCAGAAGCTATGTGAGCTCAACCGCCTCAATGGGTTCTTTACCCCTGCACAGCTTGTGGCTCTGTACAGGGGCACAGTGCGTCCTTGTATTGGGTATTTTTCGCATATGTGGGGAGGATCCTCTCATACCGCACTCCTAGACAAATTAGAAAGGAAAGCGTTTCGTATCATTAACTTTCGCCTACTCACCAACTCTCTGCAATCTCTCTCTTCGCCGCAATGTTGCATCTCGCTCGCTATTCCATCGCGACCATAATAACCAATGTTCTTCAGAGCTTTCCCAGTGTATACCACCTCCACTACATAGGGTACATAGTAACCGTCTTGCAACACAATCCCACTGCTACTCTGTGCAACTCTCCAACCCTAGAGTGAAACGGTATTCTCAGACTTTCTTCTATTCAATTGCTGAGCTCTGGAACTCTCTCCCAGAATCAGTCTTTCCCTCTTCCTATGACTTAAATTGCTTCAAACTCTGTGTGTCCAGGCATTTTGGCTAGAACGTCCCTTGATTTTGACCCTGTCACTCTTTCAACTCTGGGGGAGGCACTCGATATAGGCAGTTCTGCCTTTTGTCTCCCTCACTCACATAGAAAAAAATAATAATATATATATATAATTTCCTTTACCATTATATTGTAATGGCTCAGAAGAGGTTGCCTTTCAGTAGTTGGACTATAGTACAATTAACTTACTTAACCCCTTCACCACCATTACGTAATTGGCATCCTATTATCGTTACCATTGGACGATTTTCTTTAGTTTATAATTAATCTATCTCTACGACTCAAATGGGTAAATAGGATACCAATGAACCCTCTTAATAACATAGGTCTACCTTAAACAGCATAAACTCGTCTAATTGTAGCCAGAATCAAAGGTAACAAGGCGTCATGGTGTTGGAGGGCTTTAGGTGTTAAGGGGAGGGTTTTAGTTTCCTCCCTAGACCTCCATTTAGCTTAAACAAATATTCCCAAGACTCCACTTCGAGATGAATGTGTACATTTTACGTTAAAATACCGGTTCCTCTTACATTGCAGGCTCGCTGTCGTTCGTCAGGAGAAAATCGAGACCTTTATAGCAATAGAAATGAGGCAAAGGTTAAAATAATCACTAAACTAAGTCATGGGGCAAACGTCTTTAATATCTGAAACCCAATGGAGATAAGCATGAGGAAGAAGGGGGTCCAGAGAGCCCAGAAACCTCCCCTTAATTAGCGTGATCTCCCTAGAAAAAAAAAAAAAATAGAGTGGAATGTCCTTATAAAAAAAAAAAAAAAAAAAAAAAAAAAAAAAAACGGAGATGTACCCGACTGATGGACTGGCTGGGTCGTTCTAATCGTTGATCTAGCAAAAAATAAAAAAAAAAAAATAATAAAAAAATTGAATGTCTCTGTCGAACTGGTTTAGGCTAATTAAGTCAACACTACCGAACCCTTTACCCAGAACTCGTTTAAGAGGAGATGGGTCGTTTTTCTGGTCCCCCTTCTTCCTCATGTTTCACCCCATTAGTTTTAAGATTTTAAGACGTTCGACCCATTAGTTTGGCGATTTTAAGACTTTTCGCCCCATTTATTTGTCAATATTAAGATCTTTTGTGTCATTTAGGTGTCGATTTTTTCCTGGCGAGCAATAGCGAACCTGTATTTTAAGAGGAACTGGCCTTCGGCTGCGACCTTTTTCTATAACAAAATGTACAAATGTATCTTGAAGGAGGGTCTTGGGCAGGTGTTTTTTTAAGCTTATTGAAGGTCTTGGGAGGAAACTAAAAACATAATAAAAATATTTATAAATGAGGAAAACATACGCTCATCCTCCTTTAAATTCACACAGATAACGACACGGAGATATTGACAAGAAGAAGCCAAGAAGAAACTGGCGTCTAGAGTTGTTTGCCTGCCACGCTACGTTTTCTATACCATTGTAACAATACGCTATAAATAGTATCAACACAAATGATTATAGAGGGGTTGTATTGGTGTTTGTATGTAAACATATATTATTGTCCATTGTTAGGTATGTATTAAATAATATTAAAATAACTCAACATATATTGGTGCTAACCGAGGTGGAAGTATGTAATAACAGTTTATATATATATATATGTGTGTTTTTAATCTCTCAGTGGGGTTCGAACCGCCGACCGTCAGGACGATAGCCAATGCTTTTATCAACTACACCACTAAATGAAATCAATTTCGCCACTGCCGTGGTGTAGTTGATTAAAGCATCGGCTATCGTCCTGACGGTCGGCGGTTCGAACCCCACTGAGAGTTTAGAAACATTTAGTGGCTCACGTGTATTTGTGATATATATACTCAATATATATGTATATATATATATATATATATATATATATATATATATATATATATATATACGGTATATATAATTGGGTTTATAATAATGTGATCAATCAAGTAAGCTGTCACATACCACTGAATCAACAAAAAATCCCGGATACTCTTTATTGGGAGAGAGACGTGAATATTTGTACAGTAACTTGTATTGTACGTGTTTGGATGGTCTTGTAAGTACACTCGCATGCAAGAACTTCTAATTAATTGTTGGATTCGCAAAAATGATACACTGGCAAACTTTATATTTATATCTATTATTAGTATTTATTATTGTTCTAATAATTTGTATTATTATTATTATTATTATTATTATTATTATTATTATTATTATTAGCAATTATGATAGCTGCTCGAGTCAGAAAGATACAATTACCTGGATTCACCATAGTCTGTTCATTCTAGGTTGGGCAGAAATCGTAACCTCTAACTTTTCATAACTCAAAAAGGACTAGAGTAATTGAGCTAAAATTTGTATCACATAGGAACACTTTGCTAAGCAATAGGTGTGTAAATTGACAGCCCATTTGCTTTAGCCCTTTTTGAGTTACAGAGGTTAGAGGTTACGATTTCTGCCCAACCTAAAATTAACAGACTATAGCTAATACTCCTTTAGTGATTGTCATTAGGAGGTCAAGTATTCATTATTATCACTTGGCCACTTAACCCTATTAGGTGCAGGGCGAGCCAATTTAGATCCTCCCAGTTTTAATCCATTAGCTTGGAGATTTTAAGAGGTTTCATCTCATTAGTTTGGCGATTATATGATGCTTCAACCCAATAAGGTGTCGATTTTTCCTGGGCGAGCGATAGCGAGCCTGGAATTTGGGAGAAATCGGCCTTTGGCCGGGAATTTTTTTTACCGAAAAATGTATACATTTAGCTTCAAGGGGGACTGGGGGACGTTTTTTTTCTTAGTTTGAAGGGGATTTGGAGAGGCGTTTTTCCAAGTCTCGGGGTAAACTAAAAACACATTGTTCGAAAATGTCAAAAACAATTAAAACCCTCTAGAATAATTAAACCAAATACCATAATGACCTCCAAGACGTTGCACCAGATAGAGTTAAGGGGACAGTGGTTATTTTGTGGGTCTATTTATATATTCATTATGTTTGTGTTTAGTTTCCTCGGTAGACCTTTATCAAGCTTAAACAAAAAAAAACACTCCCCAGACTCCCCTTCAAGATAAATGTGTACACTTTTCGAAGGCCGGTTTCTCTTAAAATTACAGGCTCGCTGTCGCTCACTAGGAAAAAATCGACACCTAAATGGTATGAAAAATCTTGATATTGATATAGCAATGGGACGAAAGGTTTTAAAATCGACAAACTAATTGGGTGAACGTCTTAAAATCTGAACACTAATGGGGCTAAACATGAGGAGGAAGGGGGACCAGAAAAACGACCCATCCCCCCTTAAGGGATCTCACATTGAAAACTAAGTATTTGTAATAGGAAAATTACTCTCAACCCCTTAAGGATTGTGACGCATTTTGACAGTGTATTTTGGCTATCTTTAGACGATTTTATGCAGTTTAGGAAGGATCTCTAGGAATCTATGGGGTCAAAACCAACTCGATTTTGCCTCTAGCTCTCACAGGTCCTTTCCCATGCTGAATTAAATCGTGTGATGTTAGCCAAGATAAACTGCTAAAGCGCGCCATACTCCTCAAGAGGTTATTTACACCTATCAAAGTTTGACTATAACAGACTATAGGCTATACCTTGTTCTTAATAGGTAGTCCACAATTTGGGAATCCTAACCTCTGCAACTCCAAAAAGGGCAGGAGCAAATGGGCTGTAAATTGGCACACCTATCCCCTCGCTGACCCTTCCCAAATGGTAGAAATAATAGTTTGATTAGTTTAGACGTTTGTGAGTTATAGAGGTTAAAATTCAAGAGTGTTAGTGTACTTACCTGGAATAGGGTATAGCATAGGTTACGGTGTGCTATGTTGATTGGTGATGCCATATAATCTTTCATAAGGATTCGTGAACCTATTGTGTGTTTCTTGTTAAGCAAACATAACCTCGGGACAAATGTATGAGTGCATTAACCCCTTCTGTACCGCCGACGTTATATTCTAATTCCAGCTATAATTAGACTATTGTGTGCTGCTTGAGAAGGATCTGTGGTAGTCAAAGAGGTTAAGTGAGATAAAAGTTTGTTCATTGCTGGAGGCGCCTTTTAAACTGAATAAAATCGTCTAATAGTAGCCAGAATAAAGTTAAAAGGACGTCGCTGGTATATAATGGGTTAAGCTATATATGTAATGGCAAATATGGTTGTGTAATAAATTCACATACACAATATGAACATATCAGTTCCATAAGATATTCAGTAGTGGCATAGGAAAACAAATACGAGACGCAAATACGAGACGACACCGAATTACTCTGAGTGATTGTACTAAATGAACCCATATCAGCGGAACACACACACACACACACAATTTGGATTCAGAGAGGGAAAATTTTGTGTTACTAATCTGCTGAGCTTTTATGATAGGATGATAGATATACTACAAGAGAGAGAAGGATGGGCGGACTGTGTGTATCTTGATATAAAGAAGGCCTTTGACAGAGTTTCCTCATAGTAGACTTAGATGGAAGTTGAAGAAGTTTGGAGGGGTTCAGGGTAATTTGTTGAAGTGGATGGAGGACTATCTCTCGGGAAGACAGATGAGAACCATGATAAGAGACAGCTTATCAACATGGAGGGATGTTACAAGCGGAGTTCCACAGGGATCAGTGTTGGCCCCAATTATGTTTCTGGTCTATATAAATGACATGCCAGAGGAAATAAATGCATACATGAATATGTTTGCTGACGATGCCAAAATTATGAAACATATAGTGGACGATAACAGTTGTAGAGAGCTACAGAGTGATCTGGATAAGATAAACCGATGGAGCAAGATATGGAAATCAGATTTTAACAAAGATAAATGTCATGTGATGGAAGGGGGTGTGAGTAAAAGAAGACCTCATTGGGAATATAAACTAGGAGAATGCACGATTAACCCCTCAGAGAAAGAAAAGGGCTTGGGCATTATAATACAGGGAGATCTTTCACCCGAGAGCCATATTAACAAAATTGTGGGAGAAGCTTATGACCTGTTGAATAAAGTAAAAATAGCATTCAACTATTTGAATGAAGAGATGCTAGTAAATATAATAAAATCAATGGTGAGACCTAAATTGGAATATGCGGCAGTGGTGTGGTCACCCCATCTTAAAAAACACATAATTAAGTTGGAGAAAGTGCAGAGAGCTGCAACGAAGATGATTCCAGGACTAAGAGAACTGACATATGAAGAGAGATTAGAGAGATTGAATTTGACAACTCTAAGTGAGAGAAGAGAAAGAGGGGATATGATTATGATGTATAAATGTGTTAGGGGATTGGAATGGATAGACAAGGAGGACTTTATCGAGGGAGATAAAGGGAGGACTAGAGGACATAGTTACAAGTTATAGAAAGGCAGATGTAAACGAGAAGTGAGGAAATTCAGCTTTCCATATAGAAGTATTAATATGTGGAATCAGTTGGATGATGAAGTGGTGGGTGCAGGGAATATCCAAATTGTTAAAGCCAAATTAGATAACAGAATCTTTGGAGGCGGGACAATACGAGCCTAAAAACTCAAATCCTGTATACTACATTTTTTTTTTTTTTTTTTTTTTTTTTTTCTATGTGATTGAGGGAGGCAAAAGGCATAACTGCCTATAGCGAGTGCCTCCCCCATAGTTGAAAGAGTGACAGGGCCAAAATCAAGGGACGTTCGAGCCAAAATGCCTGGACACACGGAGTTTGAAGCAATTTAAGTCATAGGAAGAGGGAAAGACTGATTCTGGGAGAGAGTTCCAGAGCTCAGCTGTTGAGTAGAAGAAAGTTTGAGAGTAACGTTTCACTCTTGGGTTGGAGAGTTGCACAGAGTAGGGGTGGGATTGAGTTGCAAGACGGGTACCACGTGCCCTACGTAAAGGAGGTGGTATGCACTGGGATAGCTCTGAGGAACACTGATTATTATAGTAGCGATAGAATAGCGAGAGAGATGCAACATTGCGGCGGAGAGAGAGAGATTGCAGAGAGTTGGTGAGTGGACGGGAGTTAATGATACGAAAGGCCTTCCTTTCAACTTTGTCTAGGAGAGCAGTGTGAGAGGAACCCCCCCCCCACATGTGAACAATACTCAATACAAGGGCGCACTATGCCCCTGTACAGAGCAAGAAGCTGTGCAGGGGAAAAGAACCCCCTAAGGCGGTTGAGCACACCCAGCTTCTGGGAGGCTGCCTTAGCAAGACTGGTAATATGGTCCTTCCAAATTAGAGCAGAAGAAAAAGAGACACCAAGAATATTGAGAGAAGATGAAGGGTTGATTTTTGTATTGTTGAAGAATAAGGGATAGTCCGCTGGGAGATCCTGACGGGTAGATAGATGGAGAAATTGGGTTTTGGAAGCATTAAAGTTAACAAGGTTTTCTCTGCCCCAATTGGAAATAGTATTTAGATCAGAATTTAAAAGTTCTATGGCTTCATTACGTTTGTCGTTGAGGGATTGCTGGCTAGGTGAATTAGGTGAGTACACACACACACACACACACACACACACACATACTTAGAGACACACACATACATATAAACCACATGTACACAGAGATAACCACACACACACACAGACACACACACATAATTTTGTTTTTAAACACACGCACACACACACATACAACACACACACACATACACAACAAAACACACACACACACCACACTACACACACACACACACACCACACTACACACACACCCACACACCACACTACACACACACACACACACACACATCACACACAAGACAGGGATACAAGGTGACAACACAACAGGTAGGTGAAGAAACTGCTGGAGGTCCGCAGACGTATTAGTAAACAGAAACTAGACACCTATGTACCGGCAACGTCTTTCTTATATGATATGAGCACCATTTAGACGATTTCATGAAGCTTAGGAAGAATATATGGAAACTAAAATAATTCATTGAGATTGTAGGCCTATGTAGCCTTTTTAATGAATATACGTCCCTCCTAAGCTGAATAAAGTCGTGTAATAGTAGCCAGACTATAATATAAAGGACGTCACCGGTACTGAATGGGTTAACAGAGATCATTGATACCCTTTTGATTCCCAGATATACACAAGTGAGAAGTTGCAAAGTTCGCCTAGACAAGCACCTTGCCCTGAACCCATAGTTGACTGCATTTGTAATTCAATACATATTTTCTTAAGTAGTGTTTATTCAATGACCTAATAGGTCTTAATATAATTTCCCCTGCCATGAACTAAGCCCCAGGGCAGCATTTCCTTCTCACATCTTTCCCACATTCTCTCCAAAATACTGTTGCAACACTTGGAACAACAGTGTTTTGAAGGGCAAGTAACCTCAAGGGGTTGCATGACCTGTTGTTGCTTGTTTTCCTTTGTACTCTCTCTCTCTCTCTCCACACGCACACAAATTCCGGTCTCCTTCCTCCTTGTGCTTCACGCTTATCATCTGGTTGTCAGGTTTCCCTCACGATCCAGATATCCTGTTACTCGGCCACCCCTCCTCCCACCCAACCATCCACCCTTAACCCCTTTGGAACTAGCCTCGGAAGGGGAAAAGTTTATCCTTGTATTCTTAAAGGGAGGTTTTTAGTATGCTCCCTAGACCTCCATCCAACTTTAAAACTACCCCCAAGACCTCCTATAAGATGAATAATATCTTGTTATCACCCAACCACCTACCCGCTTCTTGACCTCTTCCAACTAGCCTCGGAAGGGGAATTTTACCCTTGTATTCTTTTAAACAATTCCTTCCCTTCGCAGCGCCTGATACCGAACGAATACTGTGGGAATGAGTGTTAAATACAGAGCTTAGACGAATTAGCATTTCTATTTCTAAAGGTAACGTCATTTATCAAGTTATTTTGTAATTTACCTGGGAAAAAAATTGTGTAAGAATATATGCATTAGTCACTTTAATGTTATCATGCACTACACCCCCCCCCCCCCCCACCCCACCCCACCAAGCCCAAAATGTCATGATATTTTGTGTTTGTCTAAAATGTTTCTTTCAACATAGGAGAATAGCATAGGAACATTATGCTATAAACATTAAACAACCTTTTGACATCCCCCCCCCCCCCCACACACACACAACCAAAATGTCATGATTTCTTTTTTTTTTGGGGGGGGGGTCTAAAATGCTTCTTTCAACAATGGAGAATAACATAAGAGGGCATAAACACCTATATGACATCACTATGACATATAGCCCCCCCCCCAAAAAAAAAAAAAAACACACACTGACATACACCTAGGATATGTATTATAAGAGGTTACACATGAGGTGAAGGATTTTCGGAGAAGAAATCGACTCAGCACAGGACAACCAGGAAGGAGGACCGACGACAGCGAGGACGGCAATCTACAAAGGAATTAAATACTAATCCGTCAAGAACCGCGAATTTGGATAAAGCTCCACCAACACGACCCAAATTCAAAACCGTCAGGGATAACGACCGAGGACCGAGGACAGCCATGAATGTAAATGTAGATCCGACCAGAACCAATAATTTGAATAAAGACCGTTCCTTGAATCCCAAATCCAAAACTTTGAATGTTTTCTATGCAAACGCTCGTAGCATACGCAATAAATTTTCAGATTTAGAGGAACTAGTGTTTACAGAAAATTATGATGTGATTGGCATAACAGAATCTTGGCTCAATACACAAGATAGAGACTTTTTAGCAGAGTATTCACTTCCCGGTTATGTAATGTTTGAGAACAGCCGAATAAATAAAAATGGAGGTGGCGTTTTATTTTATATCAAAGAAAGTCTTAACCCGACCCTCGTGTCAAAACCTCAAATTGTGAACGTCGACACATCTTTTGTGCTAATAAAGAATAATAAAGGTACAAAAATAATACTTGCGTTAATATACAGACCTCCAGCTCAATCAGTGCAAACTGACCGAGAAATTTACGAACAAATTGCAGATGTAAGTAACTCACAAGATACCGTAATTTTTGGCGACTTTAATTTACCTGTGACCAAGTGGGGCGATACTCTTACTTCACACTCCGGACATGACTTGTATACGAACTTGCAAGAGAGTTCGCTTTATCAATTTGTTCGAATGCCGACCCGTGGTAATAACGTTCTTGACATTGTACTTGCAACAAAAGAAGAATTGATAGAGAATTTGAATGTTGGTGATGAATTCAGTAACAGCGACCATCGTACGATAACTTTCACTTTAAAGTTTACTAGTAACGAACCAAATAGTAGCGTCCAGGCCATAATAATAAGCCCAAATGGTGGAATAAAGATATTTCAAACTGCCTGCTTGCTAAAAAATTTGCTAATGATAGATTAAAATCCTCACAAAATGACGAAGAACGGGTGAAATTTGTAGAGCTACGACGCAAAGCCAAAAAGTTAATTAAGCAAAGTAAAAAGACCTTAGAGTTACATATTGCGAATCAAAGTAAAACAAACGTAGTTACTTACCGTTAGTCGATGAAAAAGGAGAATACACCAAAGACGAAGTACAAATGAGTAATGCCCTCAATCCCTTGTTTAGATAAACTCAAGGTAAATAAAACGCCAGGACCTGATACAATCTCGCCTAGAGTTCTAAAGGAAGCTAAGAATGAGCTCTCCAAACCACTGACATTACTATTCAATAAATCCTTGCAGTCTGGAACTATGCCTGATCAGTGGAAGCTAGCCAACGTAACACCGATATTCAAAAAGATTTTCAAGACAAAGTTCCCGGACCAATTCTCTTTCTAATTTACATCAACGACATAGATGAGGGTCTCACCTGCACAATCTCAAAATTTGCTGACGATACAAAAATCCTCCCCTCAGTTACTAACCCATATGTCCCCTACTAACTCCTAGTCCTGCCAACCTAGAAGGGTCACTAGACCTGTTGTTGCTTGATTTCCTTTGTACTCCTTTGTACTCCTTTGTACATAGAAAATTATTAGTTTACCCTAAATTACTGGCTAGTTTTCGTTTTCTTCTAATACCTAAATCAGAAAACTTAGTTTTTATGAGTAACTTAGCCATTTTTTCATGACACACCACCAAATAATTGAGATGTTATATATATTTTATTTTCGTTTGTGATTTCCCACAATCATATATTGGCAACTTCCAAGTGTAACTACTCCATTGTATTGTATTGGAGCTGCTTGTAAACGCTCATGTTAACACATATTGGCTGTGCCTTCATCGTGTAATTTTTTTTCTTCAATAAAGTGAAAAACTTGAGTATCAGGGGAATTTTATTAAACAAAATTGCGATCGTCGCGACGTCGCGCACGACGTACATTTTATAACCTCGGTATCTCATGATGTATTGGAGATTTTAAGAAAAACGAAATTACATGCTCTTCATATGGTATTCGAGTATTTATATGTAACAGCAGGTGTCTCTAGGACAAATAATAAGACCGCAGGAAGTTGTGACATCATCATGACATCATAACGTCGTGATGTCATGACGTACCACATTCTCATGCTCCCACAAAGTCGGCATTGATAATTTGATTATAATTTGAGATGAAAGATATTATATTTGTGTTTTTATTAATTTTGTTTGTGTCGGAGGGTTTGTAGTCCCCTTAATAACTTATTTCCCTTCACAGCGCCTTTATATACCTAACGAATACTGTGGGAATAAGTTTTGTTTACAGAGAGTATACGGATTAGTATTATCATGTCTAGGGGGAAACATTATTATTCAAGCTATTTTGTCCAGTTATGTGAAGGTCGCCCACCCCCTCCTGCCCCACACATTCACATACACATACTCCAAGGTTAACACTTACAATTAGTTCAAATAGGACTTCAGAGGCTATCAACCCTTCTGGACTGTAAGTCAAGAAGAGCATCAGGACTGGAGAACTCCAGTCCCTTGTCAACCTTTACAGTACCGGTGTCATCCTTTTAACCCTCGTCTAGCGTTTTTTTTTTTGCTATTTTGGGCATATTCAGGCCCTCCTGAATGATCAATGAAGTATCTGCATGAAAAGAAATTTATTCAGCAAAAAACTAGGCGCTACAAGCTTCAAAATGAGACCAGAACGAGCTACGTAGCACTCATCGTTTTCATGAAGTGCTACCACTAACATGGGAGTTTAGCGTATAGCGGCATATTTTTTCCAGCTACGCTCACTACTGGCTACACTGCCGGCCACTCGAGAACAGAGGGAGCGTGAGTCAGTGGGCGGCGGTAAGCCCTGGGTGTTGGCCGTGTGGCCTGCTGCGCTCTCGGCCATTTGCCCTCGATTTTAATCCTTTAAAAGCCTTAACCCTTGTCTAGAGGGGGGGGTCTGTAGCCATTTTGGGCCCTTTCAGGCCATTCTGACTGCTATATCAACCATCAGCATGGAAGGAACTGTATTGTGCCGAAAACTAGGCGGAAATCGCTACACAATGACACCACATACAGCTACGTAGCACTCGTGGAGCCCTGACAGTGTTACCTCAAAGATGGAAGTTTAGCTGATTTTGCTACATTGTTCACTTTTCGCTAACTATTGGTCACACTGTCATCCACCCGTGCGATGGGGGAACTGGAGTTAGTGTGGGCCGGGAGGCCACAGATGTCGGACGTATGGTTCATTACTGTTCCACCCATTTTCACTCGATCTTCACCCATTTTTCACCCGTTTTCTCCCAGTTTCTTTCACTCGCCTTAAGTCGAGCGCCGCTAGTAAAGGGTTAATAATGCTTTTAACTTGCTGCTTTTTAGATACGGACTTAAGTCGGGCCCCGCTCTTTAACTGTTAACTATATGCTGGCTACTGTTTTTTCACAGTTTACACAGTTTAAAAAGGCCCTCCAGCAATGAACAGGCTTCTAACTATCCCAATCAACTCTTTTAGCTGGCGGGTGCCCAACCCCAAAATGGGTTGAAATAGGGGAGCTATCCGCCCGCCAAAGGCGGCTTTCTAGGGCCTTTCCTAGCTGGTGCTGAGAGGATTGGGTTCTAGTCATGCGGTGATGGGCTGGTCTATCAGAGTGAGAGTTGAGCGTTCTCTGCCATACCCATAGGTTACTTTGACTGTTCCTTTTACTTATATATATTCTAGATCTCAAGTGACGGCATTTCTTCCGTGTATTGACTTCTCTACTGCCAACCTAGAGATTGGCAGACTGGGAGCCAAAGCGTCACATTTTTCCTTTGCCCTTTTGAACTTTCCCTTCATAATTGTTAAGGGGCACAGGGCCTTCGGTGGGGCTTCGGTGTCCCAGGTGTTTCAGCACCCTCCTCAACTCCTCGCCTGGGAGCGGCTTCGGTTCCCTGGAAATTTTTAGTGTTAAAACAGGGGGGGTTCTGTGGGAGCGCTCGGTTATGGCTTTGGCCTTGCTTGGGACCTTGGGGCTGTTCGGTCAAACAGCCTGGGGAACAACAACAACAACAATAACAACCCTTTTAGCTAACACATATCCTTCCTAAGCTGCATAAAATCGTCTAAATATAACTAATATCAAATATATCCCTTACAGTACCGGCGACGTATTATTACTTTTATTTCAGCTGCAAAGACGATTTTGTGAAGCTTAGGAAGGATGTATGACAACTAAATGGATTAATTGAGATAGTCTGTAATGTTTTACGGTTAGACATCCTTCCTAAGCTGAATAAATCCGTCTAATAGTTGCCAGAATATAATGAAAAGGATGTCAACGGTACTGAATGGGTTAAATATATACATAGAAGAGCTCGGAGTCAGACGGTCCTAAGTTGAGTGGTCAATCCTGTAAGTCCTTCAGTAAACTAGCACGGGTTGTCCTTCTCACAGAGGTTAGGTCTGCTTGGGGGCATTTTGTGTATGGCCACCCTCGTTCAGATGAGTGAGGCGTCCGGAAATAGATAGATAGATAGATAGATAGATAGATAGATAGATAGATAGATAGATAGATAGATACATAGGACCTTCCTAGAATTGATGGATGGGGACAAAAGAATCTAGTTTCCTTTAATGCACAGAAAACCAAATACATTCAATTTTCTAACCGACAGAATCTCACTGACTCCCATATATTTGTTAATGATGTAAATATTCCCACTTCCCCTAGTATTGACATTCTCGGTGTAACATTAACTACTAACTTGAGCTGGACACATTATGTTAGAAGCATTGCTAAGAATGCCTCTAAAAAACTGGGACTCCTGTACAGAGTTCGAGAATTCTTCACTGACGAGCAGTTGGCGATGATATATAAAAGTCATGTGCGTTCTCAGATGGATTACTGTTCACCTCTGTGGGGTGGAAGTGGAGTGGTTGCATGGAGGCAGTTGGACAAAATTCAAAATAAAGCTATTAGATTAATCAATAACCCTGCAATCACACAGGACCTTCCTACATTATCCATACGAAGAAACGTTGCATCCCTTGCATTATTCTACAGATATTTTCACAGCAATTGTTCCGAGGAACTTGCTTCAATTGTGCCGCCTCTCCACATCTTTCCGCGTAGAACTAGGGCAGCTGAGAGCGCCCATGAATTTACACTTTCTCCTCCACAATGCAGAACTTCTGCTTATCAGAATTCATTTATCCCCAGAGCTACTACTCTTTGGAATTCACTTCCCTCGAATTGCTTTCCACAAACTTACAATCTGCAAATGTTTAAATCCAGTTGTTACAAACATTTTATGAATGGAGGATGCCTTTAGGCACATGGACCTTTTTGTTTTATCTGTGTTTTTCCTTCCTCCGTTCATTGTCTCTTTAAAAAAAAAAAAAAAAAAAAAAAAAAGATAGATAAAAATATATCAGACGTCGCTGGTACAGAAAGGGTTATAACCCCTTCAGGATTATGACTCTTTTTGGCAGTTTATTCCGTCTTTTCTTAGAGGATTTTATTTAGATTAGGAAGGGATGTACAAGTCGGAGGGCTAACTGAGACAGTCATTTCCCATCTAATTCCCATAGGTCCTTCCTAAGTTGTATATAATCGTCTAATGATAGCCAGAATAAACTATGAAAGTGCGTCATGATCCTCAAGGGGATAAGAAAATGGCCGTATGTTCTTTGGATGTATGAAATCGTTTGCCGGTAGCTGGGATTCAGATTGTCTTGGGTGGTTAAAGGTTGGTGAGGGCTTGTGTCTCATTCATTGACCTCTGACCCAACCACCCACCACTCAACCACCTACATCCACCACCCACAACTGTCCCACATGCACTCTTACTCCACCCTTGCTCCCACCCCCGTATACACCCAAACCCACGCCGGCACGCCCATTTCCCTCGCCCACAACAGCACGCCAATTTTCCTTCCTCTACCCACCCCACACCCACACCCACACCAGCATGCCTATTTCCCTTCCTCCACCCGCCTCACACCCTCCGCCAGCACACCTATTTCTCCCAACCCCCTTCACAAACACACATCCACTACATCAACACGTCCATTTTCCACCCGCCCATCACTCGGTCACCACACTTCCTAGCTCGCCATCAAGTGTTCAGTCCCGATCAATAAAAATAAGACACCCTTAAGACTTCTACATTATTTTATTTCCAGTTATAAATTGAATATATTCCTTAATTTCACCTAAAAATAGCCTTTGAGTTAATGTACTATAGTCATGGCTTGTGAAGTTGCGTGCTTAACCTTTTTAGAACCGGTTCCGTCCTTTTAACTTCATTCTGGCTACTATTAGACGATTTTACTCGGATTGAAAAAGGCATCCAACAATAACCAGTCTTCAAAGTTATCTCACTTAACCATTTCCACTACCATAGATCCTTCTTAACTGCACAAAATCGCCTAAGTACAACTAGAATGGTTTTTTCTTAAGGACGTCGCCTGAACAGAAGGGGTTAATTTAAAGACACATTTTACATATCCAAATTACCAGGTAGTATTAATATCAGAGCTATTAAAATACTTCCTTACGCTATAATTTGCCCTCTTATAAACAATCAAATAATTTATTTTAGTTTTGTATATATTCTTTGGAACTCGGGGCAATATATATCCACTTTTGGTGGCCATATTCCTTTACTCCTTACCACACACACACACACACACACACACACACACACCCACACCCACACCCACACCCACACCCACACACACACACAGACGATGGTGTATTTTTCGGTATAAGCGAACGAAAGCTGTAGCATGTAAGTTTATAGGCGTTTCTTTAACCTACTGTACATATATACAGATCTATCCTAACCGCATGTATCCTTAGCTGACCAACCTAACCTAAAGTTTCTAAGGATGAAGATTATACGTACACATTAACTATCCCTTTAATATATTTATACACAAAAACATACTGAAGGATATATATATATATATATGCAAATTAAATAAGTGACCTACAGTGCCTTCAAATACACACACATGCATACACACCCGCTCTCACTCACACATCATCTCAACTATCTATTTTCTGGATTCTCGTGGACGCATTGAACCGAACAAACCCCCCCCCCCCCCACACACTCTCTCTCTCTCTCTCTATCGTCGTCTAGCCAACCTCTACAGGAAGCAGAACGTGGGATTCGTCGACAAATGGGAAATTTTTTACTACGATGACTACTTGTTTTCAGATGATGGAGTTAATCTAAACCAGGTGGGAGCAGTATGTTTTGGGCGTCTTCTCAATAATGTGGTGAAGGATTTTCGGAGAAGAAATCGACTCAGCACAGAACAACCAGGAGGGAGGACCGAAGACAGCGAAGACTGCGACCTGCGAAGGAATTAAATGCTAATTCGTCAAGAACCACAAATTTGGATAAAGCTCCATCAACAAGACCCAAATCCAAAACTTCCATGGATAACGACCGAGGACTGAGGACAGCCATGAACGTAAATGTAGATCTGACCAGAACCAAAAATTCGATTAAAGAGCGTTCCATGAATTCTAAAACTGCAACTTTAAAGGTTTTCTATGCAAACGCTCGTAGCATACGCAATAGATTTTCAGATTTAGAGGAACTAGTGTTTACAGAAAATTATGACGTGATTGGCATAACAGAATCTTGGCTCAATACAGAAGACAGATACTTTTTATGTAATGTTTGAGAAAAGCTGAATAAATAGAAATGGAGGTGGCATTTTACTTTTTACCCGACCCTCGTGTCAAAACCTCAAATTGTGAATGTCAACAAATCCTTTGTGCTAATAAAGAATAATAAAGGTACAAAAATAATACTTGCATTAATATACAGACCTCTAGCTCAATCAGTGCAAACTGGCCGAGAAATTTACGAACAAATTGAAGATGTAAGTAACTCCCAAGATACCGTAATTCTTGGCGACTATAATTTACCTGTGACCAAGTTGGGCGATACTCTTACTTCACACTCCAGACATGACTTGTATGCGAACTTGCAAGAGAGTTCACTCTATCAATTTGTTCGATCGCTGACCGTGGTAATAACATTCTTGACCTTGTACTTGCAACAAAAGAGGAATTAATCGAGAATATGAATGTTGGTGATGAATTCAGTAACAGCAACTATCGTACGATAAATTTCAGTTTAAAGTTTACTAGTATTAACCAAATAGAAGCATCGAGAAAGTCCCTAATTTCAAGAAAGCAAACTTTCGTAAACATAGAGCTGTGTTGAAAGAAATTGACTGGAGCTTTCAATTTAACAATAACGACATAAATACATCTTGGGAATTATTCGCAACCACTTACCTAAAAGCAGTGCACGACTGCATACCATCAAAAATATGGTGTACAGGCCATAATGATAAGTCCAAATGGTGGAATAAAGAGATTTCAGACTGTTTGCTTGCTAAAAAGATTGCTAATGATCGAATCAAATCCTCACAAAATGACGAAGAACGGGTGAAATTTGTAGAACTACGACGCAAAGCCAAAAAGTTTAATAAGCAAAGTAAAAAGGTCCTGGAGTTACATGCTGCGAATCAAAGTAAAACAAACCCGAAAGAATTATATGATTATATCAGAAAGAAAAAAGTAGTTACTTCAACTGTTAGACCTTAGTCGATGAAAATGGAGAATACACCAAAGACGAAGTACAAATGAGTAATGCCCTCTATACCTTCTTTGCATCAGTTTTTACAACCGAAGACCTCAGTGAAATCCCTACAGCATCGCCTATTCATATTGATATTTCTGATGTACTAAGCAATATCACCATTACAGAGAGAGAAGTATTGAAATGTTTAGATAAACTCAAGGTAAATAAAACACCTGGACCTGATACAATCTCACCTAGAATTCTAAAGGAAGCTAAGGATGAGCTCTCCAAGCCACTGACATTGCTATTCAATCAATCCTTGCAATCTGGAACTATGCCTGATCAGTGGAAACTAGCCAACGTAACATCGATATTAAAAAAAGGCAACAAATCCCTACCCAGTACCTATCGTCCAATTAGCTTTATATCAGTTGTATTTAAAATGCTAGAAACACTCTTAACCCGTGGAGCCCCGGCTAGTTTTGTAATGTTTGCGCACCAGAACCCGGCCGGTTTTCAAAAAATTGTTTTATTCCAGAAACAATAGCGAATGGGTTAGGAATGAAGGAAAAACCACGAAAAACCGCTCAAAAAGCTTTAAAAATGGTCCTACAGAGCCCCCGAAAACGGATTTTACAAGAATAAAAAATTGAAGGCAATTATCCCAAAAAAACAGGTTATTGCGTGCTCGCGCGCACGCACGTGGACTTTGAGAGTTTTCAACCATCGGCACGGTTGCGTGGGATACGTACACAGTTCCCATACAAATCTGAGCCCTCTTGAGTGGCTACACCTGAGGTTACGGTCGGCACAATTAGGGTGACGCGTCAGGCGCGTCTCTGGGGCTGTGCGTTACATACATCGCCGACGCGTCAGACGCGTCGCTGGGGCTGTACGGGTTAAGAGACAAACTGGTGAATCACTTAGAAGAAAATAACATACTTAACCCTTCCAGCCCGGCTGTCCTTTTATAAGGACACCGCGACAGATGGGCAGGACCCCGGGTGTCCTTATAACAGGCAGTAAGCTTGAAAGCCTATTCAGCTTGGTCTGAACGCCGTGCGTCCGACGCATGTAAACAAAGCCGGTCATTGCGTCACCGCACCTCCGAAAACAAGAAGGAGACGTCGGATCAATGTTGTTGTATGGTATGACAAAATTAGTGTCTGAAAAGCTCCGATATTGTCAACATCGCGGCAAAATTTGCTCCACGGAAATCGTCATCACAACTGAACCAGTTGACTTAGAGAGCTCTACTCAACGCCAGTCTACAGATTGGAAACCGCACTACGTTCAGAGATGTGTGGGAAAATTCTAGCAGTTAAAATAACAAAGATACGGTAGTCTAGGCTGAGACGTTGCCCCACACTGTCCTTAGGAGGGCGAGCCCAGGCGGGAAGGGTTAAAGATACTCAACACGGCTTTCGTAATAAACGTTCCTGCTTAACCCCTCCAATCCCAGAGATGACTATAGTCGTCAGTAGATAAGAAACTCCCCAGTCCCAGCGACGGATATAGTCGTCAGTAATGTACTTTCCTTGTAACTGCCTGTACAATGCTGTACCAGTTACCAAGACCGATTTAGCACTGGTCTTGTGATGGCAACACTTCTCAGCTTATATGAGACCCACTGAAGGGTGGGAGGGCCAGTGTTGCCTCATCTCTGGAGGTGGAAATGTGATCTCTCCTGCCATTTTGGCCACATTGCTTGGGAGTGCTGGGGGACTATTATTACTGTATCCTACGGTACAGTACGGGTTAAAAATCTTTTAGACTTCTTCCACGATATCTTCAACCTCTATGATGGGACTAAAGCTGTAGATATTATATACTTTGATTTTCAAAAGGCCTTTTACAAAGTTCCCCACAAACGATTACTGCTAAAACTAAAAGTGCATGGAATACAAGACTGTGTGTTGAAATTGATAGAAAATTTGCTCACCGACAGAAAGCAAGGAGTAGTCATAAACGGTAAGGTATCTAAATGGACCAATATAAGTAGCAGGGTACATCAGGGAGCGGTACTAGGCCCAATTCTCTTTCTAATTTACACCAATGACATAGATGAGGGTCTCACCTGTACAATCTCAAAGATTGCTGACGATACAACAATTGCAAATAGCTCACTCTCAAAAAAACATGTTGGCGACATGCAACACAATCTAGATAAGTTGTCATGTTGGGCCCAAATTTGGCAAATGAGTTTCAATGCGGATAAATGTAAAGTACTACATATCGGTTACCAAAATGAGAAAGCAAACTATTCGATAAATGGCACTCAGCTTAAGAGTGTAGACAGAGAAACCGATCTGGGAGTAACAATATCGAGTAATCTAAAACCGAGTCAACAATGTTCAGAAGTTGCTAAGAAGGCAAACAAAATAATTGGCTTTATAGGTAAGCCATTTGAGCATAAATCCAAAGAAGTTATCCTAACTCTTTACAATTCCTTAGTCCGTTCCTCCTCTGGAATACTGCGTTCAATCCTGGTGACCTTATTACCAAAAAGATATAGACAAGCTAGAAAGAGTTCAACGTAGAGTTACCAAAATGATGCCTAGATTAAAGAACAAACCATACGAGGAGCGTCTTAGAGAATTAAATCTATTTCCTTTAACCCAGTGCAGATTAAGAAGCGACTTAATTCAAGTGTTCAAAATCATCAAAAGCATCAACAAAATGAACTGTAGTTAGTAAATCATTTAACTCACACAAATCTAAGAATTTCTTCTTCAATTGAGTTGTCAACGTGTGGAATGGGGCTCCCCGAGACGTTATAGACTGCAGCACTGTTGATTCTTCTGAACTTCGCATAGACTCGCATCAAACCCGCGACTGACTGCGTTTGTAAATTAATGACTTTATTTTATTCCCCCTTCAGATTCATCAAGGATTATTGCGTATATAATATTATATTACTAAGACGTTACTCTCTTTTTCCAAGATATACGAAAGATCACTTATAACTGTGTTATGTTACTAACCCATCTGTCCCCTACTAACTTCCTAATCCTGCCACGGACATTAGTTTCAGGGCAATAGTTCCCTTTCCAATGTTCCCTTACCAACTCTATGCCACTGTTTGTACACTTGATCCTCAGTGTTTTGGAGGACAAGCAGCCTAGAGGGGTCACTAGACCTGTTGTTGCTTGATTTCCTTTGTATTCCTTTGTACTCTCTCTCTCTCATCTTGTTTCCCGTTTCCTTCCCCCCATTTCTCTCTTCTTTCCTTGTCCCGTTATATTTCACGTTCTGCTACTCTTGCTGCATATATACATATATCCCTAAGCTTATGTTCATTTGTAAATTATTAAAGATTGACCAGACATTATATTGTCGATTGCATAACTTAACATAAAATAATCAAGAACTTGCATACAATGCAGATCATCTGCATTTTGTATTGCGCTGTGTTATTGCATAAACAAATACATTTTTGTTCAGTTGTTTTATGTGTTTAATATATTCCTCATACATTTATTTTCAACTATGCTAAACTCCATCCATACATGTATTCCCCATTACAAAATTGTGTCTTGGGTTTTCTTGACTTTCATAAATTTACTTGCAATCCAATCATGTCGACAGTGTTATAATACCTTACTATTACCTTACTCCAACTTTTAATATTACCTTACTCCAACTTTTAACATTAATCTTCATCTAAATGTAGTTGAAATCAAATGAGAAACACGTCACCGGTACAGAAAGGGTTAAAACTCAATCTGTAAACACATCACATTTTTTGTCGGAGTCGAGCAGGTAGATAGTCGGGTTTATTTCAGCTGAATATATATTACATTGTCCCCACCTTGAATACTCAGCTGTTACGATGATTTTGTGGAGACATTTATTGTTAATAACGAAAACTTGGCATTAATATGATACAGAGACACGGTAGTTTCATATTTTCCAGAGAGTATCGATAAATCAGTAGCTAAGAGATTCAGTTTACCGTCAGCCGAAATGAAACCGACTAAAATTAGTGATCGAATTCTGCTCCAATGTTTTTCTCTGCTTGGAGATTATCAGGGGAGGGGGGTGGATTATACATGCTATATGTATATCCGTATTTGTTGAGTTACTTATCTAAAATTTAGCGGTAATGGAGATATTATGTCCTATAACAAAATCCTCATTGACATTTTACTTGCTATGAAGCTTGCATACCCGACCCTGCAAAACCGGAGCCAAGGTAATATTGGTTTGTCGGTGTAGTTATTAAGATACCGAGCTGACATTGGAAGGTGACCCCTTGAGGATCAAAGACGCATTTTATATTTGATTTTGGTTATCAATTGCCGATTTTAGCAGGTTACGAAGGATGTGCAACCATCAAAGGGATAAAAGCTAGCCCACTTAACCCTATAACTGCCATGATTTCTTCCACAACTCAATACCATCGTCGACTAAGAGGAATAATACAATAAGAACCACTTCACCAAATACGGAAAGAGTTACTTCTATGTCGTCATACGAGAAGTTCCTTATTCACATCGTGTTGGGTTAGTTACTTAACGGGGAGGTTTTTAGTTGATTCCCTAGACTTCCATCAAGCTTAAAATTACTCCCCCTAGACCCCCTTTCAAGATAAATTTGTACATTTTTCGGTAGAAAAATGTCCTGCCTGAAAGCCGGTTCCTCTTATATTACAGGCTCGCCAGGATAAAATCGACACCTACATGGCACGAAAGGTCTTAACATTGACAGAAATGGGTCGAAAGTTCTTAAAATCGTCAAAATAATGGGGGCGAACGTATTAAAATTAGAAAAGCAATGGGGCTAAACATGAGGGAGAAAGGAGTCAAGAAAAAAATCTCTCAAGTGGATATCTCCCCTTAACATAGGACTTCAGAGGCTATCAACCTTCCTGGATTATTAAGACAGCACACTGTAAGTCAAGAATAGCGTCAGGACTGGAGCCCTTTTTCGAGAACTCCAGGCCCTTGTGTGTTTTAGGTAAAAATACTGTATAATGAAACCTGAAAAATAGGATTATGAATGCCTCGGCCTGACGCAGGTATCCCGTACGAAGAAAACTCTTGTTCCTATCTTAACCTTCTGTCAAACAAGTCATATTTAATCTCCAACTATATCTAAAGCTTTACAATGTTTGCTCTCCACATTCCTTAAGGCAGTGTCACATGAGCTTTTTTCCCGTCAATTCTTATGGGCATTTGTAGTCTGGCAACTTCAAAATTAAAGTTCCGTAAAAATTAAACTACCTAACATAATCTACCTTTGATCTGGTTTCCAATTCCAACACGAAAGAACCTCATAATGGCACCAGAAAAAGCTTGTTCATCGAAAATTGCCGGGAAACACGGTCGTGTGACACCACTTTTACAAACTCGTTTCCCATAATCGTCAGCTCCGTCTCCCAGTTATCCAGGTTCGATCGCTTTTCTTCCAACCCTTCAAAAACCTAGGTTTCCATCCTTGGTATTATTTCATGTGGAAGAAAGCAGGAAATGAAAGTAGAAAGAGAGTGCATTCATTTTTGTATATTTTTTCATAGCGAAAACCGTCTATATAGGTATACACATGTGTGTATGGTCCACTAACATGTCACAACATAATCTCTATTGGAATGAAAGTTGAAAGAACATACATTCATTATTTGTTGAATAGCGAACACCGTCTATATAGGTATATATAATTTGTGTATTGTCCACTAAAATCTCACAATAACATCTCTACATCATCTCCTTTCTTATGTAAAAAAACTCTCTTTGTATGCATTAAAATAATCAGTGTCCTTCAGAGCTCTCTCAGTGTATACTACCCCCTCTTCGTAGAACACGTTGCACCCGCCTTGCAACACAATCCCACCCTTACTCTGTGCAACTCTCCAACCCAAGAGTGAAACGTTATTCCCAGTCTTTCTTTTATTCAACAGCTGAGCTCTGGAACTATCTCCCAGAATCAGTCTTTCCCTCTTCCTAGGACTAGAATTGCTTCAAACTCCGTGTGTCCAGAAATTTGTCCTCGAACGTCCCTTGATATTTACCCTGTCACTCATTCAAAACTGGGGGAGGCACTCGCTACAGGCAGTTCCGCCTTTTTGTCTCCCTCACTCACAAAAAAAAAAAAAAAAAAATCTCCAAGCCCCTGCCAAATTTGTTTTCTCCGAGTTCTAACCCCATTTCCCTCAACGAGCTTCAAATTCACCGTTCACGAGCCATCTTCTCGGATTCGTATTTTCTCCCTCGAGTTCGATGCAGTTTGTATACTGTATATTATATCATTCAGATTTCACCTTATTTAGTCTCTCCTCTCTCTCTCTCTCTCTCTCTCTCTCTCTCTCTCTCTTCTCTCTCTCTCTTCTCTCTCTCTCTCTCTCTCTTCTCTCCTCTCTCTCTCTCGCTCTCTCTCTCTCCCTCTCTCTCTATCTCGCTCTCTCTCTCTCTCTCCTCCTCTCTCCTCTCTCTCTCTCTCCTCTCTCTCTCTCTCTCTCTCTCTCTCTCTCTCTCTCTCTCTCTAAAGGCAGCAAATCCCTACCCAGTAACTATCGTCCAATTAGCTTAACCTCAGTTGTATGTAAAATGCTAGAAACGGTCATACGAGACAGACTCGTAAATCACTTAGAGGAAAATAACATACTTAAAGATACTCAACACGGCTTTCGTAAAAAACGTTCCTGTTTAACAAAACCTTAGACTTCTTCCACGATATCCTCAACCTCTACGATGAGAGTAAAGCTGTAGATATTATATACCTTGATTTTCAAAAGGCCTTTGACAAAGTTCCCCACAAAACGTTTACTGCTAAAACTAAAAGCGCATGGAATACAAGACGGTGTGTTGAAATGGATAGAAAATTGGCTCAGCGACAGAAAGCAAAGAGTAGTCATAAACGGTAAGGCATCAAAATGGACCAATGTAAGTAGCGGGGTACCCCAGGGATCGGTACTAGGACCAATTCTCTTTCTAATTTACATCAACGACATAGATGAGGGTCTCACCTGTACAATCTCAAAATTTGCTGACGATACAAAAATTGCAAATAGCGTACTCTCAAAAGAACAAGTTGACGATATGCAACACAATCTAGATAAATTGTCATGTTGGGCCCAAATTTGGCAAATGAGTTTCAATGCGGATAAATGTAAAGTACTACATATCGGATACCTAAATGAGAAAGCAAACTATTCGATGAATGGCACTCAGCTTAAGAATGTAAACAGAGAAACCGATCTGGGAGTAACAATATCGAGTAACCTAAAACCGAGTCAACAATGTTCAGAAGTTGTTAAGAAGGCAAACAAAATAATTGGTTTTATAGGCAGGTCATTTGAGCATAAATCCAAAGAAGTTATCCTAGCCCTTTACAATTCCTTAGTCCGCCCTCTTCTGGAATACTGCGTTCAATCCTGATGCCCTTATTACCAAAAAGATATAAACAAGCTAGAACGAGTTCAACGTAGAGTTACCAAAATGATACCTAGCCTAAAGAACAAACCATACGAAGACCGTCTTAGATAATTAAATCTATTTCCTTTAACCCAGCGCAGATTAAGAGGGGACTTAATTCAAGTGTTCAAAATCATCAAAGGCATCGACAATATGAACTGTAGTAAGTACTTCACTATCGACCAATCTAATTACACGCGGGGAAACGGTTGCAAAATTATTGGTAAATCTTTTAACTCACACGAATCTAAGAATTTCTTCTTCAATCGAGTTGTCAACTTGTGGAATGGGCTTCCCCGAAACGTTATAGACTGCATCACCGTTGATTCATTTAAACTCCGCCTAGACAAATATCTCGCTTCAAACCCGCGACTGACTGCGTTTGTAAATGAATAACTTTATTTTATCCCCCCTCAGTTACTAACCCATCTGTCCCCTACTAACTTCCTAATCCTGCCACGGACATTAGTTCCAGGGCAGTAATTCCCTTTCCAATGTTCCCTTACCCACTCTAAACCACTGCTTGGACACTTGATCCTCAGTGTTTTGGAGGACAAGCAACCTAGAAGGGTCACTAGATCTGTTGTTGCTTGATTTACTTTGTACTCCTTTGTACTCTCTCTCTCTCTCAGAAACACACAGAGACACTCATACATAACACACGCATACAAAACACACACTCCTGTCTAAAATAGGTTCTCTCCTCTCCCTCCCTCTCTCTCTCTCTCTCTCTCTCTCTCTCTCCCTCTCTCTCTCTCTCTCTCTCTCTGGTTGTGGTCGGTCGTGTGGGAGTCGTTCCGCTCTGCAAAATATTGAGCCACAATTAGTCGTCCGTGATTACAGCCCCTCCGCCCGGCTCATGTAGCGCGGGATTGAGAAATTGGCGGGGGGCCGGGCCGTGTGATTAACCTTTATCTACAATTTATTGCCCTCGACTTCACCTGACCAACCCGGGCCATTGCTTTCTGGTTCTTCCAGGAAGCAAGGGGGGGGGGGGGGGGTTGTGCAGCCGTGTTTTGTTTTATTTGTGTTTGAATTTCTTTACTTAATTTTGTGTATAAGAACATAATATAAATTGAAATCTGCAGGAGTGTATGAAGGAGACAAAAGACGAAGCTGCCTGTACCAAGTAACCCTACAAATAATGAAAAAGTTATAGAGAACCAAAGTCAAGTTTTTTGTGTGCAGCTGTGTTCTGTTTGATTTATTTAAAATTATTTGTATTTTATAAGAACATAAGAACAATGGAAATCTGCAGAAGTGAATGAAAGATGCAAAAGATAAAGCACCCTGTAACAAGTGTCCCTACAAGAAATTGAAAAAGGGATAGAGAACCAAAGTCAAGGTACGTTAGAGTCATTTAGTATGTATAAACACAGATTTCATGGTGTGGGTGATTTGGGGCTTGAGACGAGTTGATTGGGTGCAACTGTGTTCTAGCCATTTCGTTCTGGTTCTTCAGGGGGGAGAGTAGGGTTATTTTGTGCAGCTGTGTTCTGGTTCATCATTTTTATATATACAGTATATGAACATAACAAAAATGGAATCTGCAGAAGAATATGAAGGAAACAAAAGACAAAGCTGCCGGGAACTAGTGTCTCCCAAAAGTATTGAAAAGGTGTTAAAGAACCAAATACAAAGTACGTTAGAGTCATTCAGTGTGTACAAACAACAATTATATGTTGGGGTGAGTGAGGACGTTGGGCGAGTTGACTGGGTGCAACTGTGTTCTGACCATTTCTTTCTGGTTCTTCGAGGGAGCATTGGGAAAAGCTAATTTGTTTTTTGCAGCTGTGTTCTGGTAATTCGTACATATAACATATTTCAATATGTACCCCGTTAGTTTTGAGATTTTAGACGTTCGCTCCATAGTTTGGCTATATTAAGACCTTTTGTGCCATTTACATGTCGATATTTTCCTGATGAGAGATAGCGAACCTTCAATTTTAGAAGAACCGGGCATCGGCCGGCGCATTTTTCTACCAAAAAATACGCAAATTAATCCGGAAGAGGGGTTAGAAGGGGTTTATTTATTTATTTATGTTTTTTTGTTTTGATTTTGTTTGTTTAGCCTGATGTAGGTCAAAGGCGGAAACTTAAAAGTCTGACCTTAAATGTTTTCTTCTTCTGGGAGGTAGGGGTTGAGTGAGAACGTAGGTCAGTTAATTTGGTGGGACTGTGCTCTGATCAATCGTGCATATGGAATAGGTTTTGCATACATTTCGAATAAGTTTATCTCAACCCGTTCTGTACCGGTGACGTCATTTTTATTTTCTTCTGGCTATATTTAGACGATTGTGTGCAGTTTTAGAAGGATCTGTGGTAGTAAAAAGGGTTAAGTGTGATAGTTCGAAGACTTAATTGCTGGAGGCCCTTTTCAAACTAATAAATAGCGTCTAATAATAGCTAGAATATACTAAAAAAGACGTCGCTGGTACAGAAGGGCTTAAAGGATGGTAGGGTGACGGATAGAGCTGAAGGATTGAGTACATTCTTAGAAACCAAGCTTTACATTATATTATGCCCACCGGTCTCTGATAATTCTATACATATGGAATCACCTACAGACACTGCATAAACACAGCCTACAGCACAGCTCCTATATTCTTCAGTAAGGGGGGATGGTTGTTTTTTCTGGAAATCCCCTTCTCCCTCATGTTTAGCTCCATTAGTTTTAAAATGTTAAGACGTTTGGGCCATTATTTTGGTAATTATAAGACCTTTCGCCCCATTATTGTCAATATTAAGACATTTCGTGCCATTTAGGTGTCATTTTTTGCCTGGTGAGCGATAGCAAGCCTGTAATTTAGGAGAAAGCGGCCTTCGGACGCT
>CM064509.1:12673708-12701208 GCA_032716605.1 Paralithodes platypus
AGAAGCTGATCACTGACAAGAGAACCTAGCAGAAATGAACACGTTTTCAGTTGAAGAGAGCAGAAAAAAGAAAAAAAAGTGAAGGTGTGCATTCATAATCCTTTCCATTTCTAACTATATATATACACTATAAATTCCTTCAGGCGATTTCCAAGCCCTGCAAGGTTATTCACTTCTAACTGTTTTCATGTACGGTAAATTGCCGGAGGGACGGAGGGTGCGGAGAGAGCCTTCATCTTTGCTATCCTTTCCTTCCACTTTCTCTTAGGGTTGGTATCTCTACCAGGATTAAGTCCTGGCCACCTCGCAAAGATCGTAAGATCTGTGTGGCCAGTGTATATATGTGAATCTATGTAAATATATGTGAATATATATATATCTCTCTCTCTCTCTCTCTCTCTCTCTCTCTCTCTCTCTCTCTCTCTCTCTCTCTCTCTCTCTCATGACCAGCCACTCAACCAGGTGGTAATAGACTCCAAGTGAACTAAAACTACACCCATTCCGATACTCGATAAGATAGGGCTCCGTCTGTGGGGACATTGAGGAGCTGGGGGAGGAGGAAGAAGAGGAGGAGGGGGAGGGGGAGTAGGAGGGAAGATTTGGAGTGGAGTTGGAGGAGTATATGAAGGAGGATTAGGGGGAGGGGGAGGAAGGAGGAGGAGGATAAAAAGTGGGAGTGGAAGGAGTAAATGAAGGAGGATTGGCGAGGGTAGGAGGATTAGGAGTGGAAGCAAGAGTTGGAGGAAGAGGAGGAGGAGGAGAAAGAGTGGGAGAAGAAGGGTAAGTAGGAAGGAGTAGGAAGATAAAGAGTTGAAGAGGAAGGAGGAGTAGGGGGAGGTAGTGAGGATAAAAAATAAAGGGGGTAAAAAGGAGAAGAGAATGGAGAGAAGGAAGAGGAATGAGGAATAAGACAATGAGTAAGAAGAGGAAGAGAAGAAGAGAGTGAGGAAAACAAAGAAGAAGAAGAACTTAAAGATTTATAAGAAAAGGAGAAGACATAAGAAAACAATAGAGAAGATGGCTTTGGCGATGTAAGAAATATATTGAGTATATATTCCGTTTCGAGGATATTTAGGAAAAGAGGCAGATTAGAAGTTAGATGAAAAGGAAGAGGAGGGCAACGCAAAATACGAAGAAGAGTACTATACACAAAAACACAGAAGAAAAGGAAGAATAGAGGGATTACAAGGGAAAGCAAGCAACAACGCATATTTTCTTTACCAGGCCGCATCTAGTAAGGTAAACATAGGAAAACTTAATCCTTTCAGCATTCGAAGATGCATTTTCACTTTATTCTGGCTAGCATTAAACGATGTTATCCTATTTTAGAAAGCTGTCAAGGAATCAAGGGTAATAGTCTATTATAATTATGGCTCTGACTCGCACAGTTCCTTCCTAATTTGAAGCAAAACTTCTACTAATAGCCAGCATAAAAGGTAGAAATGCATTACCAAATACAACACAATTTAATCAACTCATTATCGGTGACATCCTTTTAATTTTATCATGGCAACTTTTAGACGGTTATATTCAGCTTAGGAAAGATGTTTATCCTTTTAGCTACCATATAGCCTTCGCAAGATTAATTAAATAGTCTAAATGCAGCTGGACTAAAAACAAAAAGACGTCGCCGATACTGTAAGGGTTAAGATTGAGTCACACGAGAGCTTTGTCACTCATTCTCGACAGGCAGCTACAGTACTTTGGGATCTTGTGCATTGGTATCGGTAAGTGGACTGGAGGTAGATTTGATTTTAGACTACTGAATCCTTACACACATATTTGAACCCATCTGGTAAAATACAAAGGAATACAAATGGTAACTATCAACAACAGATATATTGATCCTTGCGAGGCTGCTTGTATCAGCTTACCTAGTCGATGTGGAAGAAAACAATGAATATTGGGAGGTAAAGCATATTGGTAGTAAAGAGATAGATATTTATCGTTTACATTTTTTAACAATTGAACAGTACAACATTCAATAACATTTCTAGGTAGTCCATCCCATATGTTTACCACTCGATTGAAAACAAATACTTTGCCTCATGTGAGTGCAAAGGCTTTACAACGATCCTGCAACCATTTCGCGCTGATAACATGAGCTAGATTAGTATAGGTTAGGTTAAGCTAGGTTAGTACTATATATGGCATTGGTTTGGTTGGCCCTGGTTGAGATTTACTGGTTAAAATGGTCTACTGGTTGAGTTGCCCAAACCCCTTTCCTTTATATATACTGTACAGGGAATCGAACCACGCCCTTATCATTACTAAACCAGTGCTCTCTCCACTCACCCTCAAGTCCTCTTATGGTTTCAATGATTTGAATGAAAACAAAACATGAAGCACATAATAGTATACAGTACCGAGTATATATTTTTGTGACAATGACTACGATGAAAAGGAAACAAAAAGTGTTGTGAAATTCTATCAACAAAAAGGAACCCAAGAGAAACAAATCTGGGACAACTTAACCCCCCCAAAAAAAAAAAAAAATAAAATAAAATAAAAAAATAAAAATAAAAAACGAAACAAGGGCAAACAAACTAGAGAGTAGGGGAGAGAGTAGAATGAATCGTAACAGAGAGGGAAGGGAGGTTGACATTTACATATAAAAGACATTACAAACCCATGACACAAGAACCTAGGGGAGGATGGGATAGGTGAAAAGAGTGTGGGATACTGGGCGTTTGTGCTGTTTGTGAAAGTGTACAAGTGTACATACATGGGCATGGGTGGTGTAGGCTATATTTATTTCACTACATTTAACAAGCACACCACACTTCTTTCCAACACACCTAAATTACCTACAACGTACCTTGATTTTGGCTCTGCATCACGCTTTCAACCTTGGGGAGGGGGCACTTATTTCAAGTAGCTTGCCCTTTGTCTCCTTCATAAAAAAAAAAAAAAAAAAAAAAAAAAAACATGGTTTGGCATAGATAGGAAACACAGATAGCAGATGGTGTACACAAGGTAAACACAAAAAGTATTAGTGCACAATATGCCCGAACCATTATGACTCAGTGGAACGGAGGAGAGTGAAATGTTTGTGGCCGATTACCACATTATTAGATTATAGTCAACCCTCCAACATAAGCGGTTGGTTGATTACTTACGGTAGGCATCAGACCCCCTGTGCACCGATAGATAGATAGATAGATAGACAGATAGATAGATAGATAGACATATATAGAAAAAATAAATAAAAACAAAATAAAAAAGAGCCGTGGTGGTCGAGTGGTGAGTACACTCACGTGTGAATCTGCAAGACCCGGGATCGAATCCCTGCCACGGCGGACATTTAGTGGGTGTGGTAGTACGTCCTAGCATGTTTCACATGTTCGCACCCAGTCAGGGGACATCCTGACGACGTATACAGACTAAACACACATAACAAAGCCACTCCAACAGCTTCCTCTCTCTCCAACACCCCTTCTCCCCTCTCTACACTCTTCAGAAAAATAAGAAAAGTAGAATGTAGATACGAGGTGCCGTTGTAAAGGCTTATCCCTCAATACTTCATCTGATCTTATATATATATTCTGACATATGGAGCCCTGTATGTTAATTTAAGAGTTAGAATTAGAGTTGAAGGAGTGCCAAACTACCCAGGCGGCGAAGCAGACCAGCGAGCGAACTAGCGAGTGGGAAACCAGCTCGTCTGCAAACCAGCAAACAAGCCTTCACACCTGCGTGCGTCATAGGGGACCCTGCAAACTACTTCAATGACCCGACGCTATGACGTATGATCGACGCCAGGAGACTCCATTGGACCACGCACCTGCTACGCAACTCGAGGAGCTGTGATTGGAGCGAGCACTACCCCCCCCCCCCCCCCGCCGCCTCCTGATTCGTTCCTACACCATCATTGTTCAGTATATAAGACCCGAGTAGTGGGTATTCAAATCAGTCTCATTTGGAGTTGGGGAAGGTGAACTTGCAGCTGGAGGAAGACGGGGTGAAGTATTATAATGGGTTTGTGACTGTCAGTCAGATTATGTAAGTGTGTGTTAAGTGTGTTCGGTGTAAACACTTACGTTATGTTGGTTAGTGAGATATGTGATTGGGAATTAACGTTAACACTACTATTATGTACTTAACTATTTGATTGGGAATTAACGTTAACGCTACTATTATGTACTTAACTATTTGATTGGGAATTAACGTTAACGCTACTATTATGTACTTAACTATTTGATTGGGAATTAACGTTAACGCTACTATTATGTACTTAACTATTTTAGTTGACTGACTTGTGGACTAAAGCAACTCTTTAAGTAATTGGGTTATGATGAAAGTAATACCATTGTTTTATATTAATACTTACGAGTTCTTTCGTTTTCTTTTAATTAAGCTTACATTGCTTAACGGTGCTTAGTACGGTGATGCTATTGTCTCATATTAGTAATATCGCCTTAGACTAACATGGCTGTGTTAATATTACTTCTAGTGATTTCCTAAGCTGAAGAAAATTCTTTTAGCTTCAAAATATTATTTTTGCTTTTCATATTATTTGAGTGAGACCTGAATCGAATCTATGAAGCGATCCTGCAACTTAATTTACTCATAATCAAACCTCAATGTTACGTGGTTAAGAAATACATTTAACTAATTATTAAATATATATCTAACTTTTTATGTGACTTTGATATTACTTCTGATGACAATAATAATATAATACTATTAATGTAAGACAAGAACCAAGAATAATTACATTAAATATAAATAAAGGGACATATAAGAAAACTATCTATTCATTTCAAAAAGGGTAAGAGACAGAAATATTCTTACTTTAATATTTATCTTTCAAGACTTTTATAGAATTAATAGTCCTTCTTTAGATATAACTTATTCGGTTCATAACCATAGCCTACTAAGCTTCGGTTAAATAATAATTTTTTATAAATACTACATGACTTTAATTAGTTTCAGTATTTTTCATAATTAAAGAGTATCAGTCAATAAAGGATACAAAGTCCTAAGATCCAAAAGGAAAGGAAGCAACAACAGGAAATAATTTTATTAGATTTTACTTTTGTTTTGCCTTCAGCTGACTGATACCTTAATATATATCTCTGTGCTATGTAGATTCATCAAGTTAACCACTTGAGGATCAAGATACGTAACAATATATGTATATATATATATATATATATATATATATATATATATATATATATATACTGTATATATATATATATATATATATATATATATATATATATATACAGTATATGTATACTGTATATGTATATATTTAGAATAGATAGATAGATAGATATATCGTTTATTGACCACAGCTTACATGTTTACATTAGTATATAACCGTAATACAAACAATTTACAAAATTCGAATATCACAACCTTAGAATTCAAAATTACAATTGCAGACCAACATGATTATCATCATTTAATTAATATACATCAACTAATTTATAATAAACACTCATATTATTGCATACACATTTCTAAATATTAAAAATAAACAGACTCATTATCTTGAACCAATTTTCATGTAACTCGTACATAGAGAACACAGAGAACTGATGCAGTCTACAGTCTATAAGTAAATATGTGTGACAAGCAAATACACAAGGGACTGGAGTTCTCAAAAAGAGGCTCCAGTTCTGACGTTACTATTGACTTACAGTGTGCTGGCTTCCTAATCCAGAAGGGTTGTTAGTATCTGAAGTCCTCTTTTAACTAACTAAGCACATACAGTACATGTTAACTTAGCCATATGGTGATGGTAGAAATATTTATGAAATTATAGTGTTAGTTGTATAAATAACTTATAGACAAATTGAATTACGACATCATTTGCTGAAAGGCGATAACAATTTTGATGCAAGTGAAATATAATATGAATTGAAAGTAATACATCCATTGTGGAAAGCAGAACCAAACAAATTATATAATGATATGCATGCTGGCTTAATAATATACAGCATAGTTACCCTGTAGCAAAAAGTAAATATTAATTGTAAGGAAGAAAAACAACTCAGATACATTAAGAGAGTATGCAAAGTAGGACATAATTATGATCTTGGGCTTAGGGGATATGTGTTTGTAGGCTGTGTGTGGTGTGTGTGCGAATGAGTGAGTGTGTGTGTGTGTGTGAGTGTGTATGTTCATGAAACTGTGTGTGTGTTCGTGAGACTGGATGTGTGTACGTATGTATGTGAGAGAGAGAGACAGAGACAGAGAGAGAGAGAGGCAGAGGGGAAAGATGGTAGTGTGATAAGTACACACATACACACTAAGAGAGAGACAGAGTGTGTGTGTGTGTGTGTGTGTGTGTGTGTGTGTGTGTGTGTGTGTGTGTGCAGGGTATGTTGTGTAGAAGGGGACAAGAAAGCCAAGTGTCAGGCCAGGGGAGCGGAAGTAATAAACAGAGTAACACTATAGAAAGAACAATAACAGTGACAATATCAACAGGAGAAACCATAACATAATATTTTAACACAAAAGCCACAGCTGAGTTGGCAAAATACAAGCCAAAATACGAAGGACAAAATGGAAAATATACTTGACTAATATATATATATATATCTTAAAGGGTAATAAAGTGTGGAAAATATTGTAATTGAAATCTTAAGGATTCCCAAACGCAACACTTAAGATTGAGTCCTGGGCCAAATGATTAACAACCGAACGTGCTAACCACAACTCTACATTGACTTGTATTACTGAAAACAAATTCCGGCAATTTTCTAAGAACAATTTTATTCTCAAAATTTTACGTTTTTTGTTTACATTGGTATTGCAAACTATACTAAAATTATAATATGATTGGTGGTTTAAGACTACTATAAGTTAAATTTTGAAGTTACCAGACGAAAATTGCTTCAAAATATTAAGAACATAAAAAGAAGAACATAAGGAAATGTGAGTCTGCAGAAAGCCGGTTGGCCCAAACAAGGCAGATCCCTCTCACACTTAACCCTAATTATAAGGCCTAATTATAAGCCCAGCTCACTAACACCACTAGGGCTGACCTCACCGAAACGGTCAGAGGTAAAAAAATGGGGGTCTGCAGAGCGCCGATTGGCCCACACCTGACATATCCCCCTCACACCCAACCCATCTCGTCCATATGCCTATCAAATTTTATCTTAAAGCTCCCTAACGTGTTTGATCCCACTATAGCACTTGGTAGCCTATTCCACCTATCTACAACTCTGTTACCAAACCAATATCTGCCTATATATTTCATGAAACGAAATTTATCTAATTTGAAACCATTTGTTCGAGTTCTTTCGCTATCACTGAGCTTTAGTACATTTTGCATATCTCCTTTATTAATCCCACTAACCCACTTGAACACCTCTATCATATCCCCTCTAACTCTGAGTCTCTCTAACGAATGTAAGCCTAATTTCTTCAACCTTTCTTCATACGAAAGAGTTCTAATATTATGGATAATTATTGTCATTCTACGTTGTACTCTCTCCAATGAATCTATGTCCATTCTGTAATAAGGACACCAAAATTCAACAGCATAATCCATATGGGGTCTCACTAATGACAAGTAAAGTTTTAAGATAACCTCAGTAGTTCTGTTACTCACACTCCTAGAGATGAACCCGAAAATCCTGTTTGCCTTGTTACGAACGCTTATACACTGTTGTCTAGGCTTCAAATCATTGCTAACAAACACACCTAGATCTTTCTCAAAGTCTGAGTTTTCTAATGCCGTGTTAGCTAGTTTATAATTAACATTTGTATGCATCTTCCCTATCTTTAATACCTTGCATTTGTCATTGTTAAACTTCACCTGCCAATTTACTGACCATTCGTGTAAGGTATCTAGATCCCTTTGGAGGCACTCTATATCTCTATCTGAATCCATTTTTCTTCCCATTTTGGTATCGTCTGCAAATTTACTTATCCTACTAGTTATACCTAAATCAAGGTAATTTATGTATGTAACAAACAACAAAGGAGCTAATACAGATCCCTGGGGGACACCACTTTTAACTGCTCCCCACTCTGACTTGGTACCATTTATGCTGACTCTCTGCTTCCTACCAATTAGCCATTACCTAATCCATCCCAACAACGCCCCGCCTATTCCATGCGCCTCAACCTTTCTCATCAATCTCTCATTAGGGACTCTGTCGAATGCTTTACTGAAATCTAAATATATAATTATCATATGACTTGTTATTATCTACTGCTTCATATACCTCTGAGAAAAAGCTAAGCAAATTAGTAAGGCAAGACCGTCCCTGAGTGAATCCATGCTGAGAAGAATTGATTAAGTTAAATGTTTCTAAGTGGTTTCTAATTTTCCTAGCAATATTTGACTCTAGTAGGTTTCCTACGATTGATGTAAGACTAATGGGACGGTAATTGGATGCTATTGATTTATCACCTTTTTTGAAGATCGGAACTACATTTGCAAGCTTCCAAGTTTCTGGAACTAAGCCCGTTTCTAATGACTTGTTAAATAGAAATGTTAATGGGTAACTTAACTCATCTCTGCATTCTTTTAATACTCTAGCATATACCTCATCAGGACCAGGCGATTTATGAGGTTTCAGTCTGTCCTTAAGCACACCATTTCTACTTATAGTAACTGTACTTAACCTATTTTCTATACTATCACACCTTACAGACTTCTGGAATCTGTGCCAAATTTGTATTAGTGAAAACGGAAAGAAATTTACTATTTAATGTACTGCACATTTCTAAATAATTTGCTGTCATTTCTCCTATCGAAGTTTTATGGGGGCCTATTACATCTCTAACTTTAGATTTATATAGTTGGTAAAAAACTTTAGGGTTATTTTTTGAGTCATTTCCTGATTTCATAATTTAATTTTGCTTTCTTAATTTCCGTTTTGACCTGTCTTGATAGAGTCTGATTGTAAATAAGTAGGTGATTTTCGCCTTTCTTAGTTTTTCTATATATTCCTTTCTTTTTTCCTAGAAGATCTATTAATGTAATGTTCATCCATTTTGGTTGGTTCTGTATTGATCTACATTTTCTTTTGGGGATATATTTATTTTGAGCATTGAATACTGAATTTATAAAATTATCATATGTATCTACCAAGTTTGACGTATCTTCCTGACTTAAACTGGCAGATACTCAAGAAGGGGTACACTCATTTGAACTTCTAGATCGACTTAATTGTTTGACCATAGGGTCCGCTAATAGGGCACTTCTTAGCCCACCATAATCGGCTTTTCTGAAGTCAGGTATTATTGTCGTATCCTCTCTGATATTACCTTTCCATTGTATATTAAAATACACAAAATTGTGATAATTATTTCCTAGGTGGTCACCAATCTCTACATTATTTATCATATGTTCATTGTTACTGAAAACTAAATCGAGAATATTATTTCCTCTAGTTGGCATATCTATGAATTGAAATAAAAAACTATCTTGTACTACCTCAATAAACTCTTCTGAATCGGAGTCGCCTATTTGATGCTGCCAATCAATATTCGGAAAATTAAAATCCCCCATAATGCACACATTGCTAAACCTTGATGCCATTTTAATTTCCTCCCATAATGATGTTTCGTCATTTCTATTCATATTTGGCGGTCTATACAGAACTCCAAAAACTATGGTCTCACTACCTTCGTTAACCTCTACCCAACGAAGTTACCTCTACCCAAGTGGTGATGGCTGGTCTATCAGAGTGAGAACTGAGCGATCTCTGCCATACCCATAGCTTACTCTGACTGTTCCTGTTACTTATATATTTTCTAGATCTCCAGTGACGGCGTCTCTTCCGTGGATTGACCTCCCAATCTACGAAGATTGGAAGCCAAAGCGTCACATTTTTCCTTTGCCCCTCAACTTTCTCTTCATAATTGCTGAGGGGCACAGTACCCTGGGTGGGTCTTTGGTTTCCCGGGCGTTTCCGCACCCTCCTCAGCTCCCGGCCATGGAGTGGCTTCGGTTACCCAGGCTTTATTGTGGTCGGCAGGGAGGGTTCTGTAGGGGGCGCTCGGTTATGGCCTTGGCCTTGCTCGGTGCCTTGGGGCTGTTCGGCCAGGCAACTTGGGGAACAACAACAACAACAACCTCTACCCAAACACTTTCATTATCATTATTTAGTCTAATACCTGATTTAATACAGCTTTTTAATGTACTCCTGACAAACACTGCTATACCGCTGCCCCTCCTACTTGTTCGGTCATATTTAAACAAACTATATCCTGGTATATCAAATTCTGCTAAAAAATGCCTGGATTCTGTATTAATCCACGTCTCAGTTAGCGCTATTATGTCTATATTTTCTTTGCTAACAAGTGCTCTAAGTTCGTTCATTTTGTTACATAAACTTCTACAACCCTTACCCTATTAATTTTATGTGCAACTAATTTTCTATTGTTTTTAACTAATTTATTATTTCGTGTTGAACTATTAGACCTAGACGGAAATTGTACTCTATCAGTATTCTCATCTTTACTATCAGTTACATCTGTTGTGTTATCGCTATTACTATTACACATCACTGCCGCACTATCCTGACTGATTATTTCTATTGTACTCACTGGTTTCTTTAACAAAACCCCGCAACTATCCTATCTAGTGATCTAGCTAAAGTAGACACCCCTATACGAGAAAGGTGAACCCCAACCTGAACATACAGCGTATCCTTACAATAGAAAAGGGACCAGTTGTCCAGGAATGGATTTGCATTTTCTTTGCAATATTTCTCCAGCCGACTATTGATACCAATAGCTCTGGATGACCATTTCTTTCTTGCCCCTCTTCTAGGTAGGATACCGTGTACAACAGGAGTACCTCCCTTTTTTCTAATCTTATCTAACACTTCCCAGTACTTCCCAGTCCTACCTTTACATACTTCATCACTCCCTGTACTGAGACAGATAATGGGGCTATCTCTAATATCTGTCATGATGTCATCTACTTTCTCTAACACCCTCCCAACCCCGGCACCAGTCAGACAGACAAGCTTCCTAACATTTGTACAAGTAGACCTACCTAGGTGTCTGACCATGGAATCGCCAACAATAGAAATAGACTTACCTTTTGTCGAAGATGTAGTGGCAGAAGAGGCAAAAGCGGTTCCTGAGGCAGTAGCAGCAGTGGTAGTGGTAGTTGTAGCAGAGGCAACTTTGGGTGGGGGAGCAGCCACTGCCTCAGTAAGTCCTCTGTGGGGAGGCTTACCTTGCCCGGAGAAAAAATATTCGTGTGACACCGGGAAAAGGAAACAGTTGGTTACATGTATACATATAGATTGAATACAGGCTTGGAATATAAGGAACATAATTAATCATGGTGTGTGTGTGTGTGTGTGTGTGTGGGTGTGGGTGTGTGTGTGTGTGTATTTGGGCATAAGTGTGTGTGTATGTGCGTGTATATATTCATATATATATATATATATATATATATATATATATATATATATATATATATATATATATATTACATATTGCACTATTGCACTAGACATATCGCAAGCCTTCGATAGAGTCTGGCACAAATCATTAATTTCTAAACTATAGCCCTCCTTCGGTTTCTATCCCTCCATCTGTGCCTTTGTCTCTAATTTCCTTTCCGGCCGTTCCATAGCCGCGGTTGTGGACGGCCATCGTTCACTTCCTCACCCTATAAACTCCGGTGTTCCTCAGGGCTCTGTCCTATCTCCTATTCTCTTTCTATTTTATATAAATGATCTCCTCAACTGTACCTCAATTCCCATCCATTCATACGCAGACGACTCAATCTTACACTACTCCATTAGTTTTTCAGAACGCCCCAGCCAGCAATTCCTGAACGACAAACGTAATGAAGCCATAGAATTCTTAAATTCTGATCTAAATACTATCTCCAATTGGGGCTGATAAAACCTTGTTACTTTTAATGCTTCCAAAACCCAATTTTTCCATCTATCTACCCGTAAGGAACTCCCAGCGGACTATCCCTTATTCTTCAACAATACAAAAATCAATCCTTCATCTTCTCTCAATATTCTTGGTGTCTCTTTTTCCTCTGCTCTCAGTTGGAAGGACCATATTACCAGTCTTGCTAAGGCAGCCTCCCAGAAGCTGGGTGTGCTCAACCGCCTTAGGGGGTTCTTTTCCCGTGCACAGCTTCTTGCTCTGTACAGGGGCATAGTGCATCCTTGTATTGAGTATTGTTCACATGTGTGGGGAGGTTCCTCTCACACCGCTCTCCTAGACAAAGTTGAAAGGAAGGCCTTTCGTATCATTAACTCCCGTCCACTCACCAACTCTCTGCAATCTCTCTCTCTCCGCCGCAATGTTGCATCTCTCTCGCTATTCTAGCGCTACTATAATAATCAGTGTTCCTCAGAGCTTTCCCAGTGTATACCACCTCCTTTACGTAGGGCACGTGGTACCCGTCTTGCAACTCAATCCCACTCCTACTCTGTACAACTCTCCAACCTGAGAGTGAAACGTTACTCTCAAACTTTCTTCTACTCAACAGCTGAGCTCTGAAACTCTCTCCCAGAATCAGTCTTTCCCTCTTCCTATGACTTAAATTTCTTCAAACTCCGTGTGTCCAGGCATTTTGGCTCGAACGTCCCTTGATTTTGGCCCTGTCACTCTTTCAACTATGGGGGAGGCACTCGTTATAGGCAGTTCTGCCTTTTACCTCCCTCAATCTCATAGACAAAAAAAATAAATATATATATATATATATGTGCGTGTGTGTGTGTGCATAAGTGTGTGTGTGTGTGTGCATAAGTGTGTGTGTGTGTGTGTGTGTGTGTGTGTGAAGTAATTCGCCATCTCCATGTTATGTGGTGGACGCTTTTGGTGGTGGATTTGTATGCAGTAGTGCGTGTCGTCCCTAATCCTAGCCATAACTTATAATATACATGTGAGTGTATATGTACGTTTGTCTATGAGAGAGAGAGAGAGTGAGTTAGAGATAGAATTTTACAGTTACACAAATTTACATAGTTACTTAAAAAACACACACCTTGCGGTCCCTACTACTTGGTCCAGCCTTAATAATACTAGACAGGGACAATTGATAGTAGAAATATAGGACAGCAAAGTAGAAGGCTCTCTCTCCCCCCTTTGTTCTCTCTGGGGAAAAAAAAGGGAGAAAAAGCGAGAGAGAGAGAGAGAGAGAGAGAGAGAGAGAGAAAGAGAGAGACAAGGAACACTAGGTTATTTTGGTCTTTACGCGGCTGTTTGTAGCGAATCTATATAACCTGTATGTATCATGGAAAGGGACAGCCAGACGACACAAACAGACAAAATACACCCAGATAAACGTTTAGGTTAGATTTCACAAGGTGAAGGGGAGGTGTGCTTGTTTTTCTGGACCCCCTTCTCCTCATGAAATTTTAAAATGTTTGTTCCATTAGTTTGACGATTTTAATATCTTTAGTGCCATTTAGGTGTAGAGGTTTTCCTGGCGAACGATAGGAAGCCTGTAATTTAAACAAATTCAAAACTTTATCTTGGGATATTTGTTTAAGCTTGATGGAAGTTTAGGGAAAAAACTAAAAGACAAGCTATAATAATAGTACAAATAAAATAAAGGAATAAATACATTAATTAACAATGACGTAAAATTATCCCCTTGAAAAAAATCTACCCTCAGACAACCAAACAGCCTCCTCCCTCCCTACCAATTTAGCCCTACTTACCTATCCACTTACCTGGCCCGTACTTTTTTTTTTTTTTTTTTTTTTTTTTTTTAAAGTGACAATGAACGGAGGAAGGAAAAACACAGATAAAATAAAATGGTCCATGTGCCTAAAGGCATCCTCCATTCATAAAATGTTTGTAACAACTGGATTTAAACATTTGCAGATTGTAAGTTTGTGGAAAGCAATTCGAGGGAAGTGAATTCCAAAGAGTAGTAGCTCTGGGGATAAATGAATTCTGATAAGCAGAAGTTCTGCATTGTGGAGGAGAAAGTGTAATTTCATGGGCGCTCTCAGCTGCCCTAGTTCTACGGGGAAAGATGTGGAGAGGCGGCACAATTGAAGCAAGTTTCTCGGAACAATTGCTGTGAAAATATCTGTAGAATAATGCAAGGGATGCAACGTTTCTTCGTATGGATAATCCCTACCTACTTGCATACCTGCCTACCTCCCTACTTACCTCTTCCCTACCTCCCTCCTCCCTTCCTAACTCTCTATCTTCCTGCCAACCTCCCTCCTTACCTACCTACCTATCTATCACCCTCTCTTTCCTTCCTTCCCTAGTTACCTACCTACTTATCTCTTCCATCCCTCCCTTACTACCTACGTACCTACCTTCCTATGCCCCCTCTCTATCTACCTACCTACCCGCCCCCCCTCTTCCATCTGAACCTTTCTATCTACCTATCTCCCTCCATCCCTCTCTACCTACCTATCGCCTATCTGAACCTTCCTATCTACCTACCTCCCTCCATCCCTTCCTACTTACCTCCCTACCTACCTACCTACCCCCCATCTGAACCTTACTATCTACCAACCTACCTCCCTCCCTCCCTCCCTTCCTACTTACCTCCCTACCTCCTTACCTACCCATCACCCTCATTCTGCCCATCTCCTTCCCTTCCTTCTAGCTTACCTCCCTACTTCCCTCCCCCCCTCCCTCCCTCCCTTCCTCCTTACCTACCTCCCTCCCTCTCTCCCTACTTTCCTACCTGTCTCCCTACCTACCTACCGGCGAACAGGTAAATATTAGCTAATTATATATGCCCAGGTGAGGACGGCCCGATAATTTCCTGTTTGGTTAGGTTAATATATATATCAGGGGAGGAGGCGGTACGGAGGGATAAAAAGGTGATTGGGAGGGGTAGCAGAGGAGGGGTTGTTTGATGAGAGAGAGAGAGAGAGAGAGAGAGAGAGAGAGAGAGAGAGAGAGAGAGAGAGAGAGAGAGAGAGAGAGAGAGAGAGAGAGAGAGAGAGAGAGAGAGAGAGAGAGAGAGAGAGAGAGAGAGAGAGAGAGAGAGAGAGAGAGAGAGAGACTACAAGGGAAGTAGAAATGTAGCAAACATACAAAACATTACATAACAGAAGGAAACAGCGCATGAAGTATAACCCTTCAATTAAAGACTGCAAAATAATGAAACAGTAGTAGTAGTAGTAGTAGTAGTAGTAGTAGAGGTAGTAGTAGTATATATATTCATATATATACCATATATATATAAATATATATATATATATATATATATATATATATATGTATATATATATATATATATATATATATATATATATATGTATATTCTGACATACGGAGCCCTGTATGTTTATTTAAGAGTTAGAATTCAGAGTTGAAGGAGTGCCGAATTACCCAGGCGGCGAAGCAGACCAGCGAGCGAACCAGCGAGTGGGAAACCATCTCGTCTGCATACCAGCAAACAAGCCTTCACACCTGCGTGCGTCATATGGGGACCCTGCAAACTACTTCGATGACCCGACGTTATGACGATGATCGACGCCAATCAACGCCATTGGACCACGCACCTCTCACGCAACTAGAGGAGCTGTGATTGGGGCGCGCACCAGCCCCCGCCTCCTGATTCGTTCCTACACCATCATTGCATAATATATAAGACCCGAGTAGTGGGCATTCAAATCAGTCTCATTTGGAGTTGGGAAGGTGAACTTGCAGCTGGAGTAAGACGGGGTGAAGTATTATAATGGGATTGTGACTGTCAGTCAGATTATATAAGTGTGTGTTAAGTGTGTTCGGTGTAAACACTTACGTTATGTTGGTTAGTGAGATATGTGATTGGGAGTTAACGTTAACGCTACTATTATGTACTTAACTATTTTAGTTGACTGACTTGTGGACTAAAGCAACTCTTCAAGTAATTGGGTTATGATAAAAGTAATACTATTGTTTTATATTAATACTTGCGAGTTCTTTAATTGTCTTTTAATTAAGCTTACATTGCTGGTAAGAACAAGAACGGTGATACTATTGTCTCATATTAGTAATATCGCCTTAGACTAACATGGCTGTTTTAATGTTACTTCTAGTGATTTCCTAAGCTGAAGAAAATTCTTTTAGCTTCAAAATATTATTTTTGCTTTTCATATTATTTGAGTGAGACCTGAATCGAATCTATGAAGCGATCCTGTAACTTAATTTACTCATAATCAAACCTCAATGTTACGTGGTTAAGAAATACATTTATCTAATTATTAAATATATATCTAACTTTTTATGTGACTTTGATATTAATCCTGATAATAATAATATAATACTATTAACGTAAAACAAGAACCAAGAATAATAACTACAGTAAATATTAATAAAAGGACATGATATAAGAAAACTATCTATTCATTTCAAAATGGATAAGAGACAGAAATATTCTTACCTTAATATTTATCTTTCAAGACTTGATATATAATTAATAGTCCTTCTTTAGATATAACTTATTCGGTTCATAACCATAGCCTACAAAGCTTTGTTTAAATAATAATTCTTTATAAATACTACATGACTTTAATTAGTTTCAGTATTTGTCCATAATTAAAGAGTATCAGTCAATAAAGGATACTAAGTCCTAAGATCCAAAAGGAAAGGAAGCAACAACAGGAAATAATTTTATTATATTTTACTTTTGTTTTGCCTTCAGCTGACTGATACCTTAATATATATCTCTGTGCTATCTAGATTCATCAAGTTAACCACTTGACGATCAAGATACGTAACAGAAGAGTGGCGACCTCGCCAGGATTCGTTTCATACAGTTTCACTCAGTTTCATAACCGTTTCACTACTTAATAATCAAATATTAATCATGCTTGATCTAATTAATGAAGAAGATGCTTGAGTTTTCATAGAATCAGACCCCTCAGCCCCTGATATTGACCGTCTGTCAAAATCCGAACTGAAAGTGCTTGCCTCACATCTCCAGTTAACTGTCTCAAACATGTCCAAAGCAGAGGTGGCTCAGACTATAAAAACCCACCTGTTCCCTGTAGAAGGCGGGGAGAGAATATTGAGAGAAGTTGAAGGATTAATTTTTGTATTGATGAAGTGAAAGGGATAGACCCCTGGGAGTTCTGTATTGATGAAAGAGTGTTTGGCAAGTCAAAGAACAGATTTGGCTTGATTCCGGGCAAAACAAAGGAAGAATGAGATTCTTGAGTCTTGAGGCGTCGGTACCGTTTGAATGCTTCCTCCTTGTTGCGGACAGTAGCAGAACAAGCGTGAGTAAACCAAGATATTTTTGCATTAGACTGAGAGAAAGAAAATGGAATGTATGCTTCCATGCCCGAGAGGATTACCTCGATAATGCATTCAGCACTCTCCAAGGGTCCCCGGCCACAGAAGCAGAAGTCATTCCTTGGGAAATCAAAGAAGTACTGCAGAAAAGCCTCCCAGTCGGCAGCACCAAAGTGCCACAAGCACCACCGGTTGGGAGGGTCGAGTGGCAGTACTGGAGAAATAGGACAGGTGACAGATATTTGTTTATGGTCGGAGGAGCCCAAAGGAGAGAACAAATTTACAGTATAAACAGAAGGGTTAGAGGTTAGATATATATAAGTCAATAATGCTGGGCCGAGCACCGAAGCGATCTGGGATACAGGTGGGTTGCTGGACTAACTGCTCTAGGTCGTTTGAGATAGAAAAGATGTAAGCTTGTTCACCAGGTTGGTCAGTTGTGTGTGTTTGTTTTCAATAACTTAAAACAATTGCGGAAATATATTTTAGTATATACGTATATGTGTGCCTTGTCGAAAAAATCACAATATATATATACACATCCGTAAAAAAGTTACATTGCTTTTTTATCGACTATGCTATATGTTGGATCAACTAGCTACTTGAATATCAACGCAAAAATAATAACTTAAGTAGGGTTACAAAGCAAGAATGGCGCATAGCAAGTTATATAGCAGGTTATAAGCAGTGTATTTCCTCCAATCAAAGGCTAGTTATAAATGGTGTAGTGGAGACCGAGTCATACTAGACCTTTTCCAGGTATCTTAATCTTGGCCTCAATAAGGGAATATAATATAATATAATAAGGGAATAGTGTAGATTATTTAACAATACTGAAATCACATAATACTTTAATTCAGAAGCTTTCAGGCTTTCAGATGGCCGAGCCAAAAGAGTATAATTACCTTCGATATTTGATTGGCATCTGTGTTTTGGGCAGCATATCGAGAATCATTTTCGTATGCTATCAGAAGTTATGAGCTGTTAATATGGAGTATAAAGGTTGTGACGCATGTCCACGTGTGAGCATGCTGTACAGAACGCCTAGTCATGAGCCACTCTCGCTAGGATCGTCAGGGCAGGAACTTTGGCTGTAGTCTATGTAGAGTTTCCTAACTTAGTTCATGTGAGCCGTTGTACTATAAGTATTATGAATATGTATTTTGTTTTCATCTGAGTCAACGAGTTCTATTTTATATCATTAGTTATAAGTATTGTGTGTACAACTTATTTGTAATGATGGGAAGAGAAACAGCCATAGTTAGGTGTCAGTGGGTACACCATTGCAGGAGGTAGGCCTAACTCACTCGCACTCTTCCCTCCCTCAGTGCTAGGGGAGCCTTTGTGTATCCCAGAGGAGAGAGAGAAATGACGTCATGGTTGTCAGTGGGCGGTCCTTGGTAGTTCACGTTGGGATCACTAGAGGGCCGGGTATAAAAGGGAAGTCTAGCCATTTTTTCATCAGAACTCATTAGGCAAAGCGACTTCTCATTTCCCTTGCTAACTATTTATATTCTTCTGACTGATGGGAACTTTCTCTACTACCTTACATTCTTATTTCCTCTTTTCCCTGCCCTGTTTAACTTCCATGGTCCCGTTGGTGCAGAGCTAGTCAGCCAACGTATTATCGCTTGAGTTCTCACGAGATACTTGCCTATTAGATAGCCTATTTTGGAAGGGTTGACTTAGAATAGGATTGATTTATGTTTGTTGCACTTGTATATGCATTTCCCTGTGTGTTATTATTATTATTCATGTTTTCTGCTAGTCTAGGTAATGCTAGACTGGGGTAAGGCTTTTCTGTGTTACGAGTTGTTGTTTGATGCAGTGGTTAAGCGATAAACCTGCATACTCGTTTCGGTTCAGTGAAGCCTAGGTTGTCTTCGCAGCTGACTGTGTTGAGTTAATAATTTACAGTGCGTTAGGGCAAGAGCCTAACCACCCTGTATTTTATTAACAGTTTGTTTTTACTTTGTCAAGGAGCCGGGAGAAAACCAGATACAAGGGATCTGGATTTCTTAAAGTTCACTTGTTAGTTTTAACGTAATACTTTAAACAGTCGTGAGGACTTCGCTAGGCTACGAGCCGTTTTTGCTCAGTCACTGCTACCTTTTTTGCCTACAGTACCCCAGCTAGACTTTACTCGATTAGTAGATACAGAATAGTATTGAAGCTTTCCTTATGTATGATATTGTTTATGCACTATTGATTTCATGTGTTGCAAGCTTGGCTACTTTAGTGATTAGTGGCCCACGAGCACAATCCGAGTAGGCTATTGCCGTTGCATTTGCGGAGTACTTCCTTTAATGTTTGCCATTTACTATTGCATATTCTTTTAATTATTCTTATGCCAATTTAAGCCTTTAATAGTATTTAATTGCCAGTGTTTTTGCTTATTGAATTACTGTTCAAAATCCGATACGTACTTCTTACGAGCATCCGAGAAGCATCTAACTTTTTTCAGAAGATTCCTTGCTCGATGCTTAAGGACTATTAATTAACGTAACGTAATAGTGCCGATCCGAAGTAGAGGGTGGTGGACTTCTTAAGTTCATAGTCAAGGGTGGATTACTTCGGCTTCGGCCAACACTATTCTTTTGTGTTGTTGTTTTTTACTTCATTGTTTGATTGTTGACCAGACTAGATAATTCCTGTCTCTTTATTAGTCTGTTGTTGAACACTAGTACCGAGTTCTTGTATACCCCGTTATAGCAGATTGAACTCTGGAGGGTATTGGTGTTTTTTGTTCAGCTGGCAGTACTCAGGGGTTGGGATCGTGTGTTTCCGTTGTGGCAGCGAGCCGTATTCGAGTCCTGATTGAGAGCCCTTGTGTACCCGAGTGCCAGTTCGTAACAAGGTGTACAAAGGAAACTAAACAACAACAGGTTTTGTGACACCGAGATTACTGTTCTACTTAACTGATTTTTGTAAAGCTTGAATTCAGAAGCTTTCAAACCAGAGATGCAGAGAAAAGATGCTGAGAAACCAACCCCCCTGCTCGTGTGCCTCGGCCTTAAAGCATAATACAAACATAATAACAAAGTAAAACAAAAGTGGTGGTAGCAGCGCTGGGAGGAATTAATCAAGGTAGGGACGGCTGGGGGAGGGGACGTGGAAAGATGAAGGGATTACGGAGGGAGGAAAGAAGTTTAGAGAAAAGGGAAATGAAAATGGGGGGGTCCGAGTGAAATTAAAGAATTGCGAAAACTAGAGAGGCACTAGGGAAAGCTCGTACCTCTGCCTACGCTGGCGGAGGTATGCACTCCACCCATCACCTCGTAATTGACTTTCTGCAGACTCCCATTTTATTATGTGCTTATGTTCTTACATGGCACACATCCTATCTGCCCACCACAGATAGATAGAGAGACAGACAGTTACATAATTATGGGGTTGAGCTTTAATATGGAATGTGATCATTTTCTTCCCAATGTTTTTCTTTTCTCCAAAATATTGGAAAAGTAATGCTTGTCCCATTACATGCCGAGTACGCATGCGTATTGATTTATACACAACACAACTAATATTAAGCAGAGAGAGAGAGAGAGAGGAGGGGTGGGGGCAAACAATTGGTATATATTAATTATGCACTAAAGATAAAGGAAAGGAGTTACAAGGAGTATTTAGTTTCTACACAGTTGCTTCCAAGGAACATTAATGCAGTGAGAGAGAGAGAGAGATGTATATATAGATTTACATAGATACACTGGCCACACAGACCTTACGATCCAAACGAGGTTGTCAGGACTTAATTCTAGTAGAGATGACATACCCGATAGAAAAGGAACGTTAAAGGAAATGATAAAACAAAATAAGGCTCTCTCCCCACCCTCCGTCTTCTCAACGATGCGGTGAAGGATTTTCGGAGAAGAAATCGACTCAGCACAGGACAACCAGGAAGGAGGACCGAAGACAGCGAGGACGGCAATCTACAAAGGAATTAAATACTAATCCGTCAAGAACCGCGAATTTGGATAAAGCTCCACCAACACGACCCAAATTCAAAACCGTCAGGGATAACGACCGAGGACCGAGGACAGCCATGAATGTAAATGTAGATCCGACCAGAACCAATAATTTGAATAAAGACCGTTCCTTGAATCCCAAATCCAAAACTTTGAATGTTTTCTATGCAAACGCTCGTAGCATACGCAATAAATTTTCAGATTTAGAGGAACTAGTGTTTACAGAAAATTATGATGTGATTGGCATAACAGAATCTTGGCTCAATACACAAGATAGAGACTTTTTAGCACTTCCCGGTTATGTAATGTTTGAGAACAGCCGAATAAATAAAAATGGAGGTGGCGTTTTATTTTATATCAAAGAAAATCTTAACCCGACCCTCGTGTCAAATCCTCAAATTGTGAACGTCGACACATCTTTTGTGCTAATAAAGAATAATAAAGGTACAAAAATAATACTTGCGTTAATATACAGACCTCCAGCTCAATCAGTGCAAACTGACCGAGAAATTTACGAACAAATTGCAGATGTAAGTAACTCACAAGATACCGTAATTTTTGGCGACTTTAATTTACCTGTGACCAAGTGGGGCGATACTCTTACTTCACACTCCGGACATGACTTGTATACGAACTTGCAAGAGAGTTCGCTTTATCAATTTGTTCGAATGCCGACCCGTGGTAATAACGTTCTTGACATTGTACTTGCAACAAAAGAAGAATTGATAGAGAATTTGAATGTTGGTGATGAATTCAGTAACAGCGACCATCGTACGATAACTTTCACTTTAAAGTTTACTAGTAACGAACCAAATAGTAGCATCGAAAAAGTCCCTAATTTCAAGAAAGCAAACTTCCATAAACTTAGAGCTATGTTTAAAGAAACTGACTGGAGCTTTTTAATTAACAATAACGACATAAATACATCTTGGAAGTTATTCGAAACCACTTACCTAAAAGCAGTGCAAGACTGCATACCATCGAAAATACGGCGTCCAGGCCATAATAATAAGCCCAAATGGTGGAATAAAGATATTTCAAACTGCCTGCTTGCTAAAAAATTTGCTAATGATAGATTAAAATCCTCACAAAATGACGAAGAACGGGTGAAATTTGTAGAGCTACGACGCAAAGCCAAAAAGTTAATTAAGCAAAGTAAAAAGACCTTAGAGATACATATTGCGAATCAAAGTAAAACAAACCCGAAAGAATTCTATAGTTATATCAGAAAGAAAAAAGTAGTTACTTCAACTGTTGGACCGTTAGTCGATGAAAATGGAGAATACACCAAAGACGAAGTACAAATGAGTAATGCCCTCAATACCTTCTTTGCATCAGTTTTTACAACAGAAGACCTCAGTGATATCCCTACACCATCGCCGATTCAGATTGATAATTCAGATGTTCTAAGCAATATCACCGTTACAGAGAGAGAAGTATTGAATTGTTTAGATAAACTCAAGGTAAATAAAACGCCAGGACCTGATACAATCTCGCCTAGAGTTCTAAAGGAAGCTAAGAATGAGCTCTCCAAACCACTGACATTACTATTCAATAAATCCTTGCAGTCTGGAACTATGCCTGATCAGTGGAAGCTAGCCAACGTAACACCGATATTCAAAAAAGGCAGCAAATCCCTACCCAGTAACTATCGTCCAATTAGCTTAACCTCAGTTGTATGTAAAATGCTAGAAACGGTCATACGAGACAGACTCGTAAATCACTTAGAGGAAAATAACATACTTAAAGATACTCAACACGGCTTTCATAAAAAACGTTCCTGTTTAACAAACCTCTTAGACTTCTTCCACGATATCCTCAACCTCTACGATGAGAGTAAAGCTGTAGATATTATATACCTTGATTTTCAAAAGGCCTTTGACAAAGTTCCCCACAAACGTTTACTGCTAAAACTAAAAGCACATGGAATACAAGACGGTGTGTTGAAATGGATAGAAAATTGGCTCAGCAACAGAAAGCAAAGGGTAGTCATAAACGGTAAGGCATCTAAATGGACCAATGTAAGTAGCGGGGTACCCCAGGGATCGGTACTAGGACCAATTCTCTTTCTAATTTACATCAACGACATAGATGAGGGTCTCACCTGCACAATCTCAAAATTTGCTGACGATACAAAAATTGCAAATAGCGTACTCTCAAAAGAACAAGTTGACGATATGCAACACAATCTAGATAAATTGTCATGTTGGGCCCAAATTTGGCAAATGAGTTTCAATGCGGATAAATGTAAAGTACTACATGTCGGATACCTAAATGAGAAAGCAAACTATTCGATGAATGGCACTCAGCTTAAGAATGTAAACAGAGAAACTGATCTGGGAGTAACAATATCGAGTAACCTAAAACCGAGTCAACAATGTTCAGAAGTTGTTAAGAAGGCAAACAAAATAATTGGCTTTATAGGCAGGTCATTTGAGCATAAATCCAAAGAAGTTATCCTAACCCTTTACAATTCCTTAGTCCGCCCTCTTCTGGAATACTGCGTTCAATCCTGGTGCCCTTATTACCAAAAAGATATAAACAAGCTAGAACGAGTTCAACGTAGAGTTACCAAAATGATACCTAGCCTAAAGAACAAACCATACGAAGAGCGTCTTAGAGAATTAAATCTATTTCCTTTAACCCAGCGCAGATTAAGAGGCGACTTAATTCAAGTGTTCAAAATCATCAAAGGCATCGACAATATGAACTGTAGTAAGTACTTCACTATCGACCAATCTAATTACACACGGGGAAACGGTTGCAAAATTATTGGTAAATCTTTTAACTCGCACGAATCTAAGAATTGCTTCTTCAATCGAGTTGTCAACTTGTGGAATGGGCTTCCCCGAGACGTTATAGACTGCAGCACCGTTGATTCATTTAAATTCCGCCTAGACAAATATCTCGCATCAAACCCGCGACTGACTGCGTTTGTAAATGAATAACTTTATCCTCCCCTCAGTTACTAACCCATATGTCCCCTACTAACTTCCTAGTCCTGCCATGTTAGTGGCAGGGCAGTAGTTCCCTTTCCAATGTTCCCTTACCCACTCTAAACCACTGTTTGGACACTTGATCCTCAGTGTTTTTGGAGGACAAGCAACCTAGAAGGGTCACTAGACCTGTTGTTGCTTGATTTCCTTTGTACTCCTTTGTACTCCGTTCCCTCCGGCAATACCGTACATGAAAAAGTTGGAAGTGATTAACCTTGTTTGGCTTCGAAATCCCCAGAAGGAATTTTACAGAAAAGATAGGAAAAAAAGGAATATTTATGCAAGAGAGAGAGAGAGAGAGATCGAATCTGTGTGTGTGTGTGTGAAATAGAGCGAGAGTTCTATAGAGAGTGAAAATTAAAGAAAGCGAAAGAGTAAGCCAGTGGAGGGAAGCTTGGTGGTCTCTCTCCCCACCCTCCATCCCTCCCTCTCCCCCTCCCTCCCTCCCTCCCTCTCTCTATGCCTGTCAGCCTTTGATGTCGCTGGTGGAGGGAGGAAAAACAAAGGGGGAACCATCAACTTGGAAAATGGTGAGCTGGAATTCTTGAGTAGCACTTCACTCTCTCTCTCCCTTTCTCTCTCGTTCACTCGCTTTCGCTGTCACACACTCTCTATATCTCTCTCTCTCCCTCCCTCCCTCTCTCTCTCTCTCTCTCTCTCTCTCTCTCTCTCTCTCTCTCTCTCTCTCTCTCTCTCTCTCTCTCTCACACACACACACACAGTATAACCCGTGTGAACAAGACGTAATATATTTTATTGTTGTGTATTTCTCTCACACGCTACTTCCGGTCATCATCAGGCTTTACAACGACTTCTCCTAAGGGGAGGTGTTTGGTTTTTTTGTTCATATATATATATATATATATATATATATATATATATATATACTGTATATATATGTGTGTGTGTGTGTGTTATTTTTTTAGTTTCCTCCCTAGACCTCCATCAAACTTAAACAAAAAAAATACCAGGATCTCCCTTCAAGATATACAGTATTTGTACCTTTTTCGGTAGAAAACTGTTCCGGCCGAAGGCCCGAAGGCTGATTCCTCCTAAATTAAAGGCTTGCTATCGCTCACCAGGACAAAATCGACACCTAAATGACACATAAAGTCTTAATATTGACAACAAAAGGGCGAAAGGTCTTAAAATCGCCAAACTAATTAACATCTGAAAACTAAAGGTGCTAAACACGAGGGAGAAGGGTGTCCATAAACACAGACCATCTCCCCTTAAACCTATCTGGTGTGAGGTGGGACTGTTAGGATCCCTACAGCCTATTTGCTCCAGCCCCCTAATAAAAGACTAGGTGTGATCATTCTTAGACTTATTGTAATACACTAAATAGAGTTAGCTACTTTGCGGCTCAGTTTTTTATCCTCTTAAGGGGAGATGGGGCGTTTTTCTGGTCCCCCTTCTTCCTCATGTTTAGCCCCATTAGTTTTCAAATTGTATGACGTTTGGCCCATTAGTTTGGCGATTGTAATACTTTTCGCCCCATTTGTTTGTCAATATTTAGACGTTTCGTACTATTTAGGTGTCGATTTGTTTTCATGGCGAGCGATAACGATCCCGTATTTTAAGATAAACTGACCTTCTGCCGGGAAATTTTTCTGTCGAAAAATGAACAAATTTATATTGAAGGAGGGTCATGGGTTTTTTTTTTTAAGCTTGATAAAGGTCTAGGGAGGAAACTTTAAAAAATAAGATACATACATAAGGAAATACATACGCCCATCCCCTCTTAAGTATGAGATGAATTCCGTATTATGAATGAAGTAAACCATGTGCCAGAACCAAAGTTTTCAGTAAGGAATATAACTAGAAAGAGAAAACGCCGTCGTCTCTTTCACTGCTCTAAATGATGGAGTCATTAAACTAAGCTTAATTAAGGAAGATGAGTCGTTTTTCTGAACGCCCATCTTACTCAAGTTTAACCCCATTAGTTTTCCGGTATGGTCATGTTGAACGAATGGGAGATGAAAGGCTTACAAAGAGAATATGTGAGTCAGGTACAAGGGGAGATAGAAGGGCAGGAAGACCCCCATTGAGATGGAGAGACTGTGTAAGAAAGGCTTTGGATGATAGAGGAATGACTATAGATCAGGCAGGGGAAGTGGTGGTGGACAGGAGTGAATGGAGAATGCTTGTGAATAGTTGAGTGAACACGTGGTCATTTGGAGTAAGGGGTCGGGCGCAAGTTGGACTAGATAATAGTCCATCAGGCGCCTGGCCCGGGGAGACGATTAATATGAAGGGGGTTCCTGGAAGTGTGGTGGGAGGGCTTGTGGCTTTGGCTCCGCTGCATGTCTGCCTGCCGAGATCGGAACCTCTCCGGGTGGTCAGGGGCCGGGGGAGTGCTGGAGCGACCTTGGTAACCCTGGTCTCTGGGTCTTCTCATGGGTGACCTGGATGTGTGAGAGTTTGTGTTTTTTATCTGTGTTTATTTTTTGTTTTATGTTGTTTTTGTGTTTTCCCTGTTCTTGCTCTGTCTTGAGTCGGCTACCCCCAAAATGGGGATTGGGCCTGAGCATATAGATAGATAGATAGATAGTTTTCCGATTTTAAGTTCCGCCCATTAGTTTGTCGATCTTAATACCTTTCGCCACATTTCGTTGTCAATATTACGAATTTTCCGTGTTATTTAGGGGTCGATTTTTTCCTGGCGAGCGATAACGAGCCTGTAATTTAAGAGTAATCGGCCTTCGGCCTGGACATTTATCTACCGAAAAATTTACACATTTATCTTGAAGGAGGGTCACGGGGAAGGGGGGACGGGAGGTAGACATGTGTTAACCCCTTCTGTACCTGCAACGTCTATATCAATATAATCTGGCAAATATTAGATGATTGTATTCAGCATAGGCAGGACGTTTACCCATTAAAAGGCTACAGACTATCTCAAGTTATCCTTCTAGCTACCACATATCCTCCCAAAGCTTAATAAAATCGTCTAAATGTAGCTGAAATCAAACACAAAAGACGTCGCCAGTACTGAAAAGGTTGTGCGGTTAAAACGATGGAGCATATTTTCGATCATTATTTCTGGGTAATATGGATGTCATAATAACTATTTCATCTGCACTATAAACTCAATTAAGCATACCTCTATTTGAATGTATCTGAATTCCCTATATTTGCTAAAGGGACGAGCATGTTTGAATAATCTCCCACTGATCTAAATGTTCTTATCTTCCTGTCATTCAGTATTTACAAGTATTTCCTCTATCAGGGTTTTAGAGTCAATAGGTTTTATACCATCCTCTCTCCCTTCCGTTGGCTTTTCACCCCTTCCCTCCCTCTTATCCCTGGTCCTATCTACAGACCTATAGTAAAAAGAGAAAGCCTTAATTATTTCCTGTCCCTACAATCAAATAGG
>CM064509.1:12706208-12797564 GCA_032716605.1 Paralithodes platypus
ATACTGTAGTTGCGTAGCGGTAATAAGTGATGTAGGCTGGATATACTGTAGTTGTGTAGTGGTAAGTGATGTAGGCTGGATATACTGTAGATGTGTAGTGGTAAGTGATGTAGGCTGGATATACTGTAGTTGTGTAGTGGTAAGTGATGTAGGCTGGATATACTGTAGTTGTGTAGCGGTAAGTGATGTAGGCTGGATATACTGTAGTTGAGTAGCGGTAATAAGTGATGTAGGCTGGATATACTGTAGTTGTGTAGCGGTAAGTGATGTAGGCTGGATATACTGTAGTTGTGTAGCGGTAAGTGATGTTAGCTGGATATACTGTAGTTGTGTAGCGGTAAGTGATGTAGGCTGGATATACTGTAGTTGTGTAGCGGTAAGTGATGTAGGCTGGATATACTGTAGTTGTGTAGCGGTAAGTGATGTAGGCTGGATATACTGTAGTTGTGTAGCGGTAAGTGATGTAGGCTGGATACTGTATTGTAGCGGTAAGTGATGTAGGCTGGATATACTGTAGTTGTGTAGCGGTAAGTGATGTAGGCTGGATATACTGTAGTTGTGTAGCGGTAAGTGATGTTAGCTGGATATACTGTAGTTGTGTAGCGGTAAGTGATGTAGGCTGGATATACTGTAGTTGTGTAGTGGTAAGTGATGTTAGCTGGATATACTGTAGTTGTGTAGCGGTAAGTGATGTAGGCTGGATATACTGTAGTTGTGTAGCGGTAAGTGATGTAGGCTGGATATACTGTAGTTGTGTAGCGGTAAGTGATGTAGGCTGGATATACTGTAGTTGTGTAGCGGTAAGTGATGTAGGCTGGATATACTGTAGTTGTGTAGCAGTAAGTGATGTTAGCTGGATATACTGTAGTTGTGTAGCGGTAAGTGATGTTAGCTGGATATACTGTAGTTGTGTAGCGGTAAGTGATGTTAGCTGGATATACTGTAGTTGTGTAGCGGTAAGTGATGTAGGCTGGATATACTGTAGTTGTGTAGCGGTAAGTGATGTAGGCTGGATATACTGTAGTTGTGTAGTGGTAAGTGATGTAGGCTGGATATACTGTAGATGTGTAGTGGTAAGTGATGTAGGCTGGATATACTTGAGTTGTGTAGTGGTAAGTGATGTAGGCTGGATATACTGTAGTTGCGTAGCGGTAATAAGTGATGTAGGCTGGATATACTGTAGTTGTGTAGTGGTAAGTGATGTAGGCTGGATATACTGTAGATGTGTAGTGGTAAGTGATGTAGGCTGGATATACTGTAGTTGTGTAGTGGTAAGTGATGTAGGATATACTGTAGTTGTGTAGCGGTAAGTGATGTAGGCTGGATATACTGTAGTTGAGTAGCGGTAAGTGATGTAGGCTGGATATACTGTAGTTGTGTAGCGGTAAGTGATGTAGGCTGGATATACTGTAGTTGTGTAGCGGTAAGTGATGTTAGCTGGATATACTGTAGTTGTGTAGCGGTAAGTGATGTAGGCTGGATATACTGTAGTTGTGTAGCGGTAAGTGATGTAGGCTGGATATACTGTAGTTGTGTAGCGGTAAGTGATGTAGGCTGGATATACTGTAGTTGTGTAGCGGTAAGTGATGTTAGCTGGATATACTGTAGTTGTGTAGCGGTAAGTGATGTAGGCTGGATATACTGTAGTTGTGTAGCGGTAAGTGATGTAGGCTGGATATACTGTAGTTGTGTAGCGGTAAGTGATGTAGGCTGGATATACTGTAGTTGTGTAGCGGTAAGTGATGTAGGCTGGATATACTGTAGTTGTGTAGCGGTAAGTGATGTTAGCTGGATATACTGTAGTTGTGTAGCGGTAAGTGATGTAGGCTGGATATACTGTAGTTGTGTAGCGGTAAGTGATGTTAGCTGGATATACTGTAGTTGTGTAGCGGTAAGTGATGTAGGCTGGATATACTGTAGTTGTGTAGCGGTAAGTGATGTAGGCTGGATATACTGTAGTTGTGTAGCGGTAAGTGATGTAGGCTGGATATACTGTAGTTGTGTAGCGGTAAGTGATGTAGGCTGGATATACTGTAGTTGTGTAGCGGTAAGTGATGTTAGCTGGATATACTGTAGTTGTGTAGCGGTAAGTGATGTTAGCTGGATATACTGTAGTTGTGTAGCGGTAAGTGATGTAGGCTGGATATACTGTAGTTGTGTAGCGGTAAGTGATGTAGGCTGGATATACTGTAGTTGTGTAGCGGTAATAAGTGATGTAGGCTGGATATACTGTAGTTGTGTAGCGGTAAGTGATGTAGGCTGGATATACTGTAGTTGTGTAGCGGTAATAAGTGATGTAGGCTGGATATACTGTAGTTGTGTAGCGGTAAGTGATGTTAGCTGGATATACTGTAGTTGTGTAGCGGTAAGTGATGTTAGCTGGATATACTGTAGTTGCGTAGCGGTAAGTGATGTTAGCTGGATATACTGTAGTTGTGTAGCGGTAAGTGATGTAGGCTGGATATACTGTAGTTGTGTAGCGGTAAGTGATGTAGGCTGGATATACTGTAGTTGTGTAGCGGTAAGTGATGTTAGCTGGATATACTGTAGTTGTGTAGCGGTAAGTGATGTAGGCTGGATATACTGTAGTTGTGTAGCGGTAAGTGATGTAGGCTGGATATACTGTAGTTGTGTAGCGGTAAGTGATGTAGGCTGGATATACTGTAGTTGTGTAGCGGTAATAAGTGATGTAGGCTGGATATACTGTAGTTGTGTAGCGCTAATAAGTGATGTAGGCTGGATATACTGTAGTTGTGTAGCGGTAAGTGATGTAGGCTGGATATACTGTAGTTTTTTTTTTTTTTTTTTTTTTTTAAGAGACAATGAATGGAGGAAGGAAAAACACAGATAAAACAAAAAGGTCCATGTGCCTAAAGGCATCCTCCATTCATAAAATGTTTGTAACAACTGGATTTAAACATTTGTTGATTGTAAGTTTGTGGAAAGCAATTCGAGGGAAGTGAATTCCAAAGAGTAGTAGCTCTGGGGATAAATGAATTCTGATAAGCAGAAGTTCTGCATTGTGGAGGAGAAAGTGTAAATTCATGGGCGCTCTCAGCTGCCTAGTTCGGGGAAAGATGTGGAGAGGCGGCACAATTGAAGCAAGTTCCTCGGAACAATTGCTGTGAAATATCTGTAGAATAATGCAAGGGATGCAACGTTTCTTCGTATGGCTAATGTAGGAAGGTCCTGTGTGATTGCAGGGTTATTGATTAATCTAATAGCTTTATTTTGAATTTTGTCCAACTGCCTCAATGCAACCACTCCACTTCCACCCCACAGAGGTGAACAGTAATCCATCTGAGAGCGCACATGACTTTATATATTACGGCCAACTGCTCGTCAGTGAAGAATTCTCGAACTCTGTACAGGAGTCCCAGTTTTTTAGAGGCATTCTTAGCAATGCTTCTAACATAATGTGTCCAGCTCAAGTTAGTAGTTAATGTTACACCGAGAATGTCAATACTAGGGGAAGTGGGAATATTTACATCATTAAAAAATATATGGGAGTCAGTGAGATTCTGTCGGTTAGAAAATTGAATGTACTTGGTTTTCTGTGCATTAAAGGAAACTAGATTCTCTTGTCCCCATTCATTAATTCTAGAAAGTAGTATATCTAGAATTAATTCTAGTTGAGTAGCGGTAAGTGATGTAGGCTGGATATACTGTAGTTGTGTAGCGGTAAGTGATGTAGGCTGGATATACTGTAGTTGTGTAGTGGTAAGTGATGTAGGCTGGATATACTGTAGTTGTGTAGCGGTAAGTGATGTAGGCTGGATATACTGTAGTTGTGTAGTGGTAAGTGATGTAGGCTGGATATACTGTAGTTGTGTAGCGGTAAGTGATGTAGGCTGGATATACTGTAGTTGTGTAGTGGTAAGTGATGTAGGCTGGATATACTGTAGTTGTGTAGTGGTAAGTGATGTAGGCTGGATATACTGTAGTTGTGTAGCGGTAAGTGATGTAGGCTGGATATACTGTAGTTGTGTAGCGGTAAGTGATGTAGGCTGGATATACTGTAGTTGTGTAGTGGTAAGTGATGTAGGCTGGATATACTGTAGTTGTGTAGCGGTAAGTGATGTAGGCTGGATATACTGTAGTTGTGTAGCGGTAAGTGATGTAGGCTGGATATACTGTAGTTGTGTAGCGGTAAGTGATGTAGGCTGGATATACTGTAGTTGTGTAGCGGTAAGTGATGTAGGCTGGATATACTGTAGTTGTGTAGCGGTAAGTTATGTAGGCTGGATATACTGTAGTTGTGTAGCGGTAAGTGATGTAGGCTGGATATACTGTAGTTGTGTAGAGGTAAGTGATGTAGGCTGGATATACTGTAGTTGTGTAGTGGTAAGTGATGTAGGCTGGATATACTGTAGTTGTGTAGCGGTAAGTGATGTAGGCTGGATATACTGTAGTTGTGTAGTGGTAAGTGATGTAGGCTGGATATACTGTAGTTGTGTAGCGGTAAGTGATGTAGGCTGGATATACTGTAGTTGTGTAGTGGTAAGTGATGTAGGCTGGATATACTGTAGTTGTGTAGTGGTAAGTGATGTAGGCTGGATATACTGTAGTTGTGTAGCGGTAAGTGATGTAGGCTGGATATACTGTAGTTGTGTAGCGGTAAGTGATGTAGGCTGGATATACTGTAGTTGTGTAGTGGTAAGTGATGTAGGCTGGATATACTGTAGTTGTGTAGCGGTAAGTGATGTAGGCTGGATATACTGTAGTTGTGTAGCGGTAAGTGATGTAGGCTGGATATACTGTAGTTGTGTAGCGGTAAGTTATGTAGGCTGGATATACTGTAGTTGTGTAGCGGTAAGTGATGTAGGCTGGATATACTGTAGTTGTGTAGCGGTAAGTTATGTAGGCTGGATATACTGTAGTTGTGTAGCGGTAAGTGATGTAGGCTGGATATACTGTAGTTGTGTAGCGGTAAGTGATGTAGGCTGGATATACTGTAGTTGTGTGTAGCGGTAAGTGATGTAGGCTGGATATACTGTAGTTGTGTAGCGGTAAGTGATGTAGGCTGGATATACTGTAGTTGTGTAGCGGTAAGTGATGTAGGCTGGATATACTGTAGTTGTGTAGCGGTAATAAGTGATGTAGGCTGGATATACTGTAGTTGTGTAGCGGTAAGTGATGTAGGCTGGATATACTGTAGTTGTGTAGTGGTAAGTGATGTAGGCTGGATATACTGTAGTTGTGTAGTGGTAAGTGATGTAGGCTGGATATACTGTAGTTGTGTAGCGGTAAGTGATGTAGGCTGGATATACTGTAGTTGTGTAGCGGTAATAAGTGATGTAGGCTGGATATACTGTAGTTGTGTAGCGGTAAGTGATGTAGGCTGGATATACTGTAGTTGTGTAGCGGTAATAAGTGATGTAGGCTGGATATACTGTAGTTGTGTAGCGGTAAGTGATGTAGGCTGGATATTACCAAGGCTTTGTGGTCAGAACGGTGGCAGAGTCTCCCTATCTGTTAGTTCACCTGTCTGTTGAATTAGGGAGGTTTTTAGTTTCTTCCCTAGACCTCCATCAAACTTAAAATTACACACCCTAGACCCTCTTTCAAGATAAATTTTTTAATTTTTCGGTAGAAAAATGTCCCGGCCGAAGGCCGATTTCTCTTATATTACAGGCTCGTTATCGCCTAAATGGCACGAAAGGTCTTAAAATTGACAGAAATGAGGCTAAAGTTCTTAAAATCGCCAAAATTATAGGGCGAACGTCTTAAAATCTTAAAATCAATGGGGCTAAGCATGATGGAGAAAGGGGTCCATAAAAATAAATCCCTTAAGTGGAAATCTCGACCTTATGTAGCATGTATGTATGTATGTACAATATTTGTCTATTTACCTACAATATGTGTACGTATAGTTGCCCACATATGTTCTGCTCCACGTCGTGATCTTATGTATGAAAGTAATAGAGTGTGAATGAATTTCCAGTGTGGTTTAATTTAATTATCAGTAGACTAACCAGATGAGTTAACCACTGTATAAGAAACTACACTCGTAAGTCAATTGTGTGCATCATATTTCTATGAATAAGATAAGGAGTACAAAAGAAGTCAAGCAACAACAGGGCTAGCGACCCCTCGAGGTTTCTTGCCCTCTAAATCACTGTTGTTTAAAGTGTTAAACAGTGACTTAGAGTGGGTAAGGGACGCTTAGAAAGTACTGCCCTAGGACTAATACGTGTCCCTGGCAGGTTAGGAGATGTTGGTAGGGAACAATTGGGGTTAAGGGAACCGACTTTGTTTTTTGTTTTTTCTCTTTCTCCCTCTCTTTCTGGGTTGTATCCATTCGGCCCCATTCAGCCTACTGGTTTAAGACGTTTACCCCCATTCAGGTGTCGATTTTTGTCCTGGCAAGCAGCATATTTAAAAAAAAAAAAAATTGACTGCACGCTAAATTTTTAAATTTTTCGGTAGAAAATGTCTCCGGCGAAGTTGGATTTCTCCATACAATGCTGGCTCGCTCTCGCTCGCCAGGAAGAAATCGGCACCTGGATTGGGATAAACGTCTTAAAACAATAGGCTGAATTAAGCCGAATGGATGCAAACCAGAGAAAGGGAGAAAAAGAGAGAAACATAGAAGGTCACCTCCCTTAATAACATAACACAGATATAAGTAAGATCACGGAGAGGAACAGAACTTATGTGGGCAGTTACTGTACATACACTCACGGACTAAAGCGTCCCACTTTCATAACGTCAAATAAGTTCCCTCTAATGCTTCAATACCAAAATATTCCTGGATCACACTGAACAAACTGAACAAAATCGTTTTTTTGTTATCCTGTTATTATATTTTACTATTTTTGTTTTTGTTATTATGTATTTATTTTTGTATTTACATATTTGTAAAAAGAAAACTAGATGCATGAATATGGGAATGTACGATTGCCCACATAAGTAATGTGATGTATACATAGAAGTATAATGCGCTTGATTGAATTACGAGTGTAGTTTCTTATGCTGTGAGACACTCACTTGATTAGTTAATTGATAATTAAAAGAAACCAAGCTTCCATTTCATGCATACTAATATTACTTTCATACTTAGAATTACGACCAGGAAGATCATTTAGGTGGGGAACTGTACGATATGTATACATTTAGTATTCTTACAACGTTTATGGTTTATTTTGATAAAACATGTTTCTTATTTAGAATTCTGATACTGATATGTATTTATTTCAGTAATATATGTACCCAATGTGAGCCTTTGCTATTGCATTTTTACGTAGACAAAAGTTCTGCAATGATAGCCAGAATAAACTGTCAAAATGCGTCACAAGTTTCAAAGGGTTAATGTTGGCTATACAAATGCTTAAAAGGCAGCTTTACCAATTTCTGCCAGGTTAGTTTGAATACATTTTTTTTTCTCAATCGTTGTTTGAGGGAGAGAGGAAAGCTTGACTAAACGTTATCCCGATATCACTTCCCATGACTATTGTTCTCTACTTCAACTTCCGTCCAACTCAATGGGGGACAAGCATCAAGCTGCTCTAGGGTAGCATAATGTGGAGAGTCATGGAAGTAAGGTTAGGGTAAGCGAAACTTTCTATATGCCTCTCCAGATTGTACATCTCAGATTCTTGTCTATTTTTAATAAGTTACCAAGCCTTGCCTAATATTTTTCTTAGCTAAAATATATAAAAGGACTATACACGGTGTCAGCGACGGTCCACCTATATGACAATAGTTCCAGCTGATTGACTTGTGCGACCGTGATTATTGAAACCTTTGTTATGAATATATAATTACTACAAGACGAGACATTGGAGACAATCACAAAAGCAATTCAGTTGGATTTATTAACATGAATTAAGAGTCGCTGACACCGAGTATATGAACAATATTTCCCATAATTAGTGATCAAGACATATTTAATATTTTATCTACGCTGTAGTTTATAACATACCAAACGATTATACAAGAATTACCTTGCTCTATTGCTGGTGTTGCCCGGTCTGTCAATGCCGTAGGCGTACTTTTGATGGTAACTGTGCGGAAGGAAGTGGGCCAGGTGAGTGTAGGACGCTCCTAATGAGAGTACTGAAGCGTGACGCAGGTGAAGTGGGAGCCGTGGGATAAAGGAAAGGCAAACTACTGTACTTTTCCTTATTAAGGGGAGATGGGTCGTTTTTATAGATTACCTTCTCCCTCATGTTTAGGCCCATTAGTTTTCAGACTTTAAGATGTCTGCCCCATTAGTTTGTCGATTTTAAGACCTTTCGACCAATTTCTTTGTAAATATTAAGACATTTTGTGCTATTTAGGTGTCGATTTTTCTCCTGGCAAACGATAGTGAGCCTGTAATTTTGGAAGAACCGGCCTTCGGCCGGAACATTTATCTACCGAAAAATGTACACAATTATCTAGAAAGGGGATATAATGGATGTTTTTTTTTTAAGTTTGATGTAGGTCTAGGGAGGAAAAAATCGACTTAACACTATACCCTTCCCCCTTAACGCTATCTGGTCCGACGTCCTGTGGGTTATTATCATGTTTTGGTTAATTAATATTGAGGATTTTGCTTGGTTTTGCCATTTTCGAGCAATGTATTTTAGTTTTTGTCTCCTAGGCTGGTAAAATCGCCTTCCCAGACTTCCTTCAAACTACAAAAATGCTCACACAGACCCATGACAAGCTACATTTGTCGATAGCAAAATAACTCCGGCTGAAGGACGATATCTTCTAAGTTACACGGTCACTATGGCTCACACAGAACAAAAAAATCGACGCCTGAATGAGGCGAAGCGTCTTATTATCACCAAACTATAAGGGTGAAATGTTTTTAAATCTCCAAACAAATGGCGCGCAACAGGGGAGACCCAAAAATATCTCCCTCTGACCAAATTATGTTAAAGGGACTATATATTGTTTGTTTATAGACGTTCTGAACACAACTAGCTCTCTTGTGTAAGTCTATTCATTATAAGTAGGCCAAACATATTGACCAATAACTCTATAACTCCAAAACGACTTGAGCAATGAAGCTATTATTTCAACCATTTGGGAAGAAACGGCCATGGAATATGTTTGGAAATTTACAGCTCATTAGCTCTAGCCTATTTCAAGTTACAGAGGTTAAAAGTCACGATTACTGGCCTAATAATATAATAAAATAAAAAGATAAATAAAAAAGATAAAAACGTGTATTACCATTTCAGTAAATATATAGGATACATGCATTACAAACATATTAAACGTGGCCTAGTCTGTTAAGCATAAGCTTTAATACAGATCTAAAGAAAATACAATCTATGATTAATCTCTTATACAATACATATAACAACAACAAAGACATATGTATTTAGTTAGTGGTGCATGTTTGGACTATTGGTTCTATCCGGAGGGGTAGACAATTTCATAATAAACTTCAATGTATAATTATTCATATTATACAATAACCATTCACTGGCAAATTAACCTCTATATAATATTATAACAACAATACCGGTACGAGCAATGTTTGAAAGATTACAGTTAAAAGTACTAGCCTATCAAATAATCACTATTTTCCCCTGGCCCATTGCTTAAAGTATATTTCGTTACCATTCCTGACATATATTTCATGCAATGCGAAATACTATGTACAGGTTTGAGCGGATAATTCACTTCGTGGAATAAAAGACGTTTGCAATGCTTGATCTACGAAATGGCAAGTACAATGAAATAAGTGAGCATGTTTATCCCTATTCACGTCGATGGAGTCTTTCAAATGCTTGTCTGTGTGTACACACATTATTCAACATCTTGCAGATATTACAACAATACTAAGCAAGAAAAACATACAGATACATTTGTTACAACGTTTGGCAAACTATACAATTTCCTAACAAAATTCGCCTCATTTATTTACTTAAGTTAGCGTTAAAGTATGCACTATTGCACGTTTATGGTGTCAGTCCAATTTCTTATAGACCAGCTGAATACGTAGAGTAAGGGATGGGTCTGGAGTTCTCGCAGAGAGGCTCCAGTCCTGACGCTATTATTGACTAACAGTGTGCTGGCTAAATAATCCAATAGGGTTGATAGCCTCTGAAGTCCTATTTTAACTAACTAACTAGAGTAAGGAATTACGAAAAAATAAGCTACAGGTTTAATTAACTTTGGCTAACTTAATGTCCATAGATTTCATCAAAGTAAAGCATCAAACTCAAATCATGGCCAATTGTATAATCATTCACAAAGATTCGTGAACCACACAGGTTTATCATTATAGTAATACATCGAATGAGCTTTATATGTAGGTTTAATATGCTATACATTTTATAAACCACATGATGTACCAGTACTACAGTATGTGACTTATAAAACTAGATTAATATCATTCATACTTAGTGGTATTGATAAGCGTAAGAGGTCCACGATTTTTTTGAGTGACTGTACGGTGGCGCTAATAAGTCATGTCCCAGCTGTCATTACGTTTGGCTTGCTGTGTGCTGTATTAATGTTGGTCAGAGGTTGCATAGGGTGGGTAAGTGTAGGAACATGTTTGTATATTTCACTCGATATGAACAAATGAAGCTTAGATATTGCTGATACCATGTATTGATCAAAACATACTTGGTGCCGAAACATCATGAAGCTTAGATATTGCTGATACCATGTATTGATCAAAACATACTTGGTGCCGAAACATCACTTATTATTGCGACTGTATCAGTACTACAGTATGTGATGTATAAAACTGGATTAATATCATTCATATTTAGTGGTATTGATAAGCGTAAGAGGTTCACGATTTTTTTGAGTGACTGTACCTCTATGGGAAGTACCGATCAGCGGGGAGGAGGACTGACAAAGCAGCTCTTGTCAACAACATAGAATAATCTTGAGCCTGGGACTAAACAGATTTACCCTCCTGTATGTCCCTGCCTTAAGCCGCTGTCACACGAGCGCTTTTTCCGGCAATTTTTCGATGAGCAATCTTTTTTATCGTAAAATTTAGAGGTTCTTTCACATTGGCATCGGAAACTAGATCGAAGGTAGATTTTGTTAGCTAGCTGAATACTAATAGAACTTAATTTTGAAGGTGCCAGACTACAATTGCCAGCAAAAAACCCACTCATGTGACACCGTCTTTAAACGGGTAGGGTATATTTGTGGGTTGATTTATGTACTTATTTATTATTATTTTAGTTTCCTCACTAGACCTCCAAGTTTTTAAATACATGCCCAATATTCCCCTTTTAGATAAATTTGTACATTTTACGGTAGACAAAATTTCCAGCTAAAGGTCGGTTCCTCGCTATCGCTCGCCAGGAAATAATCGACACCTAAATGGCACGAAGGGTCTTAATATTGACAATGAAAAGGGGCGAATAGTCTTTAAATCGCCAAAATAATGGGCCTAAAGTCTTAAAATCAGAAAAATATCAATGGAGCTAAACATGAGGGAGAAGGGGGCCACAAAAACCAACGGACCCCCCTTAATCCTGATCCTGGGACTCTACAGCTCTCCCCTCTAGTATATGACCCCCCCCTCCCCCCCCCCCCCCCGTGTATCCCTCCCTTATCCCTCCATCCAATTATCCCTCTATCGTATCGCTCTTGTCCTTTTATCTACACAGTGTTTAATCTCCTGTTCCTGTCCCAGTGTTTCTTCCTCTCTACTTTTATTCTATTATTGTATGTTCCTCTTCTTATTGCTACCGTGGCATTTACCGTTATGTCTTACAATGTCGTGACGAGAGGGGTTGGATGTGAAAGGGATCTGTCGTGGGTGGGACCGTTGTCTTATGTTCTTCTTATGAATATTTTGAATGAGATCATACACCTACTTACCGAAATATGTAAAGTACTTATATGAGTGTCCTGAAGAAGCTATTTGCGGAACGTTGTCAATAAAGTGTTCCTCCTCATTTGGTGTATATATTCAAAGCACTTACACATTGGACACTTTTGCTTTTTTGTTTTACTCGGTTACATGTCATTTGTTTCAGCCATGTTTATTTACTTGCCAGACTACTGTGTTTATACTTCAAGTAAATTCAATTCAGCTAACAGACTCTGGTTTAAGCTCTTCATATTCAATTCAGCTAACAGACTCTGGCTTAAGCTCTTCATATTTCCCATTACTCAAGTTCCAGTAGTCAACCAAGTTTTTAACGGTAGTATAGACGAAATATTAAGCACAGTTCAGGTCACTAGTGACGATGTAATTAAGGAAATAGATAGACTGAAACCTCAGAAATCTCCAGTTCCAGATGAGGTGTATGCTAGAGTATTAAAAGAATGCAAGGGCGAATTACGTTACCCATTAACTCACCTATTTAATAATTCACTATCTTTAGGTTTAGTTCCTGATTCATGGAAGCTTGCAAATATATTTCCGATATTTAGAAAAGGTGATAAGTCCATAGCATCAAATTACCGTCCTATTAGTCTCACATCAATTATAGGGAAATTGCTAGAATCAATTATTGCCAGGAAAATTAGAAATCACTTAGAAATGTTCAAGTTAATAAAACCCTCTCAACATGGTTTCACTCCAGGACGATCCTGCCTAACAAATTTACTAAGTTTTTTCTCTGAGGTTTATGAAGCGGTAGATAACGACAAGTCATATGATGTAGTTTACTTAGACTTCAGTAAGGCATTTGATAAAGTTCCACATGAAAGGCTGTTAAGGAAGATAGAAGGACATGGTGTTGGGGGGATGCTACTCAAGTAGATTAAGTCATGGCTGATTGGTAGGAAGCAGAGAGTTAGTATAAATTATGTAAAATCGGACTGGGGATTAGTTAAAAGTGGGGTACTCCAAGGGTCGGTTTTGGGCCCCCTTCTGTTCATTATCTACATAAATTATCTTGACTCAGGCATAAACAGTAGGATCAGTAAATTTGCTGATGATACTAAAATAGGTAGAATAATAGAGTCATCTAGCGACAGGGAATGTCTTCAAAATTATCTCGATCATTTGCACGAGTGGTCCATAAATTGGCAGATGAGTTTCAATGTAGACAAATGTAAGGTATTAAGGATTGGAAATCGTAATTTAGATGCGAAATACAAACTAGACAATGTAGAATTGGATAACTCAGAGTGTGAGAAGGATCTAGGGGTGCTCGTTAGTAATGATCTGAAACCCAGAAAACAATGTATAAGTGTTAGGAACAAGGCAAATAGAGTTCTAGGATTCATATCTAGGAGTGTTAGCAACAGGACTGCTGAAGTTTCCTTAAAACTATACTTAGCACTAGTAAGACCCCATTTAGACCAGTGATTCTCAACCTTTCCTCAGTCATTTACCCCCTCGGCTTGATGTATTTCGCCATTTACCTCCTTACACCCATACAACAAATGTATAGCCGCCATAAAGGCTCACAAAATACAGAGGATAGAAACAAAACTAATGTTTAAGGTTTGCACGAAGTAAAATATGATAAAGGAAATAAATATACAGTCCACTTATATCAAACAAGATCAAACAACAATACCAGAAGCATTATCAGTGGGAACACTGCTGATTCATTGAGTCAACAGTTTATATATTCAAAGATCTGTTGAAAACAACGCTACTTCTATGTCGTCGTTGGCTTTTAGGCGGTTCCTGGTCTTAGTCTTCATTGCTACTAAAGTAGAGAACCTTGATTCACATAACTATCTAGTGACAAAAGGAACAAGCAATCTGAAGGCACGCTGAGTAACAAGTGGGATTGAATTCATGATTTTCATAAAAAATTCAAGATCAATATTTTCATGTTTTTCATTAATACATATCTGAGGATAGAAGATCAATCAGAACTTCTTTTGCTGGGTCGTCATCCTTCATGTCTGGCAGATCAGTGGTTAAAGGTCTTGATATCCAGCTATCTCTAGAAATCATGTCTTCTGAAATATAGCCAGTGACCCTTCAAGATTTTCAAATGTGCTGTGATGTTTTCTTTTATCTCAGGTAACACACCATCCAAGTTTGGAAAATGTGCAATGTTACTTTGGTGAACTCTTCGTAAACTGAATTTTTCCTAGATTAGAGGGGTTATTTTTTACAATGTCTTCCCTGTTTCTCTAAACCTAAAACAGGTTAAGCCTAGTCATGTATAGCGTAATATATAATTAATATTGAGTTTTCAGGTATGATATATTTACCCCATGTCATGTATGTTTTTACCCCCAGGGGGTAAATTTACCCCTGGTTGAGAATCACTGATAATTTTAGACTATGCTGTTCAATTTTGGTGCCCTTATTACAGAATGGATATCGACCCTTTAGAGGCAGTCCAAAGAAGAATGACAAAAAAGATACATAATATTAGAAACTTATCGTATGAGGAGAGGTTGAAAGTCTTAGGCTTGCACTCACTAGAAAGACGAAGATGTAGGGGAGACATGATAGAGGTATTTAAATTGATAAAAGGTTTAAATAAGGGCAATTTAGATGAGGTATTAAAGTTAAAGAACGGCGACATAACCCGCTCAAATAGTTCCAAGTTAGATATGTTTAGATTTAGGAAAGATATAGGAAAGCACTGGTTTGGGAATAGAGTTGTTAAGATGTGGAATGCACTGCCCAGAACAGTAATTAGCTCAGGAACAGTTGAAAGCTTTAAGCATAAGTTGAATTCCCAAATGGATTATATGAGCTGGGTGTGAATGGGAGCTGCCTCATGAGGGCCGCATGGCCATATGCAGTTTCTCGCGATCTTATGTTCTTATGTAATTGGGGTTGGGTGTGACAGGGATCTACCTTGTGTGGGCTGATCGGCTTTTTGCAGACTCCCATTTTCTTATGTTCTTATTTATATAGTCATTGTATTTGCGATAAAAAACAACTTCTACTCAAAAGGTAATTGTATTATCAAATCTCGTGTATCCATATAGAGCATCAATTCATTTTAATTCAATTATTTGGAAGATACAAGACTGCCTCCTGTGGGTTCTTGATACTTATTCAGTTTATTGAGTTATTTGATGGCTTGCTCTTTGCGTTATGACTAAATTATAAAACTCGGCATGAGTTTGATTTTTGTTTTACTCTACATATATTGTAATATATAATAGAAGACATATTTGCATCAAAGTATATTATTCTCATTGTCACATACTTAAAATGTATTCAATTTAACCTCTTCATCACCAACACGCCTTTTTACCTTTGGTTCTGGCTAAAAATAGATGATTTAATACAGTTTAAGAAGAACTTATGTTAGTAAGAGTTTATTGAGTTCGTATTTACCCATTTGAGTCGTGGAGGTAGATTATAAACCAATGAAAATCGTCCAATGGTAACCAGAAAATAATGAAAATTACGTAATAGTGGTGAAGGGGTAAAATATAATTGATTACTTTGTATCTGCATTAATTGCTCTTTCCATTCACATATGCATAGCCTACGTGAGTTGCAGTTGGGATGTGTGTACATGCTTAGATTGATATGCAGGATTCGAAGTTGCATAATAAATCGTAGGCAGTGTCCACCATTCTTTTAACTGCCTTCGTGGTGCAATGTATAAGGTGCTGATATTCGGTGTGAGCATCCTGTGTTCGAATCCACGGACTGCCACATGTGTTTGTAATATTTCATTAATCGATTTTAGGAGTAGAGTTGGTTGTTGGATAGAACATAATAATTATGACTCTCTCCTTTGAATTGAATTGATCATCTATTTGGTTGATGATCCTCGAATAACCTACCTCTATCCTTCCCCAGCGTGAGTAACAGAACAATAGAAGTAATCTTGAAACTTTATCTAGCGTTAGTGAGGCCATATATGGAATATGCTGTTCAATATTGGTGTCGCTATGACAGAATGGACAATCAACATCTGCAGCCTGCAGAAGAAAATGCCGGAATCAATAATTCGCAAGGCAACAGAGGTGCGGAACAAAATAATGAAAACGGTGTAAACGAAGATAATGAGATTATCGAAAATCGTGAACAGAACGAGCGACCACGTAATGTAAACATGAATGGTGGCCAATGGATGGGACATTCTGGTGACAGAATCACAACATTAGTGAATGAAATGTATACAGAAGTGATACAATGGCAACATAATAAGTTTGAACTACCGATTTGTGAGGTTGTAAAAGACATGCTGGGGGAACTCAGGCGTATGATCCTATGTTATGTTCAGGATGCCCCTTTGGCACACGTGGCAATCAAGATAGCTTCTTTCATTCCTCAGCTGTTCCTTCAAAGAAAAAGACCAAAGGCAAAACTGAATGAGAACACTAAAGCGCTGAAACAGAGAATGGAGTGGTAGAAAAACAGGGAGTTAGACAAAACTCTTAGCCAAGTACGAGCAATCCAGCAAATACTGAAAACAAAACTATGAATAAAGAGGAAGCCAGATGATATGGCACGATCAGTGGGAAATAGCATGAGGATTGGTAAAGTGGCACAGGCAGTCAGAATGGTCTCTGGGGAAGCCTCAAGTGGGGTGCTCGAAGTGAACCAAAACATCTTGGACCAGCTAAAGGAGAAACACCCAGAAGCAAAACCAACAATGATGAGGCCAAACTAGAAGGAGAATATGTTCCTCCAGACCCGGTGATATATGAGAATATAACTTGAGACCTCATATGGATAAAGGCACTGAAAACACAGTGAGGGGCAGGTCCATCAGGTATAGATGCTAAGGCTTGGAGGATCTTCCTAAGTCAAAACAAGTTTGGTTCAGCCGCGAGTGACCTTTGTGAAGCAATAGCAATGCTTGCAAAGATACTCGCATCATCGCCATGCGTGAACATAGAAGCTCTGACAGCATGTCGCCAGATACCTTTAAATAAGAATCCAGGAGTTAGACCAGTAAGCGTTGGGGAAGTTCTTAGAAGGATTATAGGAAAAGCAATATGTCTGTATTTGGAAAAGATGTACAATGAGCAGTGGGCAACTTACAAGTATGTGCAGGACAGCAAGCCAAAGGAGAAGCAGCAATACATACAATGGGGAAGGTGTATGAAGAGGAAGATTGTGAAGCGGTTCTGCTAGTGGATGCAACAAATGTCTTTAACACCATTAACCTGACAAGCGCGATATAGACCTAGGTGCTAGGGTAGTTATTTGTGCATTTCTAGCCCTGGATTCTGACAGAATTCGTTATATTTACAATATAAAGCATTATTTGTTTTCGGTATGCTTTTATTTTACATATATGATGTATATATGAACCTTCAAGAGTGCTAAAATAAGTGGGAAAAGCATTTGGGTGGTGAAAAACGAAGATATTGGCCACCCGGTCATAATCTCAGGCGAGAGAGAGCCACAGGCAGCCCTCCCCTCTCGCTGTCTGGGAGTCAACTGAGACGAGCGGGGCGGTGTGTGCCGGTGTCTGGTTGTTGCATAACGATCTTTTATGCAACCCACTTGTGCTACATTATCGCGGGAGAGAAAAATAACCGATAAATGATCATAATAAGAGGATAAATAGGTGATAATTGAGGAGGGGGGGGAGGGGGAAATAAGGTGGGGAAGGAGGGGAGGGGGAGGGGTGAGAAACACATGGATGAGTACTAGAGGGGAATTATCTCACCTAGAGACAAAATCCTTTGTTTTGATAGGCCCTTTTTTTTTTTGGAAGGCTTTTTTTATGGTCTTGCTTCCTGAGGCCTATCGCGTTCCCTATAGGAAGCCTTCCGTGAGGCCTATCGCGCTTGCCGGGTTAATAGGGAGGCAGCTATTCACAACATCAAGATCAAATGCCCGAGCATTGCAAAATACATAGAAAACACTTATAAGGAGCCAGCTAACCTGTATATAGTGGGAAGCACAAAGAAGGAAGACATTAAAATTCTCAAATCAAATTAAGTAACAACGCAAGGAGATCCAGTGGCAATGGCAATGTATGCTCTGGCGCTATCTATTCTGCAGCAGAAAATAAAACATGAGGAAACCCGAGTGAAACAAGTGGCATATGCTGATTACCTCATAGGTGCAGGAAGAATAAGGGATCTCAAAGAATGGTGGCAGAGAGTACAATCGGCTGGCTCAGTCATTGGGTACCATCCTAATGCTAGTAAATCTGTACTAATTGTGAAAGAAGACCAGTATGAAGAAGCGGTGCAGATTTTTGATGGGACGAGTGATTGTTACAAAGGAGGGTCAACGCCATTTGGGAGCAGTAATAGGCACAGAGGAATACAGGGGAGTCTATGTGCGAAAAAAGGTAGCGGAGTGGGTAAAGGAAGTGAAAACCCTGGCAGACATTGCGAAATCTGAACCACATGCTGCATATACTGCCTTCGCATATGGTGTTAAGCACAGATGGACCTTTCTTATGAGAACAGTGCCTGACATTGGACCGATGCTCCAACCGCTGGAAGAAGCAATCAGAGGAGCATTCATACCTGCTTTAACAGAGATGGAAGGCGTCATAGTGGGGCAGATATGTGAAAGAATTTGTGGGAATTGTGTGTTTCTTGATAGAAGTGTCAAAATTGGCACACACAATAATAAACACAGTATAATCAAAATTAGCTGTAGGGCCATCACAGGTTTAGCCTAGGTTGGCTTTGGCAGCCCCTTTTCAATTGATCTCCATTAGAGTACTGAAACACAGATATTTACTCTAAACTGTATACTGTGGTAGAGATGTCAAACTAGTCTCAAATGGCTCGTCTGGACAAGGGAAACAATAAATGTTCAGGCAATGTTTATAGAAAGTTGACCATTTCACTTGTACTGGTCCCTGTAGTTCAACAAATTAGTGGCAATTGGCAACAATTCTTACCAATTTGTAGCATGATAATAAACTACGGGGACCAGTACAAGTCAAACGGTCAACATTAGCCAAACATTCTCTTAATATAGGTTGTTTCCCTTGCCCATACGAGTCATTTGAGACTAGTTTGACATCTCTACCACAGTATACAGTTTGGGTTAAATATCTGTGTTTCAGTACTCTAATATAGATTAATTGAAAAGGGGCTGCCAAAGCCAACATAGGCTAAACCTGTGATGGCCCTATAGCTAATTTTGATTATACTGTGTTTATTATTGTGTGTGCCAAGTTTGACACTTCTATCAAAGAATGCACAATTCTTTCACCTGCCTGCTTCACTATCACGCAAGAGCTAAGAGATCTATTAGCTCTTCCGCCAAGGTTCGGAGGTATGGGGATCATAAACCCAGTGGAGGCAGCGCCTCATGAGTACCAAAATTTCCTTAAACTTACTACGTCTCTGACAGAAAATCTACGGGAGTAATATGAAAAATTATTAGGTGGACGAAGATGAACAACGAAATGCAAGACAGGAAATTACAAAGACCAGAGAAGAGAGACAGAAACATAGCCTAGAACAAATTAAGACCGAATGTAGTGAAGAACTGAAAATGAGAGTTGAGATGGCACAAGACTTCAAATTGGCTCACTTCATTACCAATAAAGGAAAAAGTCTTCAGATTAAATAACCAAGAAGTCAATGATGCCGTAGCCTTGAGGTATCGGTGGCCGGTTTCGAACATGTCGCTGAAATGTGCATGTGGTGAAATAAACAACTCAGACCACTGTATGACCTTTAAGAAAGAAGGATTCATCTGTATCCGGCATGATGAAGTACGAGACATCACTGCACAAATGCTGGACGAGGTCTGCCATGATGTCAGAATCGAAACGGACCTTCTGCCTATGTACGGACAGCGCATGGCCCACAATACTGCAAATACTTCAAATGAAGCAAGAGGAGTGGACGTAAGTGCTCGCGGTTTTTGGACAACGGGCTATTTTTGACATTAGAATCTTCAACCCAAGAGCACAAACATATCGTGAGCGAAGACTCAAGGCGGCATACTTGAGAAACGAAAGTGAGAAGAAACGCGCTTATGAAGAAAGAATTTTGAACAGGGATCAAGGAAGCTTTATTCCTCTGGTCTTCTCATCGTCGGGAGGAATGGGACCTTCTGCATGTGTCTTCTATGCCAGATTAGCTGAACAAATATCGGAGAAAAAGCGCCAGCATAGAAGCCAAGTCATAACTTGGATGAGATGCCGGTTCTCTTTCTCTCTTCTCAGGTCTGCACTCTTATGTCTCAGGGATACAAGGTCCTCCCCGCTACAGAGGACAAGAGTGAGAGACTTGGACTTCGAAATGGCCATGGCGGAGGGCCGAATTGGGGAACGACTGGGTTGATTGTAGTGAGGTACTGGTACAATAAGATAAACTATAAGGGAACTAAAATAAGATAGATTGTACACCACTTTGTAACTCTCACCTTAATAACAAACAATTACTTAATGGACATAGATTCTTTGGAGAGAATACAACGAAGAATGACAAATAGGATCCATAATTGTGGTATACTATCAATGGAAGTTAAATATTTCTAAGCTATAACAATTCAAACAAAATCAATCTAAATTAAATTACTCCATATCCAAATTGAATTCAATCTGAAACAAGCTAATTTATATCCAAAGGTCTCGCATAATAAATTATATATAAAGTAAGGTTATAAGGGTTAATATTATCCATGAATTAACTCGCCAATAGTTCCACATGGCAACGAGACAAAGGAGAACTTTTACCCAATATGGCGGACAATGGGGAAACAAGACGTCGGCCCTGAGGCTTGAGTCAAGTGAAAGAAAGAATCAAATGATTAGATGGGAATGGACATGAATACTATGCTTATCTGTCAGTCAGTCATGGCGTCGATGAGAGCGTCGTGATGGAGTAGATGTATGTATTGCTGTCAGTGTATTGTGATTAGAGGCACAAAAGCTCGATCAACTGAAGGCGGAAATTAGATGTTAACTGGTTGGTGGTCGTGAAGGCTCTGCTGCTTCCAGCTCTCTGCCTTGCTGCCATGGCATACGCCAGGGCCAAATTATCGTACCGATTCTATGTTGCTCAATATGATAAATTATATTAATATATACGATAAATTCATATACAGTGTACTACATAAGACCATGTCAATATTGCTTAATAGCATAATAGGCCTTTTATAATCTTAACTTACTTACAATCTTATAATATACGATCTACTCATCCTACGCCATCCAGCGGGAACGACCGTGACGTCACAGAGACGTACGGTAACACAAAATTTTTCGTACACTATCGTATTTACACGATACACTCCCCCCACAAAAAATACCTGAACCCCACCTTAAACATAAAGTTCCCCAGAGGATATCTTCTGACGTCACATGTCGACGGCGCCAGCAGCAGCGCGTCCGGGACGCGTCCCGGTCCGAGATTGATCACCATCAGTAAGAGGTGAGTCGTTACCTTGAGAATCCTCGGACCCAGCAATAACAGATGGAGTCTCCGATTGTAAAGTGGAATCGAGCTCCAAAGCGTACAAACGTGTGATAGGACGAACAGTAGTACCAGTGGCTGTCTTCAATAGCGCCACCCGCTCTACAGAGTCTTCCCCCTTGTATACCTCCAACACGCGGCTCAATTTCCAGAATAAACGAGGACTATCTTCTTTAATTAAACTACTTCACCAACAGTAGGTGCCGTCGGTCTACCAGAGAGTGTAACATTCCTTTCCCTCAATGCTAGCAGATATTCATTAATTCACCATTTTCTAAAATCTTCGATTGCCCTCGATATATACTGGTATCACTTAGACACCGCTGCTTCAGAGTACAACGAGGGATCCTCTAACTCTACTATGGATTGGAAATCAGATGGAAACGCAGTCAATGGTTTACCATATAGCAAGTGAGCTGACGTTAATGGTAGTGGCTCTTGCAGGTCGGTGTACACATATGTGAGCGGACGATCATTCACGACTACCTATATCTGTGCGAGGACTGTCGTCAACTCACTCTTCTTTAATAGAGCACGTCCTACTACCGCTCTGAGTCCTGACTTTACTATGCCGACACACCGTTCCCACATCCCACCAAACGAAGGTGCCTTAACTGGGATGAACCTCCATTCGCACTTTCTCTCTCCCATAAAAGTGATGATTGTAGAATCACTGCTCATATCCTTTAGATATTTTGATGCCTGGATATAAGTAGGATCATTGTCGCTAAGAATGAGTTGAGGGAATGAACGACGGGCACAAAACCGTCTAAACGCCAGCATAAATTCTTCGCTAGACATATTATCACATAGTTCTAGGTGTACCGCTCAAGACATTGCACAGGTAAACAATAATATTTAAACCTCATGCTCTCTCGTCTTCAATGCCCCTGTGTAATCTAACCCTACAGCTTGGAAAGGTTCTATGTGCTTTACACGGCATTCAGGTAGGGGTGGAGCTGGTCCAGTTGCATATTGTTTACCCTTTAGTCTCTGGCATATTACACACTATCTTACTACGCGTCGAGCTACTTGTCGAACTCTGGGTATCCACCATGTGAGACGCAAATTTAATATAATATGACATACCCCGTAGTGTTTCACTTCTTTATGTGCACGTATGATCAATAGAGCAGTAACGTGATGTCTTGTTGGCATAAGTATAGGAGGGTTTGTGCCGTCCGTTACACCCGACCACTTCAGGCGACCCTCACACCTGATGAGGTCATTATCTAGGTGCAACCTCAAATGACGCACTAAATTAGGCTTTAATGTCTTATTCGAGCTTTGCAAAGATTCTAATTCATTGGAAAAGATTTCTGCTTGAACCCAATTGATCAAAGTTACTTCAGCTGCTTTATATTCACGAGCATCTATGTTGTGACCCCTGTTGCAGAGCTGGCCCGTTACTTTAAGCTTGATATTGGATATATATCTCAACACCCAAGCTACAACTCTGACTAATTTATTATAGTCACCGAATCTTGCCCATTCTAATATTGGACCCGGTGGCTCATTTGGTTGGGCTGTAACAGCCACTGTTTCCAGTGGAAGAAGTCCCTCACCAACAGCATGCCAAATCGTCCATTCATTTTCATGGAGCAGCCACTTTGGACCATGCCACCACAATTCGGACACTTCACTAACTGGCTAGCCGGTATACTCCTAGTTATGAGATCACTAGGGTTGTCTTTTGTATTTACATAATGATATGCAACATCTGGCAAAAGGGCTCTAATCTCATCTACCCTATTCCGCACATAAACTGGCAGAGACTTCTTGCTATGTATCCAGTTGAGTGCGACCAGACTATCGCACCAAACGTGAATGATTTCAATATTGAACTCGCTCTCGTATGCTGCGCGTACATGTTGCACCAGACGTGCTAATAGCAGCATGGCAGTCAATTCCATTTTAGGGATAGTTACCTTTTTGACCGGGGCTACTTTAGCCCAGGCTGTAACTAAATGCTCCCCAAATGAAGTAACGACATATATGGCTACCCCGTATGCCGTGGCGCTAGCATCGCAAAACGTGTGTAATGTAACGTCACAGAACGCCGCCACTTTACGAGGTAAAGGTTTAGTACATAGGATGTCATGCTCTTTCAACAACAATGTCCCTTGGTCATTCAAATCCTCGGGCAAACTGTCATCCCATCCTATTTTGCGTCTCCAAACTTCCTGCGTCAGAATCCTAGCTCTTATGGTAACGGGTACTGCTAGACCCAAAGGATCAAAAAATTGCGCAACTTTGCTCAACAGACTTCTTTTTGAGTGCGCTCCCGTCTGCTGAGCAAAAGACCTTGTTTGAAAAGTTAGTATGTCTTGTTTAGGTTGCCAGATCATCCCCAAATTTCTGCACTTTTCCTGGTTATGAGATGCCGTACCGTCCACCTGTATTAAACTCTGAAGATCTTCACTTTTAGTAACCCACTCGCGGAGAAATAAATGGGCTTCTGTAAACAATCTACGTGCTTGCCAGTAGGTATGTAACAAATCATCCTGACTATCGCTAGAACCCTGCAAATTGTCTATATACAACCCGTGAGATAGTTTACTTGTGTCCTCATGAGTATCTGATAGATGTTTTTTGATTGTGGCATTCAACAAAAACTGTGAACATGTAGCACCAAATAGTACGACCCAAAAACGGTAGATTACGACCGGACTTTCAGAGTCGCTAATGTCTTCGAACCAAAGAAAGAGGGTAACATCTCTATCTTCCTCTTTTAGTTTGACCATCAAGAATGCTTTCTCGATGTCACTAGTAAATGCATACTGCCCCAGCCTAAACCGCAATAGATGTTGGGGACAGATCCGACACCAAGGACGGAGCTGTCAGCAGGCAGTCATTTAGACTGGGGTGTTGACCTTGGTGGGCAGAGCAGTCATACACCACCCGTATTGGTGTGGTGACGCTGTCTTTCCTCACCCCATGATAGGCAAGATAGTGAACACTTCCCTTCCTAATCGGTTCTGTTACATCGACTCTTTCGATGAAGCTCCTATCTTCATAACTCCGAAATACATCGTCATACGCCTGGCGCGTGCTCGGTTCATTTGTTAACTTACGCTGTAATGCGAGCAAGCGACCTAATGCCAATCCATAGTTGGTTGGCAGGCTCATCTCACTGTTCTTCCAGGGTAAACTTACCTCGTATTGCTTGTCTGAGGCACAGTAGCTCACAGACTCTTCAAACTTCTTCAGCGCAATTTCCGAGTCATAATCGGTCTCCATAGGATTAATGCCTATGTGATCCAACCTCCACAGTCGTTCCAGGTCGAACTCGGCAGTCATTTTAGGGTCACTAGGTTGGGAATCCTCCCTTCCCAACTCCTCTTCCGCGGTTACATTCACTCTTAATATCGAGACCGTGTCGACCAGGACATTTGACTGTGTAGTATGCACCTTTCTGCTCATGCAATAGCCAAATTTAGTGGGGATTAATATTACACCACACATTCTTTTAAATCCAGGGTATACTACATCATAATAATGATCCACACCAAGTAGAACATGCACCTCACTCTGATCTCCCATGGGATCTGACAAGTTAACCCCTTTGCTACGTAATGCGTGTTCCACCTTCTTCACTCCTACAGATACATATTCTGGTAGGATGTCTACTATGATACATGTCATAAAGTATCTGTTTTTATGGTAGAAATATGAAATATCTCGTAGATTTGTTTGTCAGTAACCCCTGTGAAGCCCTGCAATCGAAGTGTCTCAGCCCCTACGATTCGGTGCTTAACCCGTAAACGGCGGCAAAGCTCATAAGAGGTTTTACTGGGCGATGGCGGCAAAGCTCTTAAGAGGGAGGCCTAAAAAAAACATTTAAACGGCCCCAGTAGCACTAAACAATTTGTTTTGTTTTCCCCTATACCTCATATCACTCCTCCACATCCCCTCCTTCCCCCTTTTCCCCTCCCCCTTCAATTATCACCTATTTTCCCTGTTATTCCCTAATTCGTTGGTATATTTTTGTGCTAACATTAGCAAAATGTGTGGAGGATGTGCTTACGTGCCTAGCGAGTGTGTTATACAACCGAGAGTGTGGATGAGTAGGCTCAGTGTGGCTTGAGGCCTCGTGGAGGGAGGGGCTGCCTCAATTTTCTCCATAATTCATGAATGGGCTGGTCCATCTATATTCGCGATTTTGACCAGAAAAATTATATTTTCACTTGTTTTATTGTTGTTACAGGTTACTATCTTCATAGTGAAGGTAAAATAGGCTCATATGAATAAGTAATAACGATATTTGTTGTAAAATGACGTTTATAGGCCTGAATGGATCCTATATGCTCGCCCATGGGGACCGGGTTCAATACCCTTCCCTCGCCGTTTATAGGTTAAGTCCAATTAATACGGACCTTTTTATAAAGGATCGTTGAGCCCCTTGATCAAGAAGAACCCGACAAACCTTGTTACTGTCATTACCTTCTATGGGAATCTGTATTGTGGGCAATATAGTGGTGTCTTTCGTGCTACCTAGTGTCAAAGTTGTAGTACCCTCTGGTTTGGCGTCTTTGACTTTGTCTGCTGTAGGACACAACTTGTCAAAGTGATGTCATTTACAGTGGCGACAGGGCCTTAAGTATGTAGCAGTACATTGTCCCTGCTTACCATGTTCCTTACTTAGACAACCTACACATAGCTTCAACCTCTTTGCCTGTGCTAGTTTTGTCTCATTTGTTGGGTATTTTACACAGAAACTCCATTTATGTTTGTTATTACATAGCTTGCATAGAATCTGAGCAGGTTTCTTATATGTACCCTCTTTCTTTTCTTTAGTCCCCACCGTCATGCTTACAGTTCCCCTCATCTTCACATTCCCACTCCCTCCCGAAACATACATTCTCCCATTGTTCAACTGTAGATTACTAATTTCTTTACTGAACTGAGTTTTGAACTCCCCCAGATCAAACGATCTAACCTTGTCAAGTATTGCCATAGGAAGCTTCTGACGTAAGATAATGACTATTATTTCCTGTGTGGTGAGCCCTAGGGTGTCTAGTGATCGAGTATGGCACTCCATATCTGCCCTAAATTTTGCTAACTCCTCAACCTTATACTGTGGTTCTGCGAGCTATAACAAGGCAAAGACATGGGCCATCTTCAACTGCTCTTGATCCCCGTATGTGGACTGTAAGAGTTCTACTGCCTCAAGATAGCTATCTCCTACTACCGCAAAACCCTCTATCAAATGTAAGGCCTCTCCTTCCATTTGTCCTTTCAGTGTTAAGTCCTGGGATATATAAACACTGGGCTCTTTCTATTGGACTAGGTATGCGGCAACAAGCAACAACGGAAAACGCTAGATCCAACCCTTATCTATAAACCCAGGCAACAAACCACCCTAAACCGTCAAGAGTCCTGCCTGGACAACAAGGTATCCTATGACTCGGTTACAGGGTGCACACACTATAGACTGCTGATAGTCAAGCAGGCTATATAAAAGATCACACAATTAAGTTGACTTAAAGCTTCAAGGAAAAGATAGATAACGGAATTAAATTGCAGAAACAATTTAATAACAAACTAGAAGAAAGTACATTTAACGTTACATTAATTAATACAACTAATCACCCCTGCGTGCAAGAAGGTGAAAGCAAACAGTCCTCAAAACATCGTACAGGTAGACAAGATGCGGGTTTCTAAACTGCATGTGGCTACTGTAGGATCTGATGCTTAGCAAAGAAAGTACATTACGGATTTAGAGAACTCTTAACTCATAAGCAGGAATAAATACTAGTGATAGGACCTACAGTGTATAATGGCATAGGTATAATTAAATAAAGGCAGCAACTCGCAACATAACCACATACAGGTGTGCTTCTCACTCTTAGTCAGGCAAGCCTGCTCGTACAGAGTCTCTAAGCCCCACCCTGACTCACAATGCTCACAAAAACGGTAAACTGTGGCACAATAACAAGCATGCAGAAATAATAAACCCCTAGCTGTTAATCTGCCAGGTGGCAGAGGTCTAGCCGGAAGGATATAGGCTTCGGATACCCGGGCTGAGCCACCTGCTCTAGCCTAGGGACGTTCCCAAGTCTGTGCGCCAAATTACTCTAATTGAAAGGGTGCTCTCTTGAGAGACTCAGATCGCAAGTATCTGACTCTCTCCTGTCGACCCTAAAACAAAAGCAAGACGTTCTAGCGCAGTGCTGAGTGGACTAGGCAAGGGCCCTCACACAACACAACACCAGACACACAGGGACACAGACAAGAAAATGCCCCCAGACTCCCACGCAAATCCTAGTAAAGTTGTGCGGGTCCACAGGACTCGCACCAGCAGACTTTACTTAAAGGATCGCAAAAAGCCTCCCCTCCGGTCTAGCCCCTGCTAACCTGACACAAGAACACACTAGCAAGCATGAAACCACCAAATATGAGACAACAAAAAAGCTTCCTAGGTCTCATTATCAATTACATCTCCGCATAAAGCCCAAAATCCTATCTAGTTATCTGAGAGCTCGTCGTTAATACAATAATAGATATAAGGTCTATCAAGGGGATGGGATAATTAAATAGATTGGTGAGTAGTGGAAAGAAGGTATACAAAGTAAGAGAGAAAGTTTCTAAGTGGGGTTGAGAGGGATAGATATCAAGGGGGTCCGAAGGGTACGACAGTGAGGTGAGCTCTGAGTCTTGAATCTGTCTGGACCCCGCACTAGGCATGCAGAATACATCCCAGGCTTGGCAACACTCAACACAGTTGCCGGGTCAAAATCGTCTACCCCGTGCGTGAGTCGAAACTAAGCCTAACGTTGCAATCAAATGTATGTGGCAACATCAGGCTCGTCCCAAGCTAGACTCTCCGCGCGAAGCAACGTCCCCCAGCCGGTCTCTCTCTCCCGCTCGTCTCCTCCCACTCTCACTAGACTTACATCTTATATATTATAATGAAACAATCAACTATCGAGAATAAAATATACTAAGATGCGTTGGTTAAGAATAAGGGCAGCTACAAGCTGTGAAACAACATAAGAATATCCCAGACATTAGTTACATTGTCGTAGGATATATACTAAGGAAAAGCCGGCCGGCCGGCTGCCACCAGCCGGTTTCTAAACGGCTGGGCAGCCGACGCGCGCGCATGCCCGCACATGGCTACTATGCAGAAGCGTCACACCTCCCCCAAGATATAAGACCCTTGACTAAGTTCTTCATATCTAACAGAAAGCTTCTCATAGTACCACACACTGTTGCGACACAAGGCACTATATATAAAAAAAATAAAGACTGTTGCGCTCCACCGAGCAAGTTCAACTAACTAAGCGAAAATATTCAACTTAGATACTGCTACAACATCTTATACAAAATTCTACACGTTATAAAAATAAAGAGTTTTTATAAGGTTTTTGCTTTTTTAATTTGTTTTTTTCGGCTGAACTACAGTGACAGCCTATTTTCCTCCACACTCAACCCTCAATTCTGTGGCAGTCTAACCAACATCATCCACCCTTGATAGACAATCCGCTATCACGTTATCAGAACCGGCAATATTGCGTATGTCCAGATTATACTCCTGAAGCATGAGTGACCACCTGGTCAGCCTCATATTCTGGTTATGAAACTAATTCAAGAATTTCAGAGGGTGATGATCGGTATAAACCACTACGACTGGTCCGAAAGCAGGAACATATACTTCAAAGTGCCTGAGCGCCAGCACTATCGCCAGGAGTTCTTTTTCAATTACAGAGTAATTCCTTTGTGCACTATTGAATTTTTTACTGTAAAAACTCACTGGATGTTCGATACCTTCATCATCTGTCTGTAACAAGACAGCCCCAGCCCCTACGCCACTGGCATCAGTCGCCAGCTGAAAAGGTCTGCTGAAGTCCGGGGCCCTGAGTATGGGGTGGGTACATAACAGGTGTTTCACCAAGGAAAACGCCTCTGCACACTCAGGAGACCACCGGAACTTCTTGTCCTTAGATAATAAGTCAGTTAAAGGTGCAAGTACAGTTGAATAGCCTTTGATGAAGCGACGATAATAGCCTATCATACCTAGAAACCGCATGATTTGTTTCTTAGTTGTAGGCTGGGGAAACTGATCGATGGCTTTGATCTTTGTCTGTGGAGGGCACACCTGACCCATCCCCACCTCGAACCCCAGGTACAAAACTGTGGCTTTGACAAAATCGCACTTAACCAGGTTTACCACCAAACCTGCTTCATTCAGTTTATTAAAAAGCTGTCCGATGTGTGCACAGTGACTGTTAAAATCATCGTCGTATATTATGACATCATCTAAGTACACCGTACAGTTGGGAATGTCGGCTACAATGTCGTTCATTAATTTCTGAAACGTTGCAGGGGCATTTTTCAGCCCGTATGGCATAACATGGCAACGATATGTGGCACCGTCCATCACTAACCCACACAGCTCTCGCACTCGCTCAGACAAGGGCACTTGCCAATAACCCTTAACAAGGTCTATCTTAGTGAGGCACTTGGATTTTCCTATCTTATCCATACTGTCGTCCACGCGAGGGAGAGGGTAGGCATTTGTGGGGGTTAAACCATTCAACCTGCGGAAATCTATACAAAACCGCACCTTGCCATCTGGTTTGGGCTGCAGTGTGATGGGGGAAGTCCACCTTACTGCACCCTCAGAAATCAGCCCACGTTGCAGCATATAATCCAGCTCTTCCCTAAGTGCTGGTAATTTAATAGGGGAACACGGTATGGCACTGATTTAAAGGGCGGGTGGTCCCCAACATCAACATCGTGCACCGCTTGAGTAGTGAGGCCAGGATGCTCCGCGAAAACAGCTGGGTTTGAATCAAACAAGTGCTGCACAGCTACACGCTGTTGCTCAGGCAGGTGCAATATAAACTTGTGAGCCACTTGTCTAGAATTCCCCGCCCACTGATCCGCGGAAACATGACAATCCCAATTATCCTCCCCGCAGCTTGACTGTCCTTTCCTCCTTCTCCACCACGATCGCTGCAGATCAACACCGGGACAGTGAGAGGCTCGGAGGGGCGCCTCACATACTCTTTCATCAGATTTACATGGCAAAGTTGGTTCTTTTTCTTACGATCAGGAGTAGCTACTAAATAGTCGAGATCAGAAACCTTCCTTACAACCCGATACGGACCAGAATACTTGGCAGACAAGGGGTGTCCCCTTGAGGCAGTAGTATCAGTACCTCCTGATCTACTTCAAACTCCCTCAGCTTCACCTTCTGGTCGTATCTGTCCTTCATCTGAGCTTGTGAACTCTTAAGGTTCCGACCTGCTACCTCCAAGTTCTTTAGCATTCTCTCACGGCTTTCAACTACATACTTTAGAAGCGAGCATGGCTTTGTGACTCCCTCCCAGATCTCCTTGACTATGTGGAGGGGCCCCCTGACCCTGTGTCCAAAAACCAACTCGTTCAGGCTAAACCCCAAGCTCTCCCCAGGTACTTCTCTCGCAGCAAATAAAACGTATGGGAGACTTAGATCCCAGTCCTTCCCATTTTCCATGCAATAACACCGCAACATACTCTTGAGAGTCGAGTGCCACCTTTCCAAAACTCCCTGACTCTCGGGATGGTAGGCAGATGACACCACAGACACTATCCCAGGTTGCTGCATGGTCTGCTTAAACAGAGCAGAAGTAAAATTGGATCCCTGATCAGACTGGATCTCCTGAGGGTAGCCATAACGAGAGAAATAGACAAATAGGTTTTTGACAACAGTCTTAGCCATCCCGTTGCGCATGGGGTAAGCATCTGGATACCGTGTTGCTACATCCATTACAGTTATTAAAAATTTATTGCCGGCACTAGTGGGGGGCAATGGGCCAACCATATCGATAACTACATTGCTGAAGGGCGGCCCAATGACAGGGATGGGTTGTAACGGGGCTCTCGGGATGACCTGATTGGGTTTCCCAACAACTTGACAAGTGTGACACTGTGACACTCATGACACGACACTCGCCTTTAACCCAGGCCACCAGAAAAGCTTGCTCAGAGCTGCCTCCGTCTTACGTGCCCCCAGGTGCCATGCCAAAGGCACATCATGAGCTAATCTCAATAAGCTCTCACGGCACACCCTCGGTACTACTAACTGGTCCACTAATCCTGACCCGCCATCCCACTTTTTCTTGGGATCCTGATGTCTCCGATACAAGATCCCCTCGTCGGACAAGAAAAAATCACCAGGCTACGCATCCCCATCGCTCTCCAGTTCGATAGCACCATTACCACACGCCCTGACTTCAGGATCTTCCAGCCGCAAAGAACATATATCAGCAGGTGCGAGATTATCCAAGTTCATCTTAAATAATTTATTTCCACCTCCAATGTCCCGCTGAGCCATCCTTTCCTCACGCTGCGCATAATGATGCTGTCGCAGTCTCTTCCTGCCCTGCACCTGCACTAGCGGTGACAGGCCCCGGGGCCTCTCCAGACACTAACATAGGTGCCAATAATGAGTCGCCAAGAAACACTGCCGGCTCAAAACTCTCCAATTGACCAACACTTCCCGTTTTCTTGTGACCTTTCCTCCGCGGTTTGATAGACTGAGGTGGTAGCTGCAAGGCTCCGGATGTTACCAAGAAACACTGCCGGCTCAAAACTCTCCAATTGACCAACACTTCCCGTTTTCTTGTGACCTTTCCTCCGCGGTTTGATAGACTGAGGTGGTGGCTGCAAGGCTCTGGATGTCTGAGAACGCGTCACAACACACGCCATGGTTTGTACGCTACACCTCTCAACCCACTCCTGTTCCTCCCTACTAACGTCGGCCGCCTTCTCGGCAATGACCAAGGGTGAAACCTTAGAAGCAGGCACCGCAAAGTCGTTGCCGAGGAGGAGGTCGACGCCCCCAACAGGCAAGTTCTCTACAATTCCTACATCCAGCTCCTTCGCCACACCACCAACCTCCAACTCCATCCGCACCAGCGGGTAGGACTTCGTAGCATTGATCCCCTGAACTACCACCACCCGAGCAGCGTTAATCGGCCAACCAGTAAAGTTCTTTAACCCTCTCACCACGGAAGGGCTCTTGAACGCCCATAAAAAAGCATATAACAGGTACCCGGAAGGGCTCTTGAACGCCCAGTGGTTAAAAGCCTGTGAGCTTCGTGTGCGAGGCGTCGGTCCGACGCATGTAAACAACAGCCGGCTGGACCGATGCCCCGCATCTCCGGCCACAAGAAGGAGAGCGTCGCTTGTTCGTGTGTGCCTGTATGTTGTTGTTAAGTATCGAAAAGTAGTGTAAAGTGGCTGTTTTGGCCATAAAGTTATCTCCAATGAAATCATCATCACAGCTCAACCAGTTTACTTAGAGAACTCTACTTAATGCCATTCTACAGGTAAATAACACAGCTACGCTTGGGGATGCGCGGGAATGCGGGAAGCAGTCTGATTAACGAAAATACGGTAGCCTAGCCTAGACGTTTTTCGGCCAAAACACCCGGGTTTCGAGGAATATATATATAATACATAGCCGGGGCTGGATGGTTAACAAGGTAGGAGAAGCCCCCGTATCACGCAATAGCTTAACTCCTCGCCTTTCGCCAGCCCACCTAACAAAACCGTGCCCTCTATGACCCCCAAAGACGTCGCGGACAGGGTTCGAGCCTTCCGGACTCTTGAACACAGGCTGTGTCCCAACCTCTGACGAACTACCCTTGGCAAACTCAGAAGATATAGGCGACACCCCTATGCTGCGGGCCAATGACACAACCTTGTTTGGTGGCTTGTTCGGACAAGCATTTGCAAAGTGACCCTCCTTGTGACATGCAAAGCACTCTTTACTCTTTGGTTTCCCTTGGGAGTGGGAGGTACCATTAGACTTCTTATACGGGACAGTATTTGGTTTATGTTCAGTTTTATTGTCAGTGCTAGATGGTTTTGTGTATTTATGTGTATCAAAATTCTTGGGAGGGGGAGGGTACGATCCTTTGCACCCGACTCACTCCTAGCTGCTGCTTCGCACCCTCGAATTAATGACAGTCGGCGGTCAGCCATTTCTGCTGCCTCCTGGAGAGTTCTAGGATTTGTTTTCTTTATATTTAATGTTAAGTCCCCGCCTGTTCACTTAAAGAACTGCTCCAAGAGAACCAGCTCACTCAACTCCTCAAAAGTAGCTGCCCTCTCAGAACGCAGCCAATGTCGTAGTGCATCAGACAAGTCCCGGGCGTGTTCTAGGAAGGTACTATCCTTGCCCTTAGTAACACCCCGAAACTTCATGTGGTAAGTTTCTGGTTGTAACTCATAGGCCCGTAGCACAGCCTTCTTTAGCTCATCATAAACTACACAGGACTCTAAAGGTAGTGCATCATACGCTTTTAGCCCCTTTCCTAGGAGTCTTGATGAAACTAATGCTGCCCACTTTTCCTGAGGCCACTGGTGTTCCTGACACTTCTTCTCAATTCGCATAAAAAACTCAGCCACACATAACTCATCGAACACAGGAACTAGTTTAAGCAGGTGCGACAATGATTGGTCCCGATGTCTGTTACCTCCCCCAATATTTCGCCCTGTTACCTCCACTCGAGAGATCTCCAGCTCCCTGTCAGCCCGATACCTAGTAGACTCTGCCTGCAGTTCAGCCTCTCGTATAGCTGTTCTCTCTGCAGCCTCAGCCTGAGCTCTAGCAGCCTCAACCTGAGCTCTAGCAGCAACCTCAGCCTGCACACTAACCTGTCTTTCGGCGGCCTCAACCTGAGCTCTAGCCTGTCTTTCGGTAGCCTCAACCTGAGCTCTAGCAACCTCAACCTTGGCCATCTCAAGCCGAAACAACAAATCTGGAGTCAACCCTTGAGGAGTGGAAGGTGCATTTAATGGAGAGGGTCCGTGTGATTGAATTCCACGCTGCCATTGACCATCAACTTGGGGGTATGTACTAAATTCAGGCACCATGACGTTTGATACGGGGGTAGAGTGGAGGGGGGGCTGGGGACCGGGGCCCCCAGTCGCCTCTCCACCCCGGTCTCTCCCTTCTAAACCCAATATCAAAGTCCTCAGCTGATCTTTCCTCATGCCACTTAAACCCTGGTGACCCTGAAGACCTGCCACACACTTTAAGCCATACTTATTCAGCTTCAACACCCTGTCAGCGGTAAGGGGCACCTCTAAAAATCTTCTAGCACCCTCCTCGCTATCGACTAGCCACTCCACAGGTCTTTCTCCCTCCGAGCCCGTATCGTGACCTGACCCATCACTGTGTTCGGATGTATTAGACATGTTTGTGTACTGCAGTAATTATCACGGTTATAGAATGTGCCTTATCTCCTATGCAAGTATGTATATACTAATGTTATTTAAAGTCTTTAATGTGTTATATTGGTTGCTCCAAAAAAAAAAAAATGTCCACTGTATTTCTCTAATCATAAGGAATCTCAAAACAAATGACCACTCTATTCCTCTGTTCAGTAAATCCTATGCAAGGTCGCCATTTGTTACGTCCTGGGATATATAAACACTGGGCTCTTTCTATTGGACTAGGTATGCGGCAACAAGCAACAACGGAAAACGCTAGATCCAACCCTTATCTATAAACCCAGGCAACAAACCACCCTAAACCGTCAAGAGTCCTGCCTGGACAACGAGGTATCCTATGACTCGGTTACAGGGTGCACGCACTATAGACTGCTGATAGTCAAGCAGGCTATATAAAAGATCACACAATTAAGTTGACTTAAAGCTTCAAGGAAAAGATAGATAACGGAATTAAATTGCAGAAACAATTTAATAACAAACTAGAAGAAAGTACATTTAACGTTACGTTAATTAATACAACTAATCACCCCTGCGTGAAAGAAGGTGAAAGCAAACAGTCCTCGAAACATCGTACAGGTAGACAAGATGCGGGTTTCTAAACTGCATGTGGCTACTGTAGGATCTGATGCTTAGCAAAGAAAGTACGTTACGGATTTAGAGAACTCTTAACTCATAAGCAGGAATAAATACTAGTGATAGGAAACACAGTGTATAATGGCATAGGTATAATTAAATAAAGGCAGCAACTCGCAACATAACCACATACAGGTGTGCTTCTCACTCTTAGTCAGGCAAGCCTGCTCGGACAGAGTCTCTAAGCCACACCCTGACTCACAATGCTCACAAAAACGGTAAACTGTGGCACAATAACAAGCATACAGAAATAATAAACCCCTAGCTGTTAATCTGCCAGGTGGCAGAGGTCTAGCTGGAAGGATATAGGCTTCGGATACCCGGGCTGAGCCACCTGCTCTAGCCTAGGGACGTTCCCAAGTCTGTGCGCCAAATTACTCTAATTGAAAGGGTGCTCTCTTGAGAGACTCAGATCGCAAGTATCTGACTCTCTCCTGGCGACCCTAAAACAAAAGCAAGACGTGCTAGCGCAGTGCTGAGTGGACTAGGCAAGGGCCCTCACACAACACAACACTAGACACACAGGGACACAGACAAGAAAATGCCCCCAGACTCCCACGGGTATCCTAGTAAAGTCGTGCGGGTCCACAGGACTCGCACCAGCAGACTTTACTTAAAGGATCGCAAAAAGCCTCCCATCCGGTCTAGCCCCTGCTAACCTGACACAAGAACACACTAGCAAGCATGAAACCACCAAATATGAGACAACAAAAAAGCTTCCTAGGTCTCATTATCAATTACATCTCCGCATAAAGCCCAAAATCCTATCTAGTTATCTGAGAGCTCGTCGTTAATACAATAATAGATATAAGGTCTATCAAGGGGATGGGATAATTAAATAGATTGGTGAGTAGTGGAAAGAAGGTATACAAAGTAAGAGAGAAAGTTTCTAAGTGGGGTTGAGAGGGATAGATATCAAGGGGGTCCGAAGGGTACGACAGTGAGGTGAGCTCTGAGTCTTGAATCTGTCTGGACCCCGCACTAGGCATGCAGAATACATCCCAGGCTTGGCAACACTCAACACAGTTGCCGGGTCAAAATCGTCTACCCCGTGCGTGAGTCAAAACTAAGCCTAACGTTGCAATCAAATGTATGTGGCAACATCAGGCTCGTCCCAAGCTAGACTCTCCGCGCGAAGCAACGTCCCCCAGCCGGTCTCTCTCTCCCGCTCGTCTCCTCCCACTCTCACTAGACTTACATCTTATATATTATAATGAAACAATCAACTATCGAGAATAAAATATACTAAGATGCGTTGGTTAAGAATAAGGGCAGCTACAAGCTGTGAAACAACATAAGAATATCCCAGACATTAGTTACATTGTCGTAGGATATATACTAAGGAAAAGCCGGCCGGCCGGCTGCCACCAGCCGGTTTCTAAACGGCTGGGCAGCCGACGCGCGCGCATGCCCGCACGTGGCTACTATGCAGAAGCGTCACATCAGGTAGTGAAACTTACGGACATTATCCAAAGAGGATTCATGTACTGTAGACCGAAATACATCCCAAAAAGCTAACCACTCAGTCAATTTATCCCCAAATGTAGGAAGATTGAGCATTGGGAGGTGCACAGCGTGTTACGGGTCAACCCTTCTATGGGCTTCGTTCTCGCCTCCCTTCTTATTTGCGACAGCGTGCTGTAATAGGTGCTTCGCTTTAAAAACAGGTTCATCATAGAGGGCACAATTATCACACTCTGCAATTATCTCTTCCTCCTCTGTCATGCCTGCCACAATCACCTCACTTAGAGCAACAATACGACCGTGGGTAGCCTGGACATTGTCTAACCTAGCATCTAATTCCTCGAGGTCAGCAGTAGTGATGAAAGCGTTGACATCAGTAATTAGCTTTTATTTAATACTCCCCGAAGTCCCGCCCTCTGATTTTTAGGGGCTTTGCTCAGCACCCTACTAGACGGTGTCTCTTCCTGTTTACTCATTTTGTATGTGAGCCTGTAGGCTATTTACCTAAAATGTTATAATTACAACGGCAAAATAGTAGCCTAGGTAAGAGACGCCGACCGGCAGACTTCTATGTTATGGAGAAAAAATAGCACACAAAATAGCAATACCCACACTAAAGGGTCATATTGAACAAGATTTTTTTTTAGGTCAGGTCATGTGTCACAGGAAGTCTGAAATGAAAGCGAAAATTATTGGGGGAAGATGATGGGTGGGATGCAGGACTTAGGCAGGCGCAATGATGTGACCCTACATTCCGGCTCTAACCATCGCTTGGCTAGCCTTACCAGTTTATCATAGAGTTGTTCCTGCATCCTGTTATATGTCCCCTTGCTCATTGCCTTAACCCGTACAGCCCCAGCGACGCGCCTGACGCGTCGGCGATGTATGTAACGCACAGCCCCAGAGACGCGCCTGGCGCGTCACCCTAATTGCGCCGACCGTAACCTCAGGTGTAGCCACTCAAGAGGGCTCAGATTTGTATGGGAACTGTGTACGTATCCCACGCAACCGTGCCAATGGTTGAAAACTCTCAAAGTCCACGTGCGTGCGCGCGAGCGCGCAAAAACCTGTTTTTTTGGGATAATTGCCTTCAATTTTTTACTCTTATAAAATCCGTTTTCGGGGGCTCTGTAGGACCATTTTTTAAGCTTTTTGAGCGGTTTTTCGTGGTTTTTCCTTCATTCCTAACCCATTCGCTATTGTTTCTGGAATAAAACCATTTTTGAAAACCGGCCGGGTTCTGGTGCGCAAACATTACAAAACTAGCCGGGGCTCCACGGGTTAACAAATCCCTTACTGGTAGCTAATTACCGGGGTCTGGACACCATTGTGGTATACTATCAATGGAAGTTAAATATTTCTAAGCTATAACAATTCAAACAAAATTAATCTAAATTAAATTACTCCATATCCAAATTGAATTCTATCTGAAACAAGCTAATGTATATCCATAGGTCTAACATAATAAATTATATATAAAGTAATGTTATAAGGGTTAATATTATCCAGGAATTAACTCACCAATAGTTCCATGTGGCATCGAGACAAAGGAGAGCTTTTACCCAATATGGCGGACAATGGGGAAGCAAGACGTCGGCCCTGAGGCTCGAGTCAAGTGAAAGAAAGAATCAAATGATTATATGGGAATGGACATGAATACTATGCTTATCTGTCAGTCAGTCATGGCGTCGATGAGAGCGGCGTGATGGTGTAGATGTATATATTGCTGTCAGTGTATTGTGATTTAGAGGCACAAAAGCTCGATCAACTGAAGGCGGAAATTGGATGTTAACTGGTTGGTGGTCGTGAAGGCTCTGCTGCTTCCAGCTCTCTGCCTTGCTGCCGTGGCATACGCCAGGGCTCAAATTATCGTACCGATTCTATGTTGCTCAATACGATAAATTATATTAATATATACGATAAATTCATATATACTACATAAGACCATGTCAATAATGCTTAATAGCATATTAGGCCTTTTATAATCTTAACTTCCTTACAATCTTATAATATACGATCTACTCGTCCTACGCCATGCAGCGGGAACGACCGTGACGTCACAGAGACGTACGGTAACACAAAAAATGTCGTACACTATCGTATTTACACGATATTAATATTATTTATTTTTCATATGAAGAAAGATTGAAGAAACTAGGCTACATTCATTAAAGAGACGCAGAGTTAGGGGCGATATGATAGAGGTGTTCAAGCGGATTAGTGGGATTAATAAAGGGGACATGAAAGATATACTGAAGCTCAGTGATAGCGATCGAGAGAACTCGAACAAATGTTTTCAAATTCGATAAATTTTGTTTCAGATAAGATATAAGTAAGTATTGGTTTGGTAACAGAGTTGTGGCTATGTGGAATAGGCTACCGAGTGCTATAGTAGGATCAAGAACGATAGAGAGCTTCAAGATTAAATTAGATTAAATGCCAAGATGGGTTGGGCGTGAAAGGGAGATGCCTTCTGTGGGACAGTTAACTTTCTGCAAAATCCCGTTATCCTATGTTCTTATGCCATTATGATCTAAGTGAAGGTAACATGCTTCTAAACTTTCCCCTCTCTCTCTTCTGTCATCCCCTACCTTGTCAATTGTCAGTTCAGCCAGGCCGGACACTGAGGCTTCCCGTTGTTACCCCTATAATATTCTATGTGTCTCTTGCACTACCACCTCTTACACTTGTTGCCAGGGAGAAAAACACTGTTTTGCTGGTGTTCCCTCTCTCTTGTTGGCACTTATAATTTAACATAGCGGAGAATGGTGTTATTCTATCCACACACACACACACACACACACACACACACACACACACACGCACGCATGCACACACGCACCTTTCTCTCTCTGTAGGTCCTGTAGGTAGTTGTTGTTGTTCCCCAAGCTGCATGGCCGAACAGCCCCAAGGCTCCGAGCAAGGCCAAGGCCATAACCGAGCGCCCCCACAGAACCCTCCCTGCCGACCACAATAAAGCCTGGGTGACCGAAGCCACTCCATGGCGGGGAGCTGAGGAGGGTGCAGAAACGCCCGGGAAACAAAAGACCCACCCAGGGCCCTGTGCCCCTCAGCAATTATGAAGAGAAAGTTGAGGGGCAAAGGAAAAAGTGTGACGCTTTGGCTTCCAATCTTAGTAGATTGGGAAGTCAATCCACGGAAGAGACACCGTCACTTGAGATCTAGAAAATATATAAGTAAAAGGAACAGTCAGACTAAGCTATGGGTATGGCAGAGGTCGCTCAGTTCTCACTCTGATAGACCAGCCCATCACCACATGACTAGAACCCAATCCTCTCAGCATCAGCTAGGAAAGACCCTAGAAAGCCGCCTTTGGCGGGGGGATAGCTCCCCTATTTCAACCCCTTTCGGGGTTGGGCACCCGCCCCCTGTAGGTAGTAGTTGCAGGCAGTGTTGTCCGCCCATGGTCACGCTGATGCACCACCACTAGTACATTCCATCTGCCCGTCTCTGCGCCAGCTGGTCCATGATGCTGTTGCTAGCAGCGCGGAGGTGGTAGTGGGGCTGTTTGGGTTGACCAGTTGATCAACTCTGCGTAAGCAGAGTTTGGTATCGCCCCCCCCCCCCCCCCCTATAGTGTGTACCACACAAAAAAAAATCTGTCGTCGTTGTCGTTGTTGTCGTTGTCCGTCTGTCTCGAAACTCCTCCTAGATCGTTGGACGGATTTTCACCAAATGTCACACAAACATTTGTTGCGTGAATGTGAACGTCAGTCAAAACAGATTTTTTGAATTTATGCAATAGTTATGATTTTAGGTCCAAAATATGGTTTTACCAAGCCCCCCCCCCCCCCCCCTCACCCAGCAATGATGGCGTTCTTAGTGTGTGATACACACTAAGCACGCAATCGTTCTGGGGGCAAAACCATCTCGCTATGTATTTGCTAGGTTAAGTTAGTTTAGTTGGCATTAGAAGAGTGATGGTAGTAATAGTGGGATTGATGGTGATAGTAGTGATGATGGTGATAATAGTAGTGATGATGGTGATAATAGTAGTGATGATGGTTGTAGTTGTATTGATGATGTTGACAGTAGTGATGATGGTGACAGTAGTAGATATGATGGTGACACTAGTATATGATGGTGACAATACTAGTAGTAGTGATGATGGTCATAATAGTAGTGATGATGGTGACAAGTAATGATGATAGTTGTAGTGATAATAATGACAGTATTGATGATGGTAGTGACGATGGTTGAGTATTAGTGATGATGGTGAAAGTTGTAGTGATGATGACAATAGTTGTGATTATGAAGATCATAGTATTGGTGGTGATGGCAGTATTTGTGATGATGGTGAGAGTAGGATACATGATGGTAATATTTGTTACAGTAGTAATGATGATGGTTATAGTAGTAGTGATGATGTTAACAGCAGTAATTATGATTGTAAGATGGTGGTGATGATATGAGTAATGATGGTTGATAGTTGTAGTATGAATGATGATAGTAGTGATTAACATGGTAGTGACAATGGTGACAGTAGTAGTGATGATGGTGAGAGTAGTAGCGATGATTGAAATTGTAGTAGTGATAATGATCATAGTAATGGTGATGATGAAAGTAGTCATGATGATTGTGGCATTTGTAGTGATGATGTTGATTGTGATTGATAGGGTATTAGTAGTGATGATGGTAACCTATCGCAGAGTTGGGTATGCCGTTTTGATTTTGGGCAAAACGGCACGTCTACTTTATTTTTAAATTTCTCGAGACTTGGTTCAGTTGAGTCACGCAGATATCTGGGTAGGGCGTTAAAGAGAAGAGGTCCTCGTGTCGCAAAGGCGTTTTCCTTGAGCGTCTTAATTCTGGTGGCTGCTCTGGGGTGCACCCGCTGTATGTGGCAGAGACGGCCCAGTCGTTGATGGATGTGAAAACCTATATTAAGGTTGTTGGTTGTGATGCCAATCAATATTTTGTAGACATATAAGATGGCATATCTGTCCCTGCGTCTTTCTAATGAGAAAAGCTTGAGAGTTTCCAACCTCCCCCAGTAGTCTAGGTGTTGGACAGCAGAGATTTTATTGGTGAATGAGCGTTGAACTGCTTCGAGTAATTGCTTCTCTCCCACCTTCCATGGGCTCCATAGCTGACAGCAATATTCCAAAAGTGGAATGACCAGTGACTGGTAGAGCGTCAGCATGGGGATCATGTCACGTGTTCGGAAGGTTCGTAGGATCCATCCAGCTTGGTTACGAGCATTCTTTGCCACATTGGTTATATGCATTCCAAATGTACCATCTCGGCTGAGTGTAATACCAAGATCTTTTACATAATCATTTGTATCAATGCAAAAGCCGTCAGCTGCTGTGTATGTGTGGATATTCATATTTCGGTCTGCACTGTAGTTCATGTGTTCAAATTTGTTATTGTTAAAGGACATGTTGTTTTGCTCTGCCCATTAGTAAATTGTAGTGAGATCTGCCTGAAGTAAATCAGCATCTGTTGTAGAAGACACTTCCCTTAATACACGAGTGTCGTCAGCAAAGGAGGCGACAGACGAATGCATGACATGCTTATTTATGTCTGATATGTGCAGCAAGAAAAGTATAGGTCGAAGAACTGACCCTTGTGGCACCCCACTAGTGACGATGGATGGCTTGGACACTGCACCACCAACCGTTACAGCTTGTTCCCTGTCAGTGAGGAAACAGTGCAGCCACACCCCAAGTTTTCCTGAGATTCCTGAGTCTCGTACCTTGTGGAGGAGTATGCCGTGGTCTACCTTGTCAAATGCTTTTGCAAAATCAAGGAAGACCACGTCGATAGCATTTTTATTTTCTAGCCCTTCTATAATTTTTTCATGGTGAGCTAACAGTTGCGAGAGGCACGAGTGGCGCTCCCGAAACCCATGCTGGTCCTTGTTTATTATGTTGTTTTCTTCAAGGTATATGGACATATTTTTAACTATTAGCTTTTCGAGGATTTTGATGACATGCGAAGTTAAAGCAATAGGTCTATAATTTTTTGCTTCACCCCATGAACCCCCTTTGTGGACTGGTGTAATTTTAGCACATTTTAATTGCTGTGGTATAATTCCAGAGTCGAGAGAGTTTCTATACAAAATCTGTAGAGGAGCACTAAGGTTTGCTGCGCAATTCTTGAGAAGTGCGGCCGGGAATTGATCCAGGCCTGCTGCTGCATTGATACCAATTTCCTTTATAGCATTTACTTTATCATTTGTGGTAAATTTAATGTCCGTTAGATTTGGCATGGATACTTTGTGGAAGAAGTTGGTCGGTGAATCAATTATTTTATCACCTCGAGGGTGGCTAAAGACGCCCTCGTATTGTAGCTGTAGTATATCGACAATCGCGTCAGGTTCGTTCTTGGTTTGGCCGTTCGCATCTGTCAGTGGACCAACACCCACCCTTACATTTGATTTGTTTGCAGCATACTTATAAAAGTATTTTGGGTTAGTTTTAATTCAGGACACGGCTTGGAATTCTTTTCTGCGATTTTCTATTTCTACTGAAGTCTTGAGTTTTTCTTCAATGGAGGTAACGTTGGCTTCAATTTGTTGTTTATTTAGTATGCTGGTACTACGCTTCAGCTTCTTGCGTAGGTTCGTTCGCTTGCACATCAGTATCCTACGATCATGTTGTATATTTGTCTGTGGTGACGATTTTCTAAGGGGTACATATTTTTCAGAAATTTTGAGGCATATTTCCAGTAATTTGTTATATTGGGCCTCGGGACCAGATTCCTTAAACTGTATGGCCCAATCCACTTCACTAAGTTCTCTTTTAAGGTCTTCCCAGCATATAGATTCACTGAGAAAGTTGAGTTGATTGAAGTTCACAGCCATGGGCTCTGCAGGGCTGGGAGTTCTATGCTGTGTGTTGGTAACTATGTTTGTCGCCATTGTAATAATATTGTGGTCCGACAGGTTGGTTTTGTCTACTGTGAGGTTGTGGATCAGCTCATCATTGTTGGTCATTACAATATCCAGTATATTATTACCTCTTGTGGCTATATTGACTAGTTGATTGTGATAAAACTCTCTTGAAAGACGTATAAGTGCTTCTGCTTGAGCTCGCATGTCCGCTGCTCTTCCATAGACACTTTCTGAATCCCAGTTAATTAGCGGGAAATTCAAGTCTCCAGTGAGCACAATGGTTGGCATGGGTGGTGGTAGATTGTCTAAAATATCTTTAATTTTTGTTAGTTGATCCATAAACTTATTAGTTGGACATGCTGGTGGTCTATATATAGTGATGTAGATCATATTAATGTCTGTATTGTTTAGTACCTGGACCTCTGTATAGGAATTAGATTCTGATAATAGAACGTTAGTGAGAGCTGCAAGGTAATTTTTAACGTAAGTGATAATACCCACTTTTTTCCTATGACCAGATCTATCAGTTCTGAAGGAGGTGTAATTTTCTATATCTATTTCAGCTTCTCTTTTACTTTGAGTAAGATGCGGTTCTGTTCGGGAAAGTATGAGAGCATTATCTACTTGTGCTATTTCTGCAAGCAGCTTTACTTTGCCTTTGAATTTGTAAGGTAATAGGCCTGCTATATTGAGTGAAATTACTGTGTGTAGGGTGCTGCTGTTTACCTCTTTCCTTGTTACTGTAGTTCCTGTGATGGAGGGATGCACCAATGAGTCGGATGGATTTTCAGTGCCTGCATTATTTGTTATTGCACTTTTTGCATTTGCTGCATCTGTTGCACTAAAAAATGTACCGTGGTATCATTTTGGGGAGATTGATTTACCCACGTATCTTGTGTTCGTTGAGGTCTATTTAGCCACGCACTCTGTGTTTGGGGATTTGGTGCAGGAATGGCTGAACGAGAAGGTGGTGGTGGTGGGTAAGTGGTTGTTTGTTGCTGTTCTCTACACTGGTCAGATGGATATCGACGAGTGCCCTTCAAATGAAGTCTTTTGCACTCCAAGTTTAAACACTCTCTAATAGGCTTGGGTGAGAAAAAGGCAGTCACGTCCTTTTCGGCCAAATTTACACTGATTATTTCTGTAGTAGTAGCATAATTTATTTTTCCTTTCATCATTTTGAAGATTTCTATTATTTGTTATATTTGTTATGGGTGGTGTGCCACTTTGTTCTCCGGAAAAAAGGTTCATCACACTTACCACCGTTTTCAGTGGTGTTTTCCTTGTCGTTGTTTGGCTGTTTAGCCTCACTTTCCTTTTCTTTTTCCCTGTCCAGTAGGGTATAGACGAGCGTACACTGCCGGTCGCCTTGTTCACCCAGCTGTTGTTTAACACATCCCTCACAGGTGTACTGACTCCTTGTGTTCAGAAAATTCACGATGGCGTAGACAGGGAGGTGTGTGCAATTGGCCTGTATATAATTATTGTTTACACGTTCGGCATTTCAAACACTCTAACAAGCACTGGCTGTTACATGCTAAACAGTTTGTGTCTGCAGAAGGCAAGTTACTTTCGGGTATAGTACTCATGTTGCACTGTATATTTTCCGGTTTCACTAATTTACCTGCACATGCCTAAACTAATTAAGGAACAAATGCAAGTCACTGGTAATTATAAACTAGCGATGAGGGTACCGGTAGTGGTAGTTAGGCTGGTAACCGGCAGGTGGTGCTGGCTGTCAGGGCAGACGGCAGGATATGGTATCAGGTTTTCACTAATATTTCAATAATCACTTGCCTAAATTCGTTCCAGACAGCTTCACAACCGCCAAGGTGTTTCGATGTTTATCTAGGTAAAGTCAGAGTACCGCAACTTCACTACTTTCAAAGATATTGATGAAAACAGAGGAGCGCGGGAGTCACTGTTCACACAGGGCACCGCCAAAACACACACACACACACTCTCTCTCTCTCTCTGTCTCCTTATCTGTACAAGGACATTGAGAAACTAGAGTCGGTGCAGCGTAGAGTAGAGCGACAAAGTTCATACCGTCACTCAGAAATCAATCATATTTTGAAAAGATTAAACAAAATATACATGTTTTCACCTAAGACAAGAAGCTTGTGAGGTCAATTAATCGAGTGTTTCAAGATATTAAAGGGCTTTGAAGAAATTGATGTAGATTCACTTTTCAAAATCGATAATAGTTCATTAACTAGGGGAAATGGAATTGAATTAAAATACAGGAGGACGAATTTCTATGTCACAAAGCACTTGTTCACCTACAGGGTGTCTTCCCACTTTGTACAAAATTATATCTTAACATTAAGTTTGGACCTGCCTAGTAGGGACCGCAAGGTCTGTGCAGTCAGTGTATCCATACAAGGGTGTGTCTCTCTCCTCTCGGTTTCGTGCACCCCCAGCTCTCTCACACTTGTCGTCAGGGAGAATAACGGTGTAGCGCTGTTTCCTCTGTGTCGGCACCTCCGTTAGTTAAGTCGACCATACGTTACTGTAATGGCACTTTTTGGGACACTTTTTATTTTTTATTTGTTTCTATTTATAAATTTACTTGTTTATTTTATAGTTTATATCTAGACCTTCATCAAGCATAAAAAAGCACCCCTATAGGTCTCCCTTCAAGATATATTTCTACATTTATCGGTAGAAAAATTTCCCGGCTGAAGGCCGGTTCTTTCTAGAATTGAAGGCTAGCTATCGCTCGCCAGGAATAACTCTACACCTAAATGTCACGAAAAGACTTTATATTGGTAAAGAAATTCGGTGAAAGGTCTTATAATATCCAAACTAATGGAACGAACGTCTTGAAATCTCAAAACTAATGGGGCTAAGCATGAGGGAGAAAAAGCAACTACGTTCCCCTTAAGGTGATTGAATACTGACACTATTGCAGTATGATAGTCCGACACTCCCGACAATCAGGCAATTTTGAGACCGGAAATTAATTCACCCCTTGAGGATCTAAGAAGCATTTCTTTCACATTTTCTAGCAAGTATTAGCCGATTTTATTCAGATTAGGAAGGGAATATGGAAGTCAGGGGTTGAATTGAGAGAGTCTTTGCCTTTTTATCTCCCACAGATCCTTCATAAGCTGTATAAAATCGTCAAACTATAACCAGAATAAACTCAAAATGCGTCAAGATCCTCAAAGGGTTAAGAAAAAAGAGATATCATTCCTCTATTACTGTAGTGCATCTGACTAATGATGGTTACCGATAAAAAATCCTAATATATATTTGTTTCTATGTGTATGAAGGAGACAAAAGGCAGGTTGCCTGAAACGAGTGTCTCCCCCAGAGTCAAATGAGTGACAGAGAGCTAAAGTCAAGGGACGTTGTAGTCAAAATGCCTGGACACACGAAGTTTACAGCAGTTTAAGTTATAGGATGAAGGAAAGATTGATTGTGGGAGAGAACTGAACCATATATTCATATAATATATATATATATATATATTTTTTTTTCTATGTGATTGAGGGAGGCAAATGGCAGAACTGCCTATAGCGAGTGCCTCCCCCATAGTTGAAAGAGTGACAGGGCCAAAATCAAGGGACGTTCGAGCCAAAATGCCTAGACACACGGAGTTTTAAGCAATTAAGTCATAAGAAGAGGGAAAGACTGATTCTGGGAGAGAGTTCCAGAGCTCAGCTGTTGAGTAGAAGAAAGACTGAGAGTAACGTTTCACTCTTGGGTTGGAGAGTTGCACAGAGTAGGGGTGGGATTGAGTTGCAAGACGGGTACCACGTGCCCTACGTAAAGGAGGTGGTATACACTGGGAAAGCTCTGAGGAACACTGATTATTATAGTAGCGATAGAATAGCGAGAGAGATGCAACATTGCAGCGGAGAGAGAGAGATTGCAGAGAGTTGGTGATTGGACGGGAGTTAATGATACGAAAGGCCTTCCTTTCAACTTTGTCTAGGAGAGCGGTGTGAGAGGAACCTCCCCACACATGTGAACAATACTCTATACAAAGATGCACTATGCCCCTGTACAGAGCAACAAGCTGTGCAGGGGAAAAGAACCCCCTAAGGCGGTTGAGCACCCCCAGCTTCTGGGAGGCTGCCTTAGCAAGACTGGTAATATGGTCCTTCCAACTGAGAGCAGAAGAAAAAGAGACACCAAGAATATTGAGAGAAGATGAAGGATTGATTTTTGTATTGTTGAAGAATAAGGGATAGACCTTTCGCCTAATTTCTTGTCATTTTTATGAACATGTGTACCCTATAGACGCCAATTATTTCCTCGTGAGCGATTGCAAGCCTGCAATTAGGAAGGAATCGACTTTCGACCGGGACATGTTTTTCTACCAAAAAAAAAAATCAAATTTATCTCAAAGTGGGTTCTCGGGGGAATTTTTGTTTAACTTGATGGAGGCCTAGGGAGCCAACTATAAGATAAAAAAATATCGTCCCCTGATACTTGTTCGTAATTCAAAGCACTTCAAAACGTTATAATACCACTTTAACCAGGGAAAGACGAGCATCTTCATAAAAGGTTTGGTGGTGAAAGGTGAAGGTCCTCATAAGATCCAAGGCCTAAAAAAAAAACGTTTAAAACACCCCAGTGGCACTCAAAACAGAGCAATATGTGATTAGGTGAGATAATTCCCCTCCATTACTTGCTACCTTTTCTACATATGTGTACCTCCCCCCCCTTCCCCCTATTTACCTCCCTCCTCAATTATCACCCATTTTTACTCTTACTCCCCCTTTTATCGGGTAATTTTCGGCGCAAATTTCTTTCACATGGTCTCTATAGCATGGGCGAGGCATCTAGAGATCCTTGCAACAGAGAGACTTCTACTTAGAGCAGTCAGTGTCGCTTCAGAACTCGGGAGGAGATGCTATATGCCGCCGCGGCTCTCCCCTCATGAATGGACCGGTTGGCAATGATACATCTTTTTCACTCCCCAAATAATGTTTCCACTTCTTTCATTGCTCTTAAATGTTAATATCTTCATATTAAACTTAAAATAGGCACATATGAACAAGTAATAATGATATTTATGGTAAAATTACGATTTTTGTCGGGAAAAAAACAAAATACCTTCGCATGGTGGGACGTTTCAAATACCATAGTCTAGCCTTTGCCGGGTTAATCACCTTTCTACCAAGTCTTGTCTATTTACAGCAAAAAATAAATAAAATATTGATAATAATTATAATAAAACAAATACAATAAATAAATAAATATCCCCCCCCCCCTCACCTGACTCCGGCCAGCTAGTCCTCACTATCATCTGTTACACCTCCCCCCCCCAAAAAAAAAAATAAAAAATAAAAAATAAAATAAAAATAATAATACAACTCTCAATTACCACCCTGCCAGTGATATTGTATTTTTGTGTTGGGGTTTCAAGGTCATATCGACGCATCTTTCACAACCAGGTTTATATATTGTCACTAAATGGTTTCCCTTAGTATTATATATTTAGTGTTTGTATAATATACACACTCATGTATATTACATACTCGTGTATGTAATATTATTACAATAGTAGTGTGTTATGCATTAGTGAGTTTATTTATACAAGATTAATACATTAAGAACATAAATCATAAATCGTGTAAGCAATAGTACTGTAAGAGGGAGGTGTGGTGGAGTGGTCTTGCCACTGGACTGGTAATCCAAGGGACTCGGGTTCAAATACCGATATGTCAATGGGAAGATATTATTGGGATGCAATTTGTGCTGTACCAAGTATCAGTGCATTATCACAAAGCCCACCGAAACGCCAAATAAATACCCTCATTGTTCCCTGATTAAATAGCACTGTATGAATATTCCCATATTCAAAATATGTTACAGGGGTGAAATGCCTAGTGAATTCATTGCTCAATAGGTGGCGTTCTGAGAGTGAGGGTCCGAATGTAGGAGGTAAGACAGTGAAGCACTGGAGCGAGGCAGCTTCAGAGATGGGGCTGCTTCGAGACATGAGTGAGCAACTAAGCCCCATGCATCCTGCGAAGGCTAGATGGCAGGGGCTTGTTGCAGCTAAAAAGTCCTTCACATTTCTCACCCACTAGACTGGAACGAGACCTCAAGGGCTTCTGTTTTTCCGTTCAATGTCGAACGGTTGAATGAACAGGTGCTCAGCCTATGCCCGAGAGGGAGTAGTTGGAATATAAAACACAAATATTCACAAAGCATAAGGATACACAAGATACATATAATACAACACGCACTTTGGAGAAGTAATTATGATAGAGACTCCTAGTTAGACTCAGTGTGCGGGGAATTCCCTAGCTGGAAGCTAGTATAAGTGTAGGTATGGCAGAGCTTTTCCCCTATAGTTACGCAGAGGCCTGACAACCTAGAGGTTAGACAGACATGTGACAATATATCTATATTGGAAGAATTATAATTAAGGACAGTGTGTGCAAGTATTTAATAGGCAACTGGAATATAAATTAGCTACGGTAATGGGGACCTGAAAACCAGGTCTCGATTATGAAAGCGTCACATTATACAGCAAACTTAGACTAACAAGTTTCCAAGGAGCCAGATAGCAGTCTAGGTCTTCTTGCTCGGGATTTGCCGTTGGTACAAGAAGTCAGGCCAGAGGATACCTGTAGAAACCTGTAAGCATTCAAATCTCAGGGAGGGGGATGAGATAATTTCCCCCTACTTGGCCTCAATACCTATTCACGTTTCCAGGTGCTCTCTGCTGTAGGTGTATTACATGGAAAAAAGGCTCGGTTTCAGGTTTGTTTGATGACTTCAGCTCGCTGGGTTTGGTGGAGGTGAAGTTCCGGTCGCCCAATCCGTGGTCGGCCTGGGTGTATGAAGTCATGCTGGGGTCCTCCGAGATGCACCGCCTCTTATTTATTTGTATATGATTTGTTTGTAAATGTTATGGGCATACAATCTACTTCCTGTTCGTTCTGATCTATGATTTCCTCTACACTTTATCGCTCTCTCTCTCTCTCTCTCTCTCTCTCTCTGCCCTGCTGAGCTTTGTGAGGGATAGGGTGGGGGTGGGGGGTTTGGGCGGGGCGTGAGGGGTGGGGGGGATATCACTAAAGACCCAATAGGAACAGAGATTTGGCCAACTTCCGCCATCTTGGTGCCACTGGTGATGTTTTTCTCTCTTAACACTCAAATGTATCCATACCCATAATAAACATTTGGAAATACAGTGTATGTATATACTAGGCATATGCCCCACAGCTGGGGGTAGCCGACTCGAGACAGAGACTGAACAGAAACAACATTTAAAGTTACAATGCTTAAGGTCCGGCGAATGCCACACGGGGCACCAAGATGGCGGAGGTGACCTATCTCTTGTTACTATACGATCTGTAGATTCTACTATTGTACCATTACCTGTCCCCTCCTCTACGTCTGTCTGTCTTCATTGGTGGGGCCTTTGATAGGTTCTTAATCCTCTCTCTGAGTTCCCTGCATCCCCCTTTCTCTCTCTCTCGCTCTCTCTCCCTCTCTCGTCCTTTTTCAGGCTTTGTGTGTGTCAGTCTGGTTCTCTATCTCTCGCTCTCGCTCTCTCTCTCTCTCTCTCTCTCTCTCTCTCTCTCTCTCTCTCTCTCTCTCTCTCTCTCTCTCTCTCTCTCTCTCTCTCTCGATCTATCTATCAATTTATCTATCCATTCGAAACTCGAGTCAGTGCAGTGTAGAACGACAAGTTGGTACCGTCACATAAATATATCATATCACGAAAGAATATTCACTAAAAATCACTTAAAAAAGAAGAATGCGAGATCAAATAGTCGAGTATTTTAAGATAGTAAAGGGGTTTGACAAAATTGATGCAGAGTCACTGTTCAAAATCAATAATAGTTCATCAACTCGCGGAAATAGAATTAGACTAAAAACCAGGAGGGCGAATTTCGATGTCACAAAGCACTTCTTCACCTACAGTGTGGTCAACAAGCGGAACAAATGTACAAATTGACACAGAAAGTGGTACAATGTAATACAATTGACACATTCCAAAGGTGTCTAGACATCCATTTCGAAGAAGTTGTAGCAATACAGGTTAAATTATGATATTTAAATAAAACAATTATGTTAAGTTCGTGTTTTTTTTATTTGTTTATATGTGAGTGAGGGAGACAAAAGGCAGAAGTGCCTGTAGCGAGTGCTTCCCCCAGAGTTGAAAGTGACAGGGCCAAAATCAAGGGACGTTCTAGCCAAAATGCCTGGACACACGGGGTTTGAAGCAATTTAAGGGGACCACCCTCTGTTTATGCTTAAAAGCTCGAAATCCTGAAAATGCCATTAGGTGTTTACTCAACATCCCTTCATAAGCCAGTGAAATGTTATTGGTGAAAACCCATTCAATTTTTTGTTTTTTGTATGTTTTCCAAACTTTTTCTGTATTTCTAAAAACATTATATATATAGTGAATTTTGAAAATGACAGGCTCAGCAACTACTGGTCGTACGAGGATAGTAGGCTACATATATAAATGGAAAGAGCGTAAAATACTCTTCTTATTATTAAGCCCAGAGAGGGTGGAAAGTACATCCTTGGAAGAGATTATGATGTTAGGCATACCTAGGAGAGAGGGGGGTTGAGAGGGAGAAATAGCACCGGAATCATCCAAAGTGAAGTTTTTAGCGAAAGTGTCAGCAAAGAGTTCAGCTTTGTCAGAGGAAGAAGTTACGGTGGTGCCGTCAGAGTGGAAAAGAGAACGGAAAAACGAAGAAGACAAATTGTTGGAGATGTTTTTGGCTAGATGCCAGAAGGCTTGGGAAGAGCTAGAGTAGTATGCAACATATCTCAACTTCGTTCTTTTCTATAAATTTCCCTGTAAACATTTTCTAATTTTGTTGGGAGGCTTTTTTCCCCATATAAATTCCATGCCTACCCAAAGTCTGAGGGAGGGTGGGGATCGCAAAGTCTGTGCAGTCTATGTATATACGGTATATAACTCTATATAACACACACACACCTTCCCTCCGGTTCTCTCCCCTGATGCTCACCAAACACATATGAGCGCCTAGGCGAGCACATGAAAATTTAAGCGCCACCAAGCAGTGGAGGGTAAGAAGGGGAGCTCCACCGCCGGGGTTTATAGGGCAATGTATCCTTCACAACCTCTCAATCCGACAATGGTCTACCAACATTTCTGGTAGATGCGGTCTTATATAATGACATATGGATGAGATTCTACGGAATGTCTATTTTCCTTTATGTGGCATATCCCTTACCTTGTTATATAGGTACCATGATCATTTCACCTTACCTGATCTTAAAACTTACTTGGAATCCCTCCCACAATGGACATTTTTTGGTCCTGGGTTCTGTCTTTATGTATATTGTTCTAATTAAATAGCTTTTCGTTCACTAATTGAAACTGTATCACAATTTTCGATTTTCTCTGTGTGTGTGTGTGTGTGTGTGTGTGTGTGTGTGTGTGTGTGTGTGTGTGTGTGTGTGTGTGGTGTGTGTGTGTGTGTGTGTGTGTGTGTGTGTGTGTGTGTGTGTGTGTGTGTGTTTGTGTGTGTGTGTGTGTGTGTGTGTGTGTGTGTGTGTGTGTGTGTGTGTGGTGTGGTGTGTGTGTGTGGTATATGTGTGTGTGTGTGTGTGTGTGTGTGGTGTGTGTGTGTGTGTGTGTGTGTGTGTGTTTGTGTGTGTTTGTGTGTGTGTGTGTAAGTGTGTGTGTGTGTTTGTGTGTGTGATCGTGTGTGTGTGTGTGTGTGTGCATCTGTGTGTGTGTTGTGTGTTTTGTGTGTGTGTGTGTGTGTGTGGTGTGTGAGTGTGTGTGTGTTCTAAAGGCGGCCGCAGTTTTGGACCTTGGGAGCTGAAACTTTGCATGTGGGTGTCAATTGACCTGGGTCAGGTCATAGAGGGGGCGAGGCCACGATCGGAGGTCGTTTCGAGGCCGAAATTGAAAACCAAAATGAAAAAATGAAAAAATGGCCGTTTGGGGCAGAAGGAGGCCTCCGATCGAAAAGGTGTATGGAACGAAAGTTGTTCGCAGCCCCCCAAAATGGGGGTACGGATGAGGTCAGATCCAAATTCGGAGGTCATTTAGCGGCCGAAATCGAGGTCGCCGTTTAATGAGGCACAGGGAGGTCGAGGCCGATGATTATGGTAGTAGTAGTATTGTGATGATTGTGGTAGTAGTGATTGATGATGGTGATTATGGTAGTAGAATTTAAACCCGGGCAACGCCGGGTACCCCTGCTAGTATGTTATATTGATCTTCTCGACGACTTTGGTTTACAAACTTTTGACTACACATTAATATGGCTTATGTCATCTAAGCCCATACTTGCTCAAATACGCGTTCTTTTCTGAGTTATGAGAGGTTGGGGAAGGGCTTTCTGGCCTACCTATAGTGAACAGGGTGTAGATTAAATTATTGAAGTAAATTATAGAAGGAACTCGCCTCCGGCCGGGATATTTTTCTACCGAAAAATGTACAAGTTCAAGTTCAAATGTACAAGTTCATCTCGAAAGGTGGTCTATGGTGTGTTATTATAAGATTGATGGAGGTCTAGCGAGGAAATTCAAAACGAAATAAACTAATATATATATAAATATAAAAAAACACGCACACACACACAAGGCGTGGGTGGAAGGGAAGGGGAGTAGGTGTTTGTTTGGTATAGTCATTTGGGCCGCGATCCAACCCGGCCGCGGAATTGGGCGTATTTTCTTGCAGTTTCTCACCAAGCCGCAGCACATGAAGTATTTTCCTTTCGGATTTAATGAGTTTTTCCAGGTTATGCATGGTAGGTTGACTTTGCATAGGTAAACTTCGGATGCTATAACAGGTAACGTACTTTGATTACCTCATACTACTGACTATTATAGGGAATGATAAATACTGTACATGAAACTACTACCACCTTTAACAATCACTAGTAGGATAAAGCCGGTATCACACGAGAGAGCTTTTATAGTCAACATGCTATGATGATTTTTTTTTTCTGGCAAATGTTTTGGAATATGTTGCACTGGTATGGGAAACCTGCCTGATGATATATGAATTTAGGTGGCAGAAATTGTATTAATGTTGACGTCAGAAGCTGCCAGATCACTGTTGAGGATAAATGTTGAGGGAAAAACCGCTCGTGTGATACCGGCTTAAAAACAGGTAGGTACACAACTACTATAACCATCAATCCAAAAAACGAGGTATATTCAACGATGTGTGAAAATAACTGCAGACATTATATAGTAGGCATAAATATGGCTCGCGGCCGGGGTGTACTGAGACGGCAATGGACTGGTGCCGTGTGTTTGATGAAGGCAAGAGGGGGAAAGATGAGAGAGAGAGAGAGAGAGAGTGAGTGTGTAAGTGAGTGAATGAGAGTGAGAGAGGTTTACATAGATACACTGGCCACACAGATAATACGATCCCAGCTAGGTGGTCCGACATCAATTTTATTAGAGGTAGCTAATCCCAGAGTATGGAAAAATGGAAGAAAATAATAACAAATAGAGAGAGAGAGATAGCGAGTGAGGGGAGAGAGAGAGATAAAGAATGAATGAATGAATGAATTAATGAAAACAAGAAGAGAGGCTAGTTGCAGGAGAGACCTAGAGAGAGAGCGAGACAGAGAGAGAGAGAGAAATGTGTGTTTACCTTAGGCAGGTAAGTAAAGAAGCGGGATGATGATATAATCGGTAGCTAGGCAACAAGGTATGAACTTTGGCGGGGTTTAAACTGCTGCAGGCTGCTACCGGCAGTTGATGGTAAAGAGAAGTTTTATATGTATTTGTTTTTATTGATATTTAGTTTCCTCCGTAACCACCTTCAAGCTTTAAAAAAAATAAAAAATAAAAAAAAAATAACCCCCTTTCGAGATAATTTTTTGCATTTTTTCGGTTGACAAAATATGCCCCGGCCGAAAGACGGTTCGTGCTATTTTGCAGGCTCGCTAACGCTTCTCAGGAAATATAAATAAACACCTTAAAGGCACATAAGGTCTTCAAATCGCCCAAGTAAAATCTCTAATCCAATATAACTATACATGAGGATGAAGGGGGTCTAGAGCCGCCCTCTTTAAAAGCAAAAAGTAGGCAAATAGTTTGTAATAAAGTCAAGCGCCTCGTTATATATCGTTATATATATATATATATATATATATATATATATATATATATATATATATATATATATATATATATATATATATATATATATATATATAAATATATTGCAGATGAGATGTAGAAGCAAACTGGAGGTAAAAAAAGACTCCATTATACTTCGCCTACTTCATATTACTCCATACAGGTATTATCAAGGGAGTACGGTGGCGTAACAGTGTCAATGGAAGATAGCGGGTTTATAGTCCCTGCTCAATATATATCAAGGGCTTTGTAAAGTAAATGGGAATGGATGATAAACAGTATTTCGTATAATATAATTATCATATCAACAACAACAACAGGAATAATAGTAACAATGAAAGTAGGTGCACAGTTTCTGTTCCTAAGGATATAAACTACGTAACTGTTCCTTTAACTTTGACCATCTATTTATATATATATATATATATATATATATATATATATATATATATATATATATATAATTATTGTACAGTATATACTGTATACATATATATAATATGTGTGTGTTTGTGTTTATTCATCCATCTATTTATCTATCTATATATCTGTCTTCTTATTTATGTATGTATATATGCACATAGATATTTAATGAATAGTACACTCTACCTACAATAAACTCTCTTCTAACCCAACACAACCCCTGCACCTCTCCCTCCGTCCTCTTACACACGCACCGTCTTACCGCCTGGGTAGAGATTTTATTGAGGCGCGTATCGCAGCCCCCTGGGAGACTTATTAAATTATTCACTTCATTTTCCTCCTAAGTGAACGAGAGGCGGAGGGAGGAAGGGGGAGCGTTGAGTGGAGAGGGGGTGGAGACGGTAGTTTGAGAAGGAATATAAAAAGTGTAGAAAGGGAGAAATCCGTATGAAGTAGTATATAATAGAGATATTCGAGGAGCGAGTTGAACGTAAAGGGCAAGTCAACATCCATTCTCATAATCACTACTCAGGATGATATGTAGGTAATCCCAGAATTGCTGAATATTTAACCCTTCAGCACCATGACGGCTTTATACCTTTAATTCTGGTTAGAAATAGATTATTGTATGTAGTTTATAAAGGACCAATGTTATTAAGAAGGATCTTATTAACCCATTTGGTCGTACAGTTAGATTACATACTAAAGAAAATCGTCTAATGGTAACCATAATATAGTATGATGGAAATTGCGTAATGGTGGTGAAGGGGTTATATAACAAATTTGCCAGCAGCCAATCACAACTTTGAATATCCTGATCCTAGTTAGGTTCTTCTACCATATCCCCCGCACATCATGCAGCCCAAGGAGTGCCATCGGTTACTCCCAGGACTCAGTTTTGATTCCTGGTATATCTGGAGATAAAACTGATAGATAGAGTGTGAGTGAGAGAGAGAGAGAGAGAGAGAGAGAGAGAGAGAGAGAGAGAGAGAGAGAGAGAGCGCGAGCACAAAACAGTGTGTGGGGCTGGGTGTGTGTGTGAGCAAGAAACGTGATAAATAAAAAATAGCAAGGCGGGGGAGAGAGTGAGGGCTGTTGATGTTAGAGACGGCGCTAGAGGGTGTTATAGGAAGCGAGGCGAGGCGAGGCGAGGCTAATGCTTAAACTATGGAGTCTGGTGAGGGGAGAGAGAGAGAGAGAGAGAGGGAGAGTGTGTTACAAGGAGTTACAACGAATGGTTAGTATCTCGGAGACCTTGAATAATCGAAGGGGAAGGAGAGAGACTGTTTAGTGCACTACACTCATTACAGAGTGTATACAATACTATCTACTCTCTTCTTGAACTGCTCTACTGAAGAACTGTTTACTACTTCGGAGGGAAGTTTGTTCCAGGTAGAACAGATCTTATATGTGAAAAAGTTCTAATTTCTAGCCATGGTTGCGTGTTGTATTCATATTAAGGCTAAACATTTTGCTATAATCCACATTGTCAAACCCATTAGGCATTTTAAAAACTTCAATGAACTCTCAACCGGTCCTCATACCTCAGTCTTCTAAGCATGGAATAAGCTTTGTAGCTCTAGCTTGTGCTCTTTTCAGTCGCTCTATATCTTTCCTGAGTGCTGGAAACCAGAGAGAGAGAGAGAGAGAGAGAGAGACGTAGGGGACGATAATAGAGAAGTATGAACACTATGAACCCCACATTGTATGATTTTATTTATTTATTTATTTTTGTTATCTATATTTTATTATTTTGTTAAAGTGTATTATCTTTTGGTGATGATTTATTATGTGTTTTGTTTCTTTCCAGGTGAGATCAATGGCGTCTTATTGAAGGTCAAAGTATCTGTGGTAGTGAGTTTGATCTTTCCTCACAGCGACAGGAGGGGGTGAGTAGCCTTTTCTGCTTAAGTAGTATCTTATTTGCAAAGACAGAAAATATATATTGTAAACATTAATGGGTTTGGAAAGGGCAATTAACACCTTCAGCAAGATGACGTCTTTTTATCCTGGAATCTGGCTAACATTAGACGATTTTATGCAGTTAAAAAAGAACCTATATTCTATTTGGAGGGTTTATTGAGATCGTTTTTACTCCTTTGTGTCCTAGAGGTATATTATAAACGAAATGAAATAATCTAATGATAACCAAAATATGATGGAAATGAAGTCATCGTGCTGAAGAGGTTAATGTGTTTATAATAGTTTACTATGGTAAAGGTATATTGGTGATAATAAACCCATCTTATACAAGGATAGAAAAGGAAATCACCATCAATATACCCAGTGATTTTTTTGGGGGTGAAACTTAAAGAGTGGAGAAAGACTGAAAAATGTATGTGAAGAGTGTAGATTGAGTGTAGGTAATACGTTCTTCAAAAAAAGGCGTATACACAAGTACACCTGGCATAGACTTGTGAGGGGAGAGATTGTAGAGAGGGCATTGATGGATTATGTGCTGGTGACAAGGGAAAGATTGTGTAGACTGCTGGATGTGAATGTGATGAGAGGTGAGGCGGAGGGTATGTCAGATCATTACCTGGTGGAGGGAAAGCTAAGAGTTACAGGAGAATAAGAGACAAGCGTGAAGTAAGAGAGGTAATAAAAGTTAGTGGTTAGAGAAGAGTGAAAAGAGAGGGGTACAAGGAAAGACTAAATGAAAAGTGGATGGAAGAGAGATGGAGAGAGAGAAGTAGAGGTTGAATGGCAACAGTTTAAGGAAGGAGGAGTGAAAGCAAGTGCAGAGGTAGTATGCGGCAAAAGGAAGGTAGGAGGCAGAGGTATCAGGAAGGGAAAGCGAGTGGTGGAATGAAACGGTGAGAAAGGCAGTTGAGGAGAAGAGACAGTGTTTGAGAGGGTTTTACAGGATGGTAGCGTTGAGGTATGGGAGAGGTACAAGGAGAAAAGGAGAGAGGCAAAACGGAAAATTAGAGAAGCGAAAAAAGATGCAAACGAAAGGTGGGGCCAAAGGCTGAGTGAGAATTTTGAAGAACGAAAGAAGATGTTCTGGAAGGAGGTAAATAAAGTAAGGAAAGGAGGACAAAAGAGGGAAGAGTCAGTGAAAGATTGAAAATGGAGAATTACTAGTGGAACCAGTTGAAGTGAGGAAAAGATATGCCGAGTATTTTGAATCTTGTTAAATACAAGAGATGGAAGAGAAGCAGTGATTGAAGCAGAGGTGGATGGAGATAGGTTACCCAGGCCACCCAGGTGGCAGGGAATGAATGAAAGGATTGAGGAAAATGAGGTGAAAGAAGCAGTGAAACAAATGAGAGCGGGAAAAGCAGAAGGTTTGGATGGTATTGCTGTGGAGTGTATAAAGAAGGGTGGAGATGTGATAATAGATTGGTTGGTGAGACTTTTCAATGTGTGCTTTGCTGTGTCAATGGTACCAATAGACTGGAAGAGTGCATGTATTGTGCCGTTGTACAAGGGGAAGGGAGATCGGCAGGAGTGTTCAAGTTATAGAGGTATTAGTTTATTGTCAGTGGTTGGAAAGCTGTATGGCAGGGTGTTGATAGAGAGGATAATAAAGTGTATGGAAGTTGCAATAGGAGAAGAACAGTGCGGTTTTAGGAGGGGAAGAGGGTGCGTGGATCAGATGTTTGCAGTAAGACAGTTATGCGAGAAGTATTTAGAGAAGCATAAGGAGATATTTTGGGCATTTATGGACTTGGAAAAAGCGTATGATCGTGTGGACCGTGAAAGCAATGTGGAAGGTGTTAAGGATTTATGAAATAGGAGGAAATTTGTTAGAAGCAGTTAAGAGTTTTTTTATGAAGGGAGCAGAGCATGTGTGAGAGTAGGAAATGGTGAGTTGAGTGAATGGTTTGAGGTAAAGGTAGGTTTGCGACAGGGTTGTGTAATGTCACCATGGCTGTTTAATATGTTTATGGATGGTGTGGTGAGGGAGGTGAAAAGGAGAACTATGGGAAGAGGAGTGGGTTTAGTAGGGAAGTTTGGTATAGATTGGGAGTTGAATCAGCTGCTGATCGCTGATGACACAGCATTGGCGGCGGATTCTGATGAGAAACTGCAGCGGGTAGTCAAAGAGTTTGGTGTGGTTTGTGGAAGGAGGAAACTGAAGGTGAACGTCAATAAAAGTAAAGTAATGGTGTGTAATAGGGGAGAGCATAGGGTGAATCTAGATGTGAGGCTGGATGGGGAAATATTGGAACAAGTAGAGTGTTTTAAATATCTAGGAGGAACGATAAGCAGGAGTGGAGGTAAAACAGAGAGTGTGTGAAGGAAAGAAGGTTTTCGGAGCAATGGGAAGTATGTGGAAGACGAGAAATCTCGGAGTGAAAGTAAAAAGTGCACTGTATCAAGGAATTGTTGTGCCAACAGTGATGTATGGGGCTGAGACATGGGCTCTGAAGGAAAAGGAGAAAAGAGGGCTGGATGTGATGGAGATGAGCTGCTTGAGGAGTATGTGTGGAGTTACTCGTAGAGACAGATTGAGGAATGAAGAGATACGTAGGAGAGTGGGGCAGCAAGAACATTTGTCAGCCAGAGTGGACAGAAGGGTGCTGAGCTGGTATGGTCATGTTGAACGAATGGGAGATGAAAGGCTTACAAAGAGAATATGTGAGTCAGGTACAAGGGGAGATAGAAGGGCAGGAAGACCCCCATTGAGATGGAGAGACTGTGTAAGAAAGGCTTTGGATGATAGAGGAATGACTATAGATCAGGCAGGGGAAGTGGTGGCGGACAGGAGTGAATGGAGAATGCTTGTGAATAGTTGAGTGAACACGTGGTCATTTGGAGTAAGGGGTCGGGCGCAAGTTGGACTAGATAATAGTCCATCAGGCGCCTGGCCCGGGGAGACGATTAATATGAAGGGTGTGCCTGGAAGTGTGGTGGGAGGGCTTGTGGCTTTGGCTCCGCTGCATGTCTGCCTGCCGAGATCGGAACCTCTCCGGGTGGTCAGGGGCCGGGGGAGTGCTGGAGCGACCTTGGTAACCCTGGTCTCTGGGTCTTCTCCTGGGTGACCTGGATGTGTGAGAGTTTGTGTTTTTTATCTGTGTTTATTTTTTGTTTTATGTTGTTTTTGTGTTTTCCCTGTTCTTGCTCTGTCTTGAGTCGGCTACCCCCAAAATGGGGATTGGGCCTGAGCATATAGATAGATAGATAGATTAAGGGGGGTGACCTGCTTTTTGTTATTTCTGTCCTTTTCTCTCTTTCTCTGGCTTGTATCCATTCGGCCCCAATCAGCCAACTATTTTAAGACGTTTATTCCCATCTAGGTGTCGATTTCTTCCTGGCGAGCGATAGCGAGCCAGCATTATCCGGAGCCAGAAATTAGCCAGAAATCCGGCTTCAGCCGGAGAAATTTAGCCTACTGTCAAATAAAAATAAAAAATATGCTGGCTCAGTACCGCTCACCAGTAAAAAATTGACACCTGGATGGGGATAAACGTCTTAAAACAGTAGGTTGAATGGGGCCAAATGGATACAAGCCAGAGAAAGATAGAAAAGGACAGAACAAAAACAGGTCATGCCCCTTAAACCAACCATTTTAATGCTCTCAATCTTGATATTGTACTATACAATCCCACACCGGAGATGGTGAGTCTTCTTTTCTGTTGGAATATTATCTTATGTGTAAAGATTTATACAGTACCTTGGTAATGGTAGCATCACACGAGAGAATGTATCGGATACTAGGTTTGGAGTCGCTTTAGATCATGACCCCGGTAATGCCTTTATCACACTCCGAGGGTCTTTGGCCATGGAGGCAAAAATCATTCCATGGGAAATCAAAGAAGTACTGCGCAGGAGCCTCCTAGTGGGCAACGCCAGCTACCACAAACGCCGCTGGTTGGGAGGCACTTCAGCAGTACTTCTTTGATTTCCCTTGGAAATATTATTGTTTCCATGGCCGAAGACCCTTGGTGTGTGCTGAACGCATTACCGGGGTCATAATCTCAGATATGGAGACATGCAATTTCTTTCTCTTTGTCTAATACAAAATTATGTTGGTTTACTCATGCTTGTTCTTCTGTTGTCAACAGTAAAGAGGAAGCATTCAAGCGGTATTACGCCATCAAGCTCAAGAATATCATACTCTTTATGTTTCTGCCCAGAATCAAGCCAAAATTGTTTTTCGACTTGCCAAAAATGCCTTCATTAAATAACACTCTAGCCTCGGGCACCGTCATATGACGGGCGAGAGATAAATGGACTATCCTCCGGTACCCGTCATATGACAGACGGCATTTTGAGCACATTATCGGCTCTGAGAGAGAGTACACGTGTTGGGAGGACGATAGGCAGGCTCTGACCGTTCGGCACGACCACAGTGCCGCGACTGAGACCACCACTGCAACATTTCACACCCTCGACCTCGCGAGATCAGGAAAAAACTGGAGAAATTACCTTATTTAGGGATTTTTCACCTCGGTTGCACGATCGCTACAGGATAACCCGTGGTCGTACGAGGATGATTCAGGTGTCATTGGAAAGCTGTATTGTTGCCCTTTCATGGATACATAATTGTATTACGATCTGGCTCTTCTTTATGCATGAAAAAGAGCATGGAATGAAGCTCGTCCTTTGGGGGTAATATATTAAACTTTCTAACTACAGTTCTTCCCAGTCATTCTGGCATCTAGCCAGAAATCTCTCCAACAATATTACATCGCCTTTCCCTCCACTTTTCCGCTCCGATGGCACCACCGTCTCTTCTTCCTCTGATAAAGCTGAACTTAATGCTCAAACTTTTGCTGGAAACTCTACCTTGGATGATTCCTATGCTATTCCTCCCTCTCCGCCACCCTCTCTCTATTAGTATACATTTTACCCATATACAATATATGATGTAGAGAGAGTCGTTGATGTTAGAGACGGCGCTAGAGGGTGTTTTAAGAAACGAGGCGAGGCGAGGCTAATGTATAAACTATGGAGCCTGGCGAGGGAAGAGAGAGAGAGAGAGAGAGAGAGAGAGAGAGAGAGAGAGACAGAGACAGAGACAGACAGACAGACAGAGAGAGAGAGAGATGAGATGAGGGGAAACAGACTGGGATGAGAGGGTAGCTTGTTGGATCTACCCAAACACAAAGAGAATATCGACTAGAAAATGATACCAACGAACAAAGATAATAAGCAAACATAATTATGAAAGAGGAAGTAAATGTATTCTGGGATGAAAATGTAAAAGCATAAGACGGTGTCACATGAGTTATTTTTCCATCAATTTTTACGAGCAATTGTTGTCTGGCAGTTAGAAAATATAAGTTTCATAAGAATTTTAACTACCGAGCCTATTCTACCTTCGATCTACAGTAGGTTCCGATTCCTATGCAAAAGAGCCTCAGAATAGTACTAGAGCAAACTATATATCGTCGAAATTTGACGGAATATACGCTCGTGTAACACCGCCCATTATCTGTATATAAAAAGGCGGTGTCACACAGGTAATTTTTCCGGCAATTGTTTAAGGCAATATTATTGTAGTTTAATAGTATTTCATTCTCCTAAAATAATCTTACTTCCGTCTAGATTCTGATACCAATAGAAAAGAGTCGCGAAATACGAGAACACAAATTGACCATATAAAATTGACGAAAAATGCGCTCGGGTGTCACCAGCTTAGGAGATAGTTAATATTATAGAAAGAGGGAGTGAGAGTACAAAGGAGTACAAAGGAGTACAAAGGAAATCAAGCAACAACATATCTAGTGACCCTTCTAGGCTGCTTGTCCTCCAAAACACTGAGGATCAAGTGTCCAAACAGTGGTTTAGAGTGGGTAAGGGAACATTGGAAAGGGAACTACTGCCCTGCCACTAACGTGGCAGGACTAGGAAGTTAGTAGGGGACATATGGGTTAGTAACTGAGGGGAGGATAAAATAAAGTTATTTATTTACAAACGCAGTCAGTCGCGGGTTTGATGCGAGATATTTGTCTAGGCGGAATTTAAATGAATCAACGGTGCTGCAGTCTATAACGTCTCGGGGAAGCCCATTCCACAAGTTGATAACTCGATTGAAGAAGAAATTCTTAGATTCGTGTGAGTTAAAAGATTTACCAATAATTTTGCAACCGTTTCCCCGCGTGTAATTAGATTGGTCGATAGTGAAGTACTTACTACAGTTCATATTGTCGATGCCTTTGATGATTTTGAACACTTGAATTAAGTCACAGAGTGAGTGAGTGTGTGTCTGTGTGTGTGTGTGAGTATATGATTATAGATAATTCACCTTCATCTCGTTAATTTACTATTGTTCTTATAATTATCAACGCCGAAAAATACTGTATATAAATAAAATGTGCCTTTCACTTAATATTCCGAACGAGCATAAATGTTCACAAGAAATATCCATAACAAAATTGAGCCAGTTATCCTTGCTTGGTTGGTACTTTTCAATAATATACTCTTAACCCCTTAAGCACGATGACGCCCTTATCCCTTATATTCTGGTTAAAATTAAATGATTTGATGCAATTTAAGGACCTATTTTATTCAAATGGTATATTGAGATCGTGCTTAACCCTTTAAGTCCTAGAGATAGATTTTAAGCTAAAGAATGTCATCTAATGGTAGACTAACCATAGAATACTGATAATTACGTCATCGTGCTGTATGTCTTAACACATTTAGATGGCCATATAATATCTATCGAATATTTAAGATGACACATTAAGATGCAACTTTTGTTTTAAGTTGCTAAGAATGTTTCAGGACTTGACATCACAATCCCATCTGTTCCTCTATTACTAATATATTATACTCTCTCTCTCTTTCTCTCTCTCTCTCTCTCTCTCTCTCTCTCTCTCTCTCTCTCTCTCTCTCTCTCTCTCTCTCTCTCTCTCTCTATCCCTTTCCCCTTTAACCTGATCCCTCTATATTATTAGAGTTGGCAACTCAGGAAGTGGGAAGGAGGTGCGAAGAGGAAGGTAAGATAAAGGGGGGAGGCAGAGATAAGACCAGTAAATGGACATTGGTAAATAGTGTATGGTAAAAGGTTAGGGGAGAGGAGGGGGGCGTGATAACACGAAATAAAGTTACATATAGTTACATATATACACTGCATAGACCTTGTGGTCCCTACTAGGCAGTCTAGATACACAAACTGCACTGACCTTGCGGTCCCTTCTACGCAATCCGGACTTAATTCTAACATAGGATTTACTACAAAGTGGAATATAAAGACATCAAAGAGAAAGGCTCTTTCCCTACCTACCACTCCCTCCGACCTTTGGTCGGTAAAATATTTAGGTGGAGAAATAAGACCCTCAGCAGAATGAGATAATTTCTACTGGGAAATTCATAGTTAAAGAACGAAGTTGACAAATATCATATACTACTGATACTTAAGAGTACAAAGGAGTACAAAGGAAATCAAGCAACAACAGATCCAGTGACCCTTCTAGGTTGCTTGTCCTCCAAAACACTGAGGATCAAGTGTCCAAACAGTGGTTTAGAGTGGGTAAGGGAACATTGGAAAGGGAATTACTGCCCTGGAACTAATGTCCGTGGCAGGATTAGGAAATTAGTAGGGGACAGATGGGTTAGTAACTGAGGGGGGGATAAAATAAAGTTATTCATTTACAAACGCAGTCAGTCGCGGGTTTGATGCGAGATATTTGTCTAGGCGGGGTTTAAATGAATCAACGGTGATGCAGTCTATAACGTTTCGGGGAAGCCCATTCCACAAGTTGACAACTCGATTGAAGAAGAAATTCTTAGATTCGTGCGAGTTAAAAGATTTACCAATAATTTTGCAACCGTTTCCCCGCGTGTAATTAGATTGGTCGATAGTGAAGTACTTACTACAGTTCATATTGTCGATGCCTTTGATAATTTTGAACACTTGAATTAAGTCGCCTCTTAATCTGCGCTGGGTTAAAGGAAATAGATTTAATTCTCTAAGACGCTCCTCGTATGGTTTGTTCTTTAGGCTAGGTATAATTTTGGTAACTCTACGTTGAACTCGTTCTAGCTTGTTTATATCTTTTTGGTAATAAGGGCACCAGGATTGAACGCAGTATTCCAGAAGAGGGCGGACTAAGGAATTGTAAAGGGTTAGGATAACTTCTTTGGATTTATGCTCAAATGACCTGCCTATAAAGCCAATTATTTTGTTTGCCTCTTAACAACTTCTGAACATTGTTGACTCGGTTTTAGGTTACTCGATATTGTTACTCCCAGATCGGTTCTCTGTTTACATTCTTAAGCTGAGTGCCATTCATCGAATAGTTTGCTTTCTCATTTAGGTATCCGATATGTAGTACTTTACATTTATCCGCATTGAAACTCATTTGCCAAATTTGGGCCCAACATGACAATTTATTAGATTGTGTTGCATATCGTCAACTTGTTCTTTGAGAGTGCTATTTGCAATTTTTGTATCGTCAGCAAATTTTGAGATTGTACAGGTGAGACCCTCATCTATGTCGTTGATGTAAATTAGAAAGAGAATTGGTCCTAGTACCGATCCCGGGGGTGGCCCGTATGGAACATTGGTCCATTTTGATGCCTTACCGTTTATGACTACTCATTGCTTTCTGTCGCTGAGCCAATTTTCTATCCATTTCAACACACCGTCTTGTATTCCATGCGCTTTTAGTTTTAGCAGTAAACGTTTGTGGGGAACTTTGTCAAAGGCCTTTTGAAAATCAAGGTATATAATATCTACAGCTTTACTCTCATCGTAGAGGTTGAGGCTATCGTGGAAGAAGTCTAAGAGGTTTGTTAAACAGGAACGTTTTTTACGAAAGCCGTGTTGAGTATCTTTAAGTATGTTATTTTCCTCTAAGTGATTTACGAGTCTGTCTCGTATGACCGTTTCTAGCATTTTACATACAACTGAGGTTAAGCCAATTGGACGATAGTAGAGAGAGAGAGAGAGAGAGAGAGAGAGAGAGAGAGAGAGAGAGAGATAGAGAGAAAGAGGAGAGAGAGAGAGAGAAGAGAGAGAGAGAGGACAGAGAGAGAGAGAGAGAGAGAGATAGAGAGGAGAGAGATGAGAGAGAGAAGAGAGAAGAGAGAGAGAGAGAGAGAAGAGAGAGAGAGAGAGAGAGAGAGAGAGAGAGAGAGAGAGAAGAGGTGTATGGGTAGTGGTTAATACTGAATGGTAAAATGTGGAGAGAGAAAGAGTGTGTGTGAGTGTTTGTGTGAGAGCGAAAGGTAGTGTGTGTGTGTGTGTGTGCGAGAGAGTGAGAGTGTGTGTGTTTGTGTGTGTGAATGAGATCAAAAGAGTAAGTGAGAGAGAGAGTGAGAGTGTGTAGCCTTGAAAAATAGAGTAATAATTGTCAATGATAAATATGAATTAAGAAGAACCAATATAGGAAATAGACATGTTATCAGAGAGTGAATTAAAGCGAGGTATTTACCAGAACCTGATAAACAGGGTATTGCTAATCGTTAATACAAAGAAAACAAGACCAAAAGTGAGCAGTAAATGGACTCCCTGCAAGTATTCAGGCTTAAAATATATCGCAAAAAATGGATTGAGTGAAAAGTAGCTTATGGGGAGGTATTTAGTTTGTATGTCTGCAACCTCTTCTCCTTCATGTTTAGCCCAATTAATTTTAAGATTTTAAGACAGTCACCTCATCATTTTTGCAATTATATATGACCTTTCACCACATTACTTCGTCAATTTTAGGACCTTTCGTGCCATTTGGGTGTCGATTTTTTCTGGCATGCGATATGCAACCTTCAATTTAGGAGGGGTCGGCTTTGGCCGGGATATTTTTCTACCGAAAAATGTACACATTCATGTCCTGGGGGAGGAGGGGGTATTTTTTAAAGCTTAATAGAAGTTTAGGAGACCAACTAAAAACCTCCCCTTAAAACATGACGCAAAAAGTCGAGTTGGTGATAAGCAGCTTAATATGGAAACTTAAGCTCTCACTGGTCTGACAGGAGAGAGAAACATTGGGTGCTAGCTTGTTGATGTTTGTGATGTGGAGCCTGAGAGAGAGAGAGGGAGGGAGGGAGGGAGGGAGGGAGAGAGAGAGAAAGAGAGAGAGAGAGAGAGAGAGTCATAGAGAGTGGTAAGTACTGAATGATGAAAGGGAGATGAGGGGAGCCTGATAACAGGGAGAGAGAGAGAGAGAGAGAGTCATAGAGAGTGGTAAGTACTGAATGATGAAAGGGAGATGAGGGGAGCCTGATAACAGAGAGAGAGAGAGAGAGAGAGAGAGAGTGAGTGAGTGAGTGAGTGAGCGAGTCATTGGGAGTGGTTAATACTGAATGATGAAAGGGAGATGAGGGGAGTTAGTATCTCAAAAACCTTGAGGTCCATTCCGGGCTGACACTCGAAGTGTAAAGAGAGAGATTGTGTAATGCATTGCACCGATTATGGAGCTTGCAAAATACTATCTATTCTTTTCTTGAACTATTCTACTGAAGAACTGCTTACAACTTCTGAGAGAAGTGTGTTCCAGGTAGAATTGATGTTACATATGAAACAGTTTTCAGAAATACTAGTGTTGAACCTTTATTCTAACTTCCAACCATGGTTGCGTGTTGTATTTATATTGAGACAAAACAAAATAGTATGGTCAACATTGTCACACTCATTAAGTACTTTATGAACTTCAATGAGCGGACCTTGTAGTCTGTGTGCTTCGAACGAAAAGAGATCAAGAGCTCTCAACCAGTCCTCATAGTTCAATCTTCTAATCGATAGAATAAGCTTGGGTAGTCCTTGTTATTACTCTTTCCAGTCACTCTATTGCTTTTCTGAGTGCTGGAGACCAGAACAGCATACTCCAGGAGAGGCCGTATCAAAACGTTGTAAAGTGTGAGGTCTATTTACTTATTTGTATACTTAAATTGCCCAATAATTTGAGTTATTTTTCTCTACTTCAATGCACTGCTTGGACAACTGTAGGTCACTGCTGATCAGAACAACCAAATCCTTTTCCAAGTTAGTCAGTCACAGACGCATTCCTTATAGCAAATAGCATGGTCTGGGGTATGCTTGGCCGATATACATCACCTTGCACTTTTCCAAGTTTAGTGACATCTGCCATGTCTCACACCATTCACCCAGTCTGTTGAGGTCCATCCTGAGCTGTTCAACCCCTTTAGGTACTTCACATTCACTACAAACTTAATATAACTTGCAAACTTGGAGATCACGAGAGAGAGAGAGAGGGAGAGAGAGAGTACAAAGGAGTACAAAGGAAATCAAGCAACAACAGGTATAGTGACCCTTCTAGGCTGCTTGACCTCCAAAACACTGAGGATCAAGTGTCCAAACAGTGGTTTAGAGAGGGTAAGGGAACATTGGAAAGGGAACTACTGCCCTGGAACTAATGTCCGTGGCAGGATTAGGAAGTTAGTAGGGGACAGAGGGGTTAGTAACTGATGGGAGGATAAAATAAAGTTATTCATTTACAAACGCAGTCAGTCGCGGGTTTGATGCGAGATATTTGTCTAGGCGAAGTTTAAATGAATCAACGATGCTGCAGTCTATGACATCTCGGGGAAGCCCATTCCATAAGTTGACAACTCGATTGAAGAAGAAATTCTTAGCTTCGTGTGAGTTAAAAGATTTACCAATAATTTTGCAACCGTTTCCCCGCGTGTAATTAGATTGGTCGATAGTGAAGTACTTACTACAGTTCATATTGTCGATGCCTTTGATGATTTTGAACACTTGAATTAAGTCCCTCTTAATCTGCGCTGGGTTAAAGGAAATAGATTTAATTCTCTAAGACGCTCCTCGTATGGTTTGTACTTTAGGCTAGGTATCATTTTGGTAACTCTACGTTGAACTCGTTCTAGCTTGTCTATATCTTTTTGGTAATAAGGACACCAGGATTGAACGCAGTATTCCAGAAGAGGGCGGACTAAGGAATTGTAAAGGGTTAGGATAAAGTGTTTGGATTTATGCTCAAATGACCTGCCTATAAAGCCAATTATTTTGTTTGCCTTCTTAACAACTTCTGAACATTGTTGACTCGGTTTTAGGTTACTCGATATATATATATATATATATATATATATATATATAGAGAGAGAGAGAGAGAGAGAGAGAGAGAGAGAGAGAGAGACAGAAAAAAAGAGAGAATAAACGTGATTATGAAACAAGACTCATCAGGTTGTTATTGGACGTGATGCTAAGCAATACTCCAGTTTCTCACCCAGGCCTCAGCTTACATGGAGGGTGCCTTGATTAACAGAGTACTGTATTGGTGTAGAGGGTTCCATAGGTCAGGTCACTGGGTGCCATCTTGATTCCAAATTCTTCCTAAAAAAATAAATTAAAAATAGTAATTATATATGGATTGCTGGATGGTGATTTAGAATGAAGCTTAAATATGTTCATGTTTGGAGCATACGTTGGTAGATTTTGAGAATATGCTTAACCCTTTCAATACCGGTGCCTTCCTTTTAATTATATTTTGGATACTATTGGACGATTATATTCAGTTTAAAAAGGGCCTCTAGCAAGTAACAGGCTTTGAACTATCTTACTTAACTCTTTTATCCTTCTTAAACTGCACAAAATCGTCTAAATATAGCTAGAATATAATTTAAAAGATGTAGCTGGTACAGAAGGGGTTAACGATAATGCGGGGTAATTTAGCTAATAACGAGAAAAGGAATCAAGATGGCGTCCACAGGTCAAGCAATAGGTATTCTGTTCACTCAAGCAACCCTACTTCCACCAACACTCACACAAGTACCTCCCTATTCTCACACTTTCCTTGGGCTTGCTTTACTTACCCAATTTTAGCGTCAACAAATACGTCTCATGAACCTAAACATGCCTTGATATATTTCTCCTTAGTGTCGAGTAGGAGAGTGCTGATAAGTGATTGATATAATGAGCGAGCTGTGTGAGTGCTTATTATCACAAACAAATATATCGTATTTATTTATTTTGTTTTCGTTTATTTTGTTATATACACTAATTTGTTCATATATTTTATGTTTTCTCATATATATATATATATATATATATATATATATATATATATATATATATATATATATATATATATATATATATATATATATATATATACCGGTATATATATATACTGTATATATATTTTTGTTTTATTTATGTATTTATTTATGTATTTTTTTTTGGAGGGGGGGGGGGGAGCTAGGCCTATCAGTAAATCGCAATTTTCTGCAAAGGAATCGGGTATTCAGAAATACAAGTATGCTACAATATTCCTATACAATAAATATTAAGTCATTGTTTGAGTAAACAGTATATGATACGCAAAGGGGCCAGAACCCACAATCAAAGTTAAATTATTTCGGAAAATATTAGCATCTTTACTTAACATATTTTTAAATGGCAATAAGGTTTATTTAATGAACAAAATACATCAAAAGAATGACTCCAGTAATTACCTGTTTTATTAATGTGCAGGCACTTAATGAATTATAAATAATGACTAAGAACATTAAAAATATGAAAGCGGTGAATATGCTTAGTACTAAATAAAAACCAAGTGTACCAATATGTCACATCAAGTGTGCTTTGTTAACGATTACCATCATATAAATAAGTTATAGCGCATCTTGTGTGTTTTGTGAGACATAATTATTGTGGCAGCTTGTCTAAAACCTCTTTGCAGCTGCTGTAAAGAAAACATTATTTTCAATGTTGTGAAAGAAGGCACTGGGCAAGAAAGATATTATTTCTATACTGATCTGGAATGATATATTATTATTTATTTATCTTTTTTGTTTTTCTTTGTGTATAATGATGGAAGGATTGCACAAGGTCGGTGTTGCACTTTTGAACTCATCGGGCCTGCCGTTCTTTAAATAAAATGTTTGATATTAGTATTATTAGTATTATTATTAGTATTAGTATTAGTATTATTATGATTATTATTATTATTATTATTATTATGATTATGATTATGATTATTATTATTATTATTATTATTATGATTATGATTATGATTATTATTATTATTATGATTATGATTATGATTATTATTATTATTATTATTTTTATTATTATTATTATTTATTAGTATTATTTAATGTAGAACCAGAGCGCATCGACACGTGCCTGATAAGTTGGAAATGCTTCTACCTGTCGAGTGCTTCTTGTACCTGTGAATAAAGTACACACACACACACACACACACACACACACACACACATACACATATATAAAAATAGTCCTATCCCAACCATTGTAAATAGTATTAATAATGTGTAATAACGGCCTGTCACACCATGTATACGCGCCCACCTTTAATAATGTATGCATAAGTGTGTGTGCGTGTGTGTATTAGAATATATGTATGTATTTGCTTGTGTTTGTTTATGTATATGTGTATATATGTATATGTGTATATATGTATATGTGTATATATGTATGTGTATCTATGTATGTACAGTAGATGTGTATGTATGTGTGCGTATATGTGTATATATGTATTCGTTATTTATGTATATATACAAAGGAGTACAAAGGAGTACACAGGAAATCAAGCAACAACAGATCTAGTGACCCTTCTAGGCTACTTGTCCTCCAAAACACTGAGGATCAAGTGTCCAAACAGTGGTTTAGAGTGGGTAAGGGAACATTGGAAAGGGAATTACTGCCCTGGAACTAATGTCCGTGGCAGGATTAGGAAGTTAGTAGAGGATAGATGGGTTAGTAACTGAGGGGGGGATAAAATAAAGTTATTCATTTACAAACGCAGTCAGTCACGGGTTTGATGCGAGATATTTGTCTAGGCGGAGTTTAAATGAATCAACGGTGATGCAGTCTATAACGTTTCGGGGAAGCCCATTCCACAAGTTGACAACTCGATTGAAGAAGAAATTCTTAGATTCGTGCGAGTTAAAATATTTACCAATAATTTTGCAACCATTTCCCCGTGTGTAATTAGATTGGTCGATAGTGAAGTACTTACTACAGTTCATATTGTCGATGCCTTTGATGATTTTGAACACTTGAATTAAGTCACCTCTTAATCTGCCTGGGTTAAAGGAAATACATTTAATTCTCTAAGACGCTCTTCGTATGGTTTGTTCTTTAGGCTGGGTATCATTTTGGTAGCTCTACGTTGAACTCGTTCTAGCTTGTTTATATTTTTTGGTAATAAGGGCACCAGGATTGAACGCAGTATTCCAGAAGAGGGCGGACTAAGGAATTGTAAAGGGTTAGGAAAACTTATTTGGATTAATGCTCAAATGACTTGCCTATAAAGCCAATTATTTTGTTTGCCTTCTTAACAACTTCTGAACATTGTTGACTCGGTTTTTAGGTTACTCGATATTGTTACTCCCAGATCGGTTTCTCTGTTTACATTTTTAAGCTGAGTGCCATTCATCGAATAGTTTGCTTTCTCATTTAGGTATCCGATATGTAGTACTTTACATTTATCCGCATATGTATGTGTCTATAGTGTATACTGTTTGTGGTTCGAGCCCGGCTGAGAGTATCAGGTGGATAAGAGAAGAGCAATTATATGCATGTAAATGTGCATATATTTATGTATATGTATGTCTGTGTGTATGTGCTGTCAATGGTTCGAGCCCGGTTGAGAATATAAGGTATATATATAATATATATATGTACTGTACGTGTATTTGTATAATCATTTGCACATGTGTATGTAAATATACGTACATATGAGCGAGAACATATTGCTCACTAGCGCAACTTCTTATTATAAATCTATGCATAAGCATTATCTATTATTAAGTGTTCGTATATCTTCATCCATGTATTTCCACCCTTAACAATAGAATACCCAGCTTTTCCACATTTCGCCTTCTATCACACACACACACACACACACACACACACACACACACACACACACACACACACTCACACACACAAACAAACACACACGAACAAACACACACACACACACACACACCTACACTAAAGAATGTCCTATATACTATAATTCCCCCAAGCTGTCTCAACTGATTTTATATCCTTTTTTTTGTTCTCTACCGAGGATTAACCTCCCATTGTAGTAGGCTTTACCTGACCCTACCTGTACAGACCTGTAGGCCGTTCCCTATTTACCCTTTTCAACTTCTCACCTGACCCAACCAAAACAGTTTTTGTATGTATGTATGTTTGTGTGCATACGTGAGCGTTTGTGTATACGGACATGTGCACACTTACTGCATGTTCTTATGTTCTTATATATGTATGTATATGTATGCGTATGTATGTGTGTACGTACGTGTATATATGTATGTTCTGTATATGAGTAAGTAAAATAAATGTGTATATGTACTGTATATCACTTACTCTCATGGTTAATTTGTGATAATTTGTATTTTGCACCTGCATCATTATTGTATTTATTTATTTTTTTGTAAACTGAGCTTACCATTTTCATATCTGTATATCTCATGTTCATCCACTAAATTGTAAAATGTGTATTTTCAGCTCATGAGGCTGCCATTCTTTAATAAACCGTTTATTATTATTATTATTATTATTATTACACACACCACTTGAATTACTTTCCATGGTAGTTCATTCTTACACCATATTTACCCCCCCCCCCCAATATGCAGTTTAGTGAGGAACACCAAATCTGTTTTTAAAAAGACATTCGTCCACGTATTGTGATTTTTGTTTTATTTACAAATTGTCCCCGGTAAAATGTGGGGGTGAGTGAGTAAAGTGATAAGTAAATTATATCATCTGATCTGTTGTTGTATATCTTCCTTTACATTCATTTTGTTTTCATTTTTTTTTTTTTTTAAAGTAGAGAGTCTTCGTATTTTTGTTTTACTTGTCTAGGTATCATCAAGGTATCATTATAGCCAACGCTAGTTGTTCACACGTGTACAATTATTTTCCCTATGCAGTGCTACCCAGCAAAAATCCATGTTCGTTATTCTATTTTGTCTAAATATTCTATCCTACACTCTTCATAACCCTACCCAAAGAGAGATAGGAGTTCCACAGAGATTCATGAGTGTAAGGAGAGGAGAGATTTATAAATTTTAAGACGTTCGATCCATTAGTTTGGCGATGTTAAGACCTTTTGTAACATTTAGGTGTATTTTTTTCCTGCCGAGCCATTGCGAGCCTGTAATATAGGAGAAACCAGCCTTTGGTCGGTACATTTTTCTACCAATAAGTGTACAAGTTTATCTCGAACGGGGGTCTTGTGGGTATAACATAATAATTGATATTGGTTCAGGGGTAATTTATCGAGAGGACTTCCCTAGTGGTTAAGGCCCCATTAATTGCTCTTTCCATTCACATATGCATAGCCTACGTGAGTTGCAGTTGGGATGTGTGTACATGCTTAGATTGATATGCAGGATTCCAAGTTGTATAATAAATCGTAGGCAGTGTCCACCATTCTTTAACTGTCTTCGTGGTGCGATGCATAAGGTGTTGATTTTCGGTGTGAGCATCCTGGATTCGAATCCACGGACTGCCACATGTGTTTGTAAAATTTCATTAATCGATTTTAGGAGTATAGTTGGTTGTTGGAAGGAACATAATAATTTATATATTTATATATTTATTTATTTATTATTTGTTTAAAGCTTGATAGAGGTCTTTGGAAGAATAGACAAAAGTAACTAAATAAACAAATGTACAAATATATACAGTACAGTACATCTCCCCTTTAGCCATCATGCCTCAAGAATGTAATCTATCCACTGACGGGTGCTTATCAATTTTTCCGGTTAATAAGAGGATTCCAATATTCCCTCTCACCTGCCCCCTACCCTACCGTTCACCTGCACCTGGGATAATCAGGGGGCACAGGTAGGAGGCTAAGGGGAGGTGTTTCGTTTGCTTATTAGAACCCCCATCAAACTTTTGAAAAATACCCCCTAGACTCCCCTTTCGATATAAATGTGTAAATTTTTTTGTTTTAAATTTTCCTCCAAAATTCCAGGCTCGCTCGATTTTTTTTTTTTAAATCGCCAACCTAATGGGGCGAACGTCTTAAAACGAGAGGCTTCCAATATTTCCTCTCACCTTACCGTTCACCTGCACCCGGGGTAATCAGGGGACACAGGTAGGAGGTTAATTACTGTTGCCTCACCTGTCCACCTAGCCACGGGGGAGCCGGAGTGAGGGGGGAAAGAAACGCCCGCTACACACGATATCTTGCAGCGCTAACTGTCTTCGTAACTGGGATCTGGTACCTTGTGTATCAAACCTTGGTTGGTAGATGATTGACTTCCTTAACCCTTGGGGATTATGGCGCGTTTTGACGGTTTATTTTGGCTATTATTAGACGATTTGTGTTCAGTTTGGGAAAGACCTGTGGAAGACCGACCCACCGCTCCACTGCGTGTTTACAATAACAACAATAACCAATTGTGTTTCGTTGTTTTGTGCTATGCTATTTTTTTATTTCATGTTAAAATTGTAAGCTGTGGTAAATAAAAATATCTATATCTATCTATCTACCTGCCTACTGAGAACAGAACCTCTTCGGGAGGTTTGGGACCTGGGAGACTTTAGCTGGGAACCCCAAATGGGCCTTGAGTCTTCTCATGGACGACCTAGATGTGCGTGCATTTGTATTTCTTATTTATATTTGTTGCTTCACTCGAGCTCTGTCTCGAGTCGGCCACCTCCAGCTATGGGGTATGTGCCTGAGTATATACAAACATACATACATACATACATACACATTGAAAGAGTTAAGTGAATCATTAGGTTCTTGAACATATTCTACTTTGTCTTGTTGCCGATAATAGTGCAAAATGGTCCAAAAATATTGGCGGAATTAAAGTGCCGATCAGCAGTTGGCGGAGATAGGGGCCGTGTGATAGGGGGAGGTTGGATAATGTTCTACTTTTTCGTATTCATGAACCTTTCGGGTATATTTGTCTTCGGGAGGGTACGAAAGAGGGAAGGGGGAATAATTAAGAGAGACGCGGGAGACTTGGCTCGGGAGGTAATGAAAGGTGGAATGTAGGAATTTGGGCGGAAGGCTGGGAGGAAGATTGGTAGGTTCGCTAGGCGGTCATGTCAGAGCTGGCCTGGCTTGTTGGTTTTTCTCAGATTCAGAAATAGTGGATTGTGTAGCTGACCCGGAACAAAATGGGAGGTAGAATATCATCGTAGTATTTTGTTTAACTGATTAAAGAAGAACGAAACAAATTACAATGACTGACGAGGAAGAAGGAGTATTCGCAGTAAAGAATATTTTCACTAAACTATGTCTTGATGGTGTAGTGGTTAGAGTGTGTATGAGATAGCCTAGGTTCGAATCCTGGGAGAATCGCATGCTTTCATTACTTTCATTTGTGGGTTATTGATGTTAAGAACGATGTTAAATATAATAATGTACAGTTAGAAGCTACTGCATATTTGTAACATGGCGAAAAATGCAAACTCATAGCCCATGATATTTCTATACACGATGGAATAATGTAGTACTACTATATCTCTGCATCACATAATGTAGTACTACTATATCTCTGCATCACATAATGTAGTACTACTATATCTCTGCATCACATAATGTAGTACTACTATATCTCTGCATCACATAATGTAGTACTACTATATCTCTGCATCACATAATGTAGTACTACTATATCTCTGCATCACATAATGTAGTACTACTATATCTCTGCATCACATAATGTAGTACTACTATATCTCTGCATCACATAATGTAGTACTACTATATCTCTGCATCACATAATGTAGTACTACTATATCTCTGCATCACATAATGTAGTACTACTATATCTCTGCATCACATAATGTAGTACTACTATATCTCTGCATCACATAATGTAGTACTACTATATCTCTGCATCACATAATGTAGTACTACTATATCTCTGCATCACATTAATGCAAATTCTTGATACAAAGCAAAATATTTCGCTACAAACTCTAGCTGAGTAAACAAAATGAGATTATACTAATTTTAGTTGAAGAATATATATATATATACCGGCATACAGTATAATTATATATTGTTTTAATCTTTCAGTGGGGTTCGAACCGTCGACCCTCAGGACGATAGCCGGCGCTTAACCAACTCCACCCCGGCTGCCGTGGTGGAGTTGGTTAAAGCGTCGGCTATCGTCCTGACGGTCGACGGTTCCAACCCCACTGAGAGATTAAAACATTTAGTGGCTCACGTGTATTTGTTATATATATATATATATGAGAGGTGTGGTCGAGTGGTCTTGCCACTGGACTGGTAATCCAATGGACCCGGGTTCGAATCCCAATATGTCAATGGGAAGATATTATTGGGACGGAATTTGTGCTGTACCTAGTATCAGTGCATTACCAAAAATGCCCACCGAAACGCCAAATAAATACCCTCATTGTTCCCTGATTAGATAGCACTGTATGAATATTCCCATATTCAAAATATGCTACAGGGGGACAATGCCTAGTAGTGGGGTTCCCAGACCCTCAGTCATTTCAAATTTATGCAAAAGTTTGCTTTTCGGTACCAATTTAAAGCTAAGGGTCTCTAGAACAATATTGGTCCGAGTGTACAAGGATTAGACCCAATTTGGAGTCTGGGGGGTTGGTGGGGGGGGCTTTGACCCCCCCCGCGGGCATACGCGAAATATGAAAACTGCTATAAGTCTTGAACGAATTATCCAATCTGAACATATGAGGTACCTATGGCTTCAGGAGGACGAGTACCAACTTCTTGTTAAACCATATTGTCCATAAAAACTATTTTTTTGGCCGATATCAGTGTATATCCATGAAAAGGAAATGTTTTGGGATGTCATGAGGAAGGATGTGCATCTCAGCTCCGATTTCAACGACATACCAAAGAACTGATCGATGTCTTGCTAAGCAGGGGGAATCCCTTTGAGGAGAGCAGCGAGGACCTGGTTACGTTAGACAACAAGGTGTGTGTTTCTGCGTCTGCTGCCGCATCTGTCTGTATATTTGAATCTACAGGACAAGAACAATACAACAACTTCAGAAAGAACGTGCTCGACTCGAATGATACACCTCTGACAGCGCCGATCAACCGAAATAACTTATTGTTGTTCCACGAGAAGAAAACTCAGAAGAAGACGGCTCTTAATCGGAAAATGCAGCACTTCAAACAGCATGCAGAGCTCTACGGACAAGCGTTTGTAGTGCTAGATAGCCGAGGAGGCAATCTGGAGGAGTTTTTCCGTCACGAGTCTTCCGCATACCCACCTGCATTGTCGTCCGAAGGGTTCCTCAACTCTTGTACCAAGTCTGATTTGTTGACATACATCATGGCAGCTAGTGCGAGTACCACCCTTTCTGCCGACGAGGAGTTGGTTGCGCCAGACGTTTACGACTTTATTGTCATTGATGGAGGAGTACTGATCCACTCCCTTCCTGGTACAGCAATCTAAGGCAAGACGTTCGATGAATACTTCAACAAAGTATTCTGCCCAAGAGTTCACCACGATTTTAAAAGATCGACAAGAGTAGACATTGTCTGGGATGAGTATCGTGCTAAGACAATCAAAGGGGCCACAAGGGAAAAACGAGGAACAGGTACTCGACAACGCGTGTCTGGTGCTGCCAAAGTCCCAGGAAATTGCCATAACTTTTTGGCCAATGCAGATAACAAGAAGGAACTGTTCTCTTTCCTGCCAACAAAGATAGCAGAAGTACAATTCCCAGATGACAAGAATGTGTATATCACTTCAGGTGATCAAGTCTACACTGTTGGGAACACTCCTCCAATGGGCTCTTGCAACCACGAGGAAGCGGACACTCGTGTCCTAGTGCATTTCATCCATGCCCTCCAAACTTCTTCACTTGGGATGGTTCACACTGGGGATACAGACGTGGTCATAATACTTCTGAGCAATTTCCACCACATCATAACTGTGAATCCAGCTGCACAAGTCTGGATCTCATTCAAAGCAGGAAAGACAACCAGAATGATCTCCCTGAACGCCATTGCCTCGAGCCTGGGAATGACAACGTGCAAAGCCATGGCCCTCTTCCACGCATTCACTGGCTCAGACAGCACGTCATCATTAAAGTTCAAGGGAAAGCGATACTGTTGCAAGTTGAAGGATGACGAATTTGCGACAATCACTGACACACCGTTCCAAATATCACCAAAGCTGAAGGACGTGGCCAGGAATTTTGTTTGTAAGCTATACTCCAATGAGTCAACCGACGAGACCGACGTTGATTTCGTTCGCATGAGGGTGTTCTCGCAGAGGACTAGGGATGTAGAGAGAATCCCCCCAACGAGTGATGCTTTGGACCAACATCTCAAAAGGAGTGTCTTCCAAGCGAGCGTCTGGACTACAGCCCACGAACCCATGATGCCTGTCGAGAACCCTGTTAATCCTGGATGGATGGAGAAGAACGGCAAGCTGCTTCCCATTTGGACCACACTGCCACTCACCAAGGAGGTATTCAACCTCAATGTGAAATGCACGTGTGCACATGCCTGCTCATTGTGCAAGTGTAAAAAAGCAAATTTAAAATGCACACGTCTGTGCAAGTGCAAATGTGACAAATAGCTGGTTCAGAACGTTGTCCAGTTTTCAATGCCTAAGGCCATCCTGTTCACACAAATTAAGTCCTTAGCTTGCATTATTTTCTTGTCAATTATGTACATGCTTTTAGCCCATAACCGTACTTATATCCAGAATGTGTTTTCTTTTAATTTTATTAAGAAGCATTTAGCTTACACAATTTGAATGTAGCTTAGGTTGTATCTTTTCATTGTTGTGATTTCAATAGTTTTTGTTTGAAGTGTTCTAGTCTAGTTTGAATAACCTGTTTTTGGTTCACGTGTAATTTAGTTTGATCAGCTACTTGTCAGTCACATTTATAATGATGGAACTCTAGTCGAGTCTACTTGTTTTATTCAAGAATTATGTACTTGTGTCGTCTATATTTCTAGTTTATAATTTGTAATGATGGTACTCTAGTCGAGTCTACTTGTTTTATTCAAGAATTATGTACGTGTGTCGTCTATATTTCTAGTTTTAAAAAGGTCTGTTTATGAATGAGATTAAGTTTGTAAATTGTTAAGATGTTCTGTATTTTGGTGCTGAAAATATTATGTAACCTGAACTTACGTGTAGATTCTACATATAGTCTACGATGAGATGAAGTGTAGTTATTCTTATTGGTCGAGATCCAGTCTGCACAATCTGTTTTATCTGTTGTTTCTGTCCGACGCGAATCTAATTTTCTGATTATCAATTTATTATGGCCTAATGGTAAATGGTAATGGTCATTAAACGTGGTGTTCAAGCAGTTGTTCAAGCAGATTTGCAAGCCTATGTTCACCAAGTGCTACCTGTGTTTGACCATGTAATGATAAATAAAACAATTCAGTATTATTTTGTAATTGTGTCCAAGTATCACTGAGAAATACAAAAAAACATATATCTTTGTGTTATGGATATACACCGATCTCGGCAAATTGTTTGCTTCTATGAACAATATAAGAACATAAGAACATAAGAAAATGGGAGTCTGCAGAAAGCCGATTGGCCCAAGCAAGGCAGATCCCTGTCCCACACAACCCCAAATCAATTACAAAGCCCAATTATAGGCTCAACACTCTAATACCCTGAGGATCATCTTACCAAAACGGTTAGAGATTAACGCAGGATTATGGGGGTCTGCAGAGCGCTGATTGGCCCAACCCGGCTGATCCCCCTTCACACCCAACCCTTCTCGTCCATATGCTTATCCAATTTTATCTTAAAGCTCCCTACAGTTTTAGATCCCACTATAGCACTTGGTAGTCCATTCCACCCATCTACAACTCTGTTACCAAACCAATATTTGCCTATATCTTTTCTGAAACGAAATTTATCTAATTTGAAACCATTGGTACGAGTTCTTTCGCTATCACTGAGCTTTAGTACATTTGTCATGTCCCCTTTATTAATCCCACTAACCCACTTGAACACCTCTATCATATCCCCTCTAACTCTGCGTCTCTCTAACGAATGTAAACCTAATTTCTTCAACCTTTCTTCATACGGAAGATTTCTAATATTATGGATCATTTTTGTCATTCTACGCTGTACTCTCTCCAATGAATCTATGTCCATTCTGTAATAAGGACACCAAAATTGGACAGCATAATCCATATGGGGTCTCACTAATGACAAGTAAAGTTTTAAGATAACATCAGCAGTTCTGTTACTCACACTCCTAGAGATGAACCCGAGAATCCTGTTTGCCTTATTACGAACGCCTATACACTGTTTTCTAGGCTTCAAATCATTGCTAACAAACACACCTAGATCTTTCTCGCAGTCTGAATTTTCTAATTCTAAATTAGCTAGTTTATATTTAACATTTGTTTGCATCTTCCCTATCTTTAATACCTTGCATTTGTCAATGTTAAACTTCATCTGCCAATTTACTGACCATTCATGTAAGGTATCTAGATCCCTTTGCAGGCACTCTATATCGCTATCTGAATCAATTGATCTCCCCATTTTAGTATCGTCTGCGAATTTACTTATCCTACTAGTTATACCTAAATCTAGGTCATTTATGTATATAAGAAACAACAGGGGACCTAATACCGATCCCTGGGGACACCACTTTTGACTGCTCCCCACTCTGACTTGGTACCATTTATGCTGACTCTCTGTTTCCTACCAATTAGCCATGACCTAATCCATCCCAACAACGCCCCACCTATTCCATGTGCCTCAACCTTTCTCATCAATCTCTCATGAGGGACTCTGTCGAAAGCTTTACTGAAATCTAAATATATAATATCGTATGCCTTGTCATTATCTACTGCTTCATATACCTCTGAGAAAAAACTAAACAAATTAGTAAGGCAAGAACGTCCCTGAGTGAATCCATGCTGAGAAGAATTGATTAAGTTAAATGTTTCTAAGTGGTTTCTCATTTTTCTAGCAATAATTGACTCTAGTAGCTTTCCTATGATTGAAGTGAGACTAATGGGACGGTAATTGGATGCTATTGATTTATCACCTTTTTTGAAAATCGGAACTACATTTGCAAGTTTCCAAGCTTCTGGAACTATACCTGTTTCTAATGAATTGTTAAAAAGAAATGTTAATGGGTAACTTAACTCATCTCTGCATTCTTTTAATACTCTGGCATATACCTCATCGGGGCCAGGCGATTTCTGAGGTTTCAGTCTGTCAATTTCCTTAAGCACATCATTTCTACTTATAGTAACCGTACTTAACCTATTTTCTATACTATCGCTATATACCTTACGGACTTCTGGAATCTGTGCCAAATTTTCATTAGTGAAAACGGATAGAAACTGACTATTTAATGTACTGCACATTTCTAAATCATTTTCTGTCATTTCTCCTATCGAAGTTTTAAGGGGGCCTATTTTATCTCTAACTTTAGATTTATATAGCTGGTAAAAAGCCTTAGGGTTATTTTTTGAGTCATTGGCTATCCTGATTTCATAATTTCTTTTGTCTGTCCTTATACCTTTTTTAACCTCTCTTGACAGATTCTGATAGTAAGCAAGTAGGTGAATTTCGCCTTTCTTAATTTTTCGATATATTCCTCTCTTTTTTCCTAGAAGGTCTAATAGTCTATTATTCATCCATTTGGGTTGGTTCTGTGTTGATCTAAATTTTCTTTTGGGGATATATTTATTTTGCGCATTTTTATTTTGGCATATGGTCGGATAAGAAGTTGCTACTCATCTTCTTGAAGCCATAGGTACCTCACATGTTCAGATTGGATAATCTGTTCACGAGTTATAGCAGTTTTCATATTTTGCGAGTGGTCAAAACCCCCCCCAGACTCCAAATTGGGTATAATCCTTGTACACTCGGACCAATATTGTTCTAGAGACCCTTAGCTTTAAATTGGTACCGAAAAGCAAACTTTTGCATAAATTTGAACTGAAAAGGGAAATTTACCCATGACCGGCACTCCACTATAGGGAGTTCTGAGAGTGAGGGTCCGAGTTTAGGAGGAGAGACAGTGAAGCACTGGATCAAGGAAGCTTCAGAGATGGGGCTGCTTCGAGCCGTGAGAGGGCAACTAAGCCACATGCATCCTGCGAAGGCAAGATGCAGGGGCTGGTTGCAGCTAAGAGTGCTTCACATGTCTCACCCACTAGACCGGAACGAGACCTCGTGGGCTTCACCGTTCAATGATTAGCAGTTCAATGTACAGGCTATCAGCCTATGCCCGAGAGGGAGTAGTTGGAATATAGAAGAAAAAATAAAATAATATATATATACTGTATATATACAGTATATACAGTATATATATATATATTATCTACCTTCTTTATAATAGTATCTTTCTCTCTCTCCACTTCTACAATTACTCATCTCTTTTCTCCATTCAACTTCCATTCCCACCCATGCCAGTCTATTATCTTGCATTAACCACTCAAGTTAATGTTGATAGACTTTCGACGATTTACATCAGTTTGAGGAGGACCTCTCACAGTAGACGGGGTTGTAGTTATCTCTTAAGAAGTTTCGTCAGTGTCATTATAACATGCTTATTATTCTACTGTGCCCCTCAACTTTCCCTTCATAATTGCTGAGGGGCACAGGGCCTTGGGTGGGGCTTTGGTTTCCCGGGCATTTCCGCGCCCTCCTCAGCTCCCTGCCTTAGAGTGGCTTCGGTCACCTGGGTTTTGTTAGTGGTAAGCAGGGAGGGTTTTGTGGGGGCGCTCTATGGCCTTGGCCTTGCTCGGGACCTTGGGGCTGTTCGGCCAGGCAGCCTGGGGAACAACAACAACAACAACAACAACAACTGTGGTAGTATATTATGTGTGACTTGGTAAGTTTCGGAAAGGTCATTGACATAAACAACATATCAAGGACCCCTTTTCTCAGGCAATATTTTTCGGGTTTGGGATATTCTAAAGTATTGCGATTCTGTTTAAACTTTTTTGTTTGTTTTGAAGCTATAGTTAATAATTTCTTTGTTGTGTTTAGCATGTATTTTTGTTAACCCTTTGAAGATGGTGACGCATTTGACATATGATTATGGCTATCATTAGACGATTTTTTCCAGTGTAAGAAGGATCTGTGAGAATTAAAAGGGTAATGACTATTTCGATTCAACTTCTGACTTCCATATACCCTTCCTAATCTGAATAAACGTATGATAATAGCCGGAAAAATAAAAAATACGCACTGAATCTTTTAATGGTTAAGTTACCGAGTTCCATAAATTAATAAATTCAAACAATATGAACATTGTTTAATTAAACTATGTAAACATCTAACTACGGTCGAGCTGCCAATACCAATGTGAAAAAATAGCCCCTTGGGGCTAGTTGGGTAGTTTTTCTGGGCCCTCTTCTTCCTCATGTTTAGCCCCATTAGTTTTCAGATTGTATGACGTTCGGCTCATTAGTTTGGCGATTTTAAAAGCTTTCGCCCCATTTCTTTGTCAATATTAAGACTTTTCGTGTCATTTAGGTGTCGATTGTTTCCTGGCGAGCGATAACGAGCCTGTTATTTAAGGGGAACCGGCCTTGGGCCGGAACATACCTATCGATAAATTTACAAATTTATCTTGAAGGAGGGTGGGGTAGAAGGGTATTTAGGAATAGACCTAATGAATCAGTTGGGGTTTATAGTATAGAGTGTGACCCGAAAGAAACCGCATTCTATTTTTTTAAGCTTGATGAAGATCTATGGAGGAAAAAAAAAAAAAAAAAAAAGTAAGGTAAAAAGATTAATATGTAAGCAAATAAATACGCCCATCCCCCCTTAATATTACTAGAATATTGCACCGAGCAGAAAATTGCCGGAAAATGGGCTGGTGTGAATCCGACTTCCCTCCCTCTCCCCAGTTACCCGTTCCTTTGTTTGTCCAGTCCATTTTCTGGCCCTATCATCGTTCAACCTGATGTCTTCGTATTATTATTTGTCTTTCTTTCTTTCTTTCTTCGTTTTTTCTTTTCTTGTTCTTCATATTCTAGTATCTCTTCTGTTATAATTATTTGCTTTAGTTTTTTGTATTCTTCTCCTTCTTCTTCTTCTGCTTCTTCTTCTTCTTCTTCTTCGTCTTCTTCTCCACGACTGACTCTTCTCATATGGTAGAAATATTAGGTGGATTACTCCCGTCGTTATTTTAGGCATAGAGGTAATTAGTGGTAAAAAATGATGGCCTAATTATTGTATTCTATTTTGTATTAATCTCACCACACCACCAAACACCTTCAATGAAATTAATGAAGGCATATATATGATCCACCGGGATTCGAACCTGGGTTATCACACACAGGTCTTTAGACACCTTAACCATTACACCACCAAGACGGTTAACTCTCTCCGACATGTGACGCAATTTTGAGCCTATTGGGGATACTTTAAAGCCTTTGTTACCATCAGGGATATTTAGAAACCTTTAGTTTGGTTACTTCAACCTCTGCAGTTGTCTTTGAGTTAGCTGTGGCCAGAAAACTAATTTTGGAGAGCTAATTGCAAGAGTGGGAGAACTCTATTTCTTATTGCTAATCTGGCAACCTCTGCGTCATACATGCGTGAAGGGGTTAATAAAATATAATGTAGTATCATATAATATTATAACTACTGTATATTATTATCGAACAAAGTATAGTTCCTTGTCTGCCCCCCCCCCCCCCCCCACCCCCATCTTTATATTAACCACGCTCTCTTCTATCCCTGAGACGTTTTGCGTTACCTTCTCAGGGAGAGATTGTATTCTTAATTAAGCATTTATTTCCCTTTGCAGCGCCGTTCATTGATGAAACACCTTGCAAAAATGACTTTACAATTATAAATGGGAGTGTTATTCCGTGTACTATCCGTAAACACCACTCATTCCCACTGTATTCGTTCGGTATCAGGTGCTGGGAAGGGAAAGGGTTGTTTAAAGGGAGATTTCCACTTGAGGGATTTTGTATGGACCCCTTTCTCCCTCATGTTTAGATCTATAGTTTTTGAGATTTTATTACGTTCGCCTCAATATTTTGGCGATTTTAAGAACTATCACCCCATTTCTGTCAATTTTAAGACCTTTCGTGCCATTTAGGTGTCGATTTTATCCTGGCGAGCGATAGCGAGCCTGTAATTTAAGAGGAACCGGCCTTCGGCCAGGACATTTTTCTATCGAAAAATGTACAAATTTATCTTGAAAGGGGGTCTAGGGGGTGTAATTTTAAGCTTGATGGAGGTCTAGGGAACAGGCTAAAAACATCCTCTTAAGTATATATGCGTTGATCGCCCATACCAATCCCATCCCATTCATCCCCCTCCCCCCCTCTCTCACTATCCATTTCCTCCACCCCCCCTATCAACTTCCCCCACTCCCTACCCTCTTCTCCTACCCCCTATCCTCTACCAACCCCCTCCCCTCCTCCCTCTCTATCCAGCCATTACCACCGACTCTTTTTGGTCACACGTTTTTTTGCAACCAAGTTAGATCCACACACGCACAAACAAATAAATAAATAAATAAATAAAATGAAATAAATCAATAAATATACTCAGGGTTCCTCAGCTTCGTAGATGTGTTATAGTGATATGAATAGGAAATGATTGGAGTTTATTAGACCACGTTTGGTTAGCTTAAGTCTAGGCTAGGTTTGTTAATGTATGTGTGTGTTTATACGTACGTAGCCTCCACAAGTAACTGGTACACAAATATATGATACACTGAAGGGGAGGGTTTTAGTTTGTTCCCTAGACCTCCATCAAGCATAAAATTATACCCCCTTGGGGAGAAAGCGTCCGAAGGCCGCTTTCTCCTAAATTACAGGCTTGCTATCGCTCACCAGGCAAAAAAGACACCTAAATGGCACGAAATGTCTTAATATTGACAATAATGGGGCGAAAGGTCTTATAATTACCAAAATAATGGGCCCAAACGTCTTAAAATTTTAAAACTAATGGAGCTAAACATGAGGGAGAAGGGGATTCCAGAAAAAACAACCATCCCCCCTTACTGAAGAATATAGGAGCTGTGCTGTAGGCTGTGTTTATGCAGTGTCTGTAGGTGATTCCATATGTATAGAATTATCAGAGACCGGTGGGCATAATATAATGTAAAGCTTGGTTTCTAAGAATGTACTCAATCCTTCAGCTCTATCCGTCACCCTACCATCCTTTAAGCCCTTCTGTAACAGCGACGTCTTTTTAAGTATATTCTAGCTATTATTAGACGCTATTTATTAGCTTGAAAAGGGCCTCCAGCAATTAAGTCTTCGAACTAACACACTTAACCCTTTTTACTACCACAGATCCTTCTAAAACTGCACAACATCGTCTAAATATGGCCAGAAGAAAATAAAAATGACGTCACCGGTACAGAACGGGTTGAGATAAACGTATTCGAAATGTATGCAAAACCTATTCCATATGCACGATTGATCAGAGCACAGTCCCACCAAATTAACTGACCTACGTTCTCACTCAACCCCTACCTCCCAGAAGAAGAAAACATTTAAGGTCAGACTTTTAAGTTTCCGCCTTTGACCTACATCAAGCTAAACAAACACAATCAAAACAAAAATACACACATACATAAATAAACCCCTTCTAACCCCTCTTCCGGATTAATTTGCGTATTTTTTGGCAGAAAAATGCGCCGGCCGATGCCCGGTTCTTCTAAAATTGAAGGTTCGCTATCTCTCATCAGGAAAATATCGACATGTAAATGGCACAAAAGGTCTTAATATAGCCAAACTATGGAGCGAACGTCTAAAATCTCAAAACTAACGGGGTACATATTGAAATATGTTATATGTACGAATTACCAGAACACAGCTGCAAAAAACAAATTAGCTTTTCCCAATGCTCCCTCGAAGAACCAGAAAGAAATGGTCAGAACACAGTTGCACCCAGTCAACTCGCCCAACGTCCTCACTCACCCCAACATATAATTGTTGTTTGTACACACTGAATGACTCTAACGTACTTTGTATTTGGTTCTTTAACACCTTTTCAATACTTTTGGGAGACACTAGTTCCCGGCAGCTTTGTCTTTTGTTTCCTTCATATTCTTCTGCAGATTCCATTTTTGTTATGTTCATATACTGTATATATATATATAAATGATGAACCAGAACACAGCTGCACAAAATAACCTAACTCTCCCCCCTGAAGAACCAGCACGAAATGGCTAGAACACAGTTGCACCCAATCAACTCGCCTCAAGCCCCAAATCACCCACACCATGAAATCTGTGTTTATACATACTATATGACTCTAACGTACCTTGACTTTGGTTCTCTATCCCTTTTTCAATTTCTTGTAGGGACACTTGTTACAGGGTGCTTTATCTTTTGCATCTTTCATTCACTTCTGCAGATTTCCATTGTTCTTATGTTCTTATAAAATACAAATAATTTTAAATAAATCAAACAGAACACAGCTGCACAATTTTTTTTTTACTTTGGTTCTCTATAACTTTTTCATTTTTTGTAGGGTTACTTGTTACAGGCAGCTTCGTCTTTTGTCTCCTTCATACACTCCTGCAGATTTCAATTTATATTATGTTCTTATACACAAAATTAAGTAAAGAAATTCAAACACAAATAAAACAAAACACGGCTGCACAACCCCCCCCCCCCCCCCCTTTGCTTCCTGGAAGAACCAGAAAGCAATGGCCCGGGTTGGTCAGGTGAAGTCGAGGGCAATAAATTGTAGATAAAGGTTAATCACACGGCCCGGCCCCCCGCCAATTTCTCAATCCCGCGCTACATGAGCCGGGCGGAGGGGCTGTAATCACGGACGACTAATTGTGGCTCAATATTTTGCAGAGCGGAACGACTCCCACACGACCGACCACAACCAGAGAGAGAGAGAGAGAGAGAGAGGGAGAGAGAGAGAGAGAGAGAGAGGGAGGGAGAGGAGAGAACCTATTTTAGACAGGAGTGTGTGTTCTGTATGCGTGTGTTATGTATGAGTGTCTCTGTGTGTTTCTGAGAGAGAGAGAGAGTACAATTAGGAGTACCAAGGGAAAGGGAAATCAAGCAACAAACAGGATTCTAGTGACCCTTCTAGTTTGCTTGTCCTCCAAACAAACACTGAGGATGTCAAGTGTCCAAGCAGTGCGCCAGTGTAGAGTGGGTAAGGGAAACATTGGAAAGGGAATTACTGCCCTGGAAACTAATGTCCGTGCGCAGGACCCCGGATAGGAAGTTAGTAGGGGACAGATGGGTGTAGTAACTGAGGGGGGATAAAAATAAAGTTAGTCATTTACAAACGCAGTCAGTCGCGGGTTTTTGAAGCGAGATATTTGTCTAGGCGGAGTTTAAATGAAAAATCAATCGGGTGTGATGCAAGTCTATAACGTTTTCGGGGAAGCCAATTCCACAAGTGACAACTCGATTGAAGAAGAAAGAAATCTTTAGATTCGTTGTGAGTTAAAAAGAATTTACCAATAATTTTTGCAACCGTTTCCCCGCGTGTAATTAGATTGGTAGATAGTGAAAGTTACTTACTACAGTTCATTATTGTCGGATGCCTGGATGATTTTGAAAACACCGTGAATTAAGTCACCTCTTAATTCTGCGCTGGGTTATTAAGGAAATAGATTTAATGATCTAAGACGGGCGTATTCGTATGGTTTGTTCTTTAGGCTAGGTATCATTTTGGTAACTCTACGTTGAACTCGTTCTAGCTTGGTTATATCGTTTTGGTAATAAAGGGCATCAGGATTGGAACGGCAGTCAGTATTCCAGAAGAGGGGCGGTGTGACTAAGGAAATTTGTAAAGGGCTAGGATAACTTTCTTTGGATTTATGCTTCACAATGACCTGCCTATAAAACAATTATTTTGTTTGCCTTCTTAACAACTTCTGAAACATTGGTGACTCGGTTTTAGTTTACTCGATATTGTTACTCCCAGATCGGTATCTCTCAGTACATTCTTAAGCTCAGTTCCATTCATCGAATAGTGTGCTGTCTCATTTAGGTATCAGATATGTAGTACTTTACATTTATCCGCATTGAAAACTCATTTGCCAAATTTGGGCCCAAACCATGACAATTTAGCTATGATTGTGTTGCATATCGTCAACTTGTTTTTTTGAGGAGTACGCTATTTGCAATTTTTGTCTCGTCAGCAAATTTTGAGATTGTACAGGTGAGGCCTCAGCTATGTCGTGAATAAAAATTAGAAAGAGAATTGGTTCCTAGTGACCGGACCCTGGGGTGTAACCCGCTGACTTACATTGGTCCATTTTGATGCCTTACCGTTGATGACTTACTCTTTGCTTTATGTCGCTGAGCCAAGTTTCTATCCCATTTCAACACACCGTCTTGTATTCCATGGCGCTTTTAGTTTTAGCAGGTAAACGTTTGTGGGGGAACTTTGTCAAAAGGCCTTTTGAAAATCAGAGTATATAATATCTACAGCTTTACTCTCATCGTAGAGGTTGAGGGATGTCGTGGAAGAAGTCTAAGAGGTTTGTTAAACAGGAAAAGTTTTTTACGAAAGCCGTGATGAGGATCTTTAAGTATGTTATTTTCCTCTAAGTGATTTTAACGAGTCTGTCTCGTCATGACCGTTTTTACTAGCACTTTTTCATACAACTGATGGTTACGCTAATGGGACGATAGTTACGGGGTAGGGATTTG